>JAPKLY010000039.1:218701-315010 GCA_026898435.1 Prunella vulgaris
TGATTGAATACGAGATTATAGGATCTCAGATTTCTAGTCCATCCCAAAGGCTAGTTATTTGACCCTATAAATTAGAGTAACAGTGATGATTTCAGAATCGGATTTACACGCATATTAAGCTAGTCGAAACTCTGTCAGAATTATCACTTGCACTCAAAAACCTCTTTCATACTTATCCTTTGTAAAAGCTTCGTAGAAGCTGTGAGAAGTCAATTGCGATTGAAACATTGACAATTTGTAAGAGAGTAGTACTCTCGAAGTGTGTAAGTGAGTAAGTGAGCGAGTTAGTGGAGAGCCCCACAATTCCAGTTGGATTGTGGAGAGTGGAGTAGGACCTTTTATCCGAACCACTATAAATCTCTTGCGTCTTATCTTATTTCTTTCTGTTCTTAACTTGTGCACATCACCTAAAACTGATTTTCATTAAAAACGTTTCCGCACAATTCACAGCGCACAACTTTCAAGTGTAGACTACCTCAAGTAGTCTGCTGTTTTTCTGAATAAGCAAAATAATTTGAAAAAGGTTATTGAATCCTTACAAGTCTATTCAACCCCCCCCCCCCTTCTAGACTTGTTCCAAGGTATTCTTCCCTAAAACCTACCTTTGGGACCAACAAGTGGTATCAGAGCTGTGTGTCCAAAAGACCACAGCCTGAGAAAGCTTTTGGTAGTCACCTGGACAGATCCCTAAAAATCTGTTTTTAGAAAATTTTGTGTGCATTTTATCTAACTTCTTGCAGATATGGCTTCGTACAAAAAGAGTGGATCCAAGACGAGGAAGTTGCCAGAATTCTCTATTGAGGATTATGATTACTGGAAATTCATAATGGAGAATCACCTTGGAGCCATTCATGATCGCATGTTGGATGTTCTGGAGGAAGGACCTATCAAGTTGTTCTGGGAAGCCGTTAGTGATGGCAAGACTCCAGAAGCTGAGATTAGTGAAAGAAGAAAGCCTGAGAAGAAGAAGAGTGAACTAAACGATGCTGAAAGGTAACTCTTCAACTTAGATCAAGTGGCCAGAATAGAAATCATCGAGACTCTCTCCAAAGAATATATAGAGAAAATCAAGACGTGCAAGACCGCTAAGGAGATGAGGGAGAAACTCTCCTTGATGTGTGAAGGGACAGATCAAATCAAAGAAAACAAGCTTCAAGCCGTTCTACATACCTTTGACACATTTAAAATGAAAGCTGATGAAACCATTGATCAGCTGGATATGAGGCTGACAAACATACTTAATAAGGCAAGCTCCTTAGGGAAGGATTACTCGGAGAAGGAGATTAATAACAAAATTTTGAGATCTCTTACTTCAAGATGGAGAGTGAAGGTGACTGTAATTAAGAAAACAAAGAATCTATCTGAGATGAGTCATCATACACTGCTATCTCATCTGAAAGCACATGAGTTCGATATTCAAGAAGAGGATCAAGAAGATGAGACTCCATCATCATCCTCAGCTGCAAAGAATGTTGCCTTCTCTGCTGCAGCTGATAGTCAAGAGAAGTCCTCTACTCCAGAGGACATGAGCTTAAAGGAGCAACTTGTCTTGCTGACCAAGAAGTTTGACAAGATGTCAAACAAGTTCCAGAAGTATAGATCCCATTGGAAGAAGAATAAGAGTGATTCTTCCAGAAGATACCAGAAGTCATCTGATACCAGAAGACCATCAGATGAACAGGAGACCAGATACAAGTCTCCAGAGAGAAGGAGGGAGCCAAGTCCCAAGAAGAGGAGGAGATGGTGTTTGCTTCTCTTGCAACAAGCCAGGACATCTCAGTTATGATTGTCCTCAGCTTACCCCAAGGGAGAGAGAAGAGAAGAGGATCAAGAGAGATTGCAGGTTCACTGATAAGAGAGCTCTGCTGGCAGAGGAGGAGAAGCAGGATATCAGCTCATCCTCATCCTCATCCTCATCGGATTTTGAATCAGAGGATGATATCTACCTCATGGCTAAGGTAGAAGAGGTAAATTCTCCTACCCCTTTTGTTAGCTCATCTTGCTCCTCTACCTATTCTATGGAGTCAGATATACACAAGTTGTTGTCTGATCTCCAATCCTCCTTAAAAGTTTGTTCCAAGCTGGAAGAGGAGAAGACTAGTCTGAAAGTTGAAGTTCTAAGCTTGAGATAGGATCTTGAAAATGCTAGACTACCAGTGATATCCTATAACTCACATGCTAACAAGTCTGCTGACTTCATAGCAAAGTGTGACGAACATGAGAAGCTGATAGAAAAGCTACTTTCTGAGAACACTGTTTTAAGTGAAGAACATAATCTGCTGACAGTTAAGTTCGATGAACTCTTCAAGCAGAATGAACTGACAATAAAAAATTCACAGCAGCTTCAGCTGAAAGTGGATCAGTTGACTAAGGCAAAGAATGTCGTGTCAGAAATAGCTGAGTCCTCACAAACTGTGAATGACAAAAGGGGTCTTGGTTATCCCAAACTCAAGCCACAAAAGAAGAAGAAAGGTGATAGTGGGTTATTTAGGGATCCTCGAAAGGGTAAAGGGCCAGCTGAGCCTACATCTGGATCAGAAGGGCAAAAGAGCAGAGGGACAGAAAAGGTTCCAGCTAGACAGAAGAGCTCCAAAGCTCAGAAGTCAGCTGGTAATCACAAGGTTCAGCAGAGCAGAAGAGTACTAAAACTCAGAAGCCTGCTGACAACCAACATAAGTCCAAAGCTCAGAAGCCCCGAGACCAGAAGAGGAATCCAAGTCATAGCTCAGCTAAGACAAGGAGACCTCAGCAGAATTAGCAGAGGAATGATAAGCCTGGGTCATCTCAGCAGAGTAAACCCAAGCGAAACAGACCTCAGCCCTGGGTTACTTTAAATGTAACCAAAGTAGGCAAGCCTTCACCGGCTAAGGTATATAAGTCATTCGGAGGCTCAAGCCGAAATTATCCTTTTGAGCAGCCCACCTACAAACCTGCTGTTATCACTCATCGCCCTAGAAAAGATCCTCTGAGGGAGATGATTTTTGTGGACAAGTATGGTAGAAGGTTGAGATCCCCTAAACCTCATAAGGATGATCTCTACCTGTGGATCCAGAAAGTCGATACTAACCAATCAGGACCCAAAGATAGGGTACCTAAAGCCTGAGTTTTAATTTCAGGTAAACTCTAGCCCTATAGAAAGAGGAGAAGCCAAGGGCCATGTCTGGTACATTGATAGCGGTTGTTCGAAGCACATGACCTTTGAGAAGCATCTTCTCCAGGACTTTGTAACGCTTGATGGGCCTAGAGTTGTGTTCGGTGACAACAATTTTGGAGTCACCAGAGGAGTAGGCACCCTGCTGATCAAAGGAACAAGAGTTGAAGAAGTCTACTATGTAGAAGGGCTTATGCACAATCTTCTGTCTGTATCCCAATTCTGTGACAAGGGATATTCAGTAAGATTCTCTAAGAACTCTTGCCTTGTTATTAATGATTTAAATGAGCAGGTGCTACTAACTGGCCTCAGAAGAGGTAATATGTATCTTGCAGATTTTGCAAGCTGTCCAGCTGACTCATGTTTGGTTGCTAAAAGTACATCAGAGATCAGCTGGCTCTGGCACAAGAGACTAGGTCATCTGAACTTCAAGACTCTCAACAAGGTTACAAGGAAGGTTCTTGTCAGAGGACTACCAAATGAGGTGTTTGCATCTGAGTAGAAGTGTGATGTCTGTCAGAAAGGGAAGCAGACTAAAGCCTCATTAAAAGATGTGCAGAGTACTTCAACAACAAAAGCACTCCAGCTGCTTCATATGGACTTGTTTGGACCAGTCTCACTTCTTAGCTTCAGTGGAAGGAAGTACACACTGGTGATTGTTGATGACTATACAAGATTCACTTGGGTAGTGTTCTTGTTCAAGAAGAATGAGACTATGGTCAAGATGTTGGAGTTGTTCAAATGGATTCAGAAGGAGCTGGACCTCAGCATAGTCAGAATCAGAAGTGATAAAGGTACTGAGTTTCTTAACTCTGTTGTTTCTGACTACTGCAGGGACAATGGTATTCAGCATGAGACATCAGCTGCCAGAACACCTCAGCAGAATGGGTTACCTGAGAGGAGAAATAGAACCCTCAAGGAGGCAGCAAGGACTATGCTAGCTGAATATCAGACTCCTCAAAGGTTTTGGGCAGAAGCCATCAATACTGCTTGCTTCATCCAAAATAGGTGTCTACCAGTCAAGAGACATGGGAAGACTCCTTATGAAATGTACAAAGGTAAAACTCCTAACCTTTCCTCTGTCCATATTTTTGGGTGTAGGTGTTTCATCCATGACAATGGAAAGACAAAGTTAAAGACTTTTGATGCTAAGGTTGCTGAAGGAATAGTCTTAGGATATTCTGGAAGTAGCAAAGCCTATAGAGTCTTTAATAAAGTCTCTCTCTGTGTGGAGGAGACACCCCATGTTGTATTTGATGAATCTATTCATGAGTACAGCAAGGAGAAGCTAGCAGAAGAGGTGGATCAGCTGAATCTGTCAGATAAGCCAGATCTGATTAAGGTAGTAGTACCTAGGATAGAATCAGATTCAGATTCAGATGATGAGCTGAAGTCAGCTGATAAGCCTTCATCAGCACCAGATGATGGCACATTGACTCCTGACACTAACCAAGGGGGAATATCAGACAAGACCCAAGAGGAGCAGACTATGGCACCTCAAAGGGGCAAGAAGAAGTTGTCTGACTTCCCAGCTGAACAGATTCTAGGAGATCCAAGTGTAGGTGTTCAGACCAGAAGAAAGCTAAACTTGGGTGCTCAATTCAGCTGTTATGTGTCTCTGATAGAACCCAAGAATATCCATGAAGCTCTTGAAGATCCAAACTGGATTGTAGCTATGCAAGAAGAGCTAAACCAGTTTGCAAGACAAGAAGTTTGGACTCTAGTTGAGAGGCCCAAACATCAGAAGGTCATAGGCACTAAGTGGGTCTTTAAGAACAAAAAGGATGAAAATGATGTGGTGGTAAGAAACAAGGCAAGGCTAGTAGCTCAGGGGTATTCACAGTCAGAAGGGATTGACTATGATGAGACATTTGCTCCTGTGGCAAGACTAGAAGCCATCAGATTGTTTCTTGCCTATGCTGTTTTCAAAGGGTTCAAAGTTTATCAGATGGATGCCAAGTCAGCTTTTCTGAATGGAATCCTGGCAGAAGAGGTTTATGTGGAACAGCCACCAGGATTTGAGATTGGGAACAAGGTTTATAGGTTGCAGAAGGCTTTATATGGACTAAAGCAGGCACCTAGAGCTTGGTATGATACTCTATCACAGTTCCTACTGGATAGTGGATTCAGCAAAGGAAAGATAGACAAAACCTTGTTCAGAAAAGAAGATGGAGATGATATCCTCTTAGTGCAGATCTATGTGGATGATATCATCTTCGGCTCTCCCAACAAGCAGATGTGTGATCAGTTTAGCAAGCTGATGACTAGCAAGTTCGAAATGTCCATGATGGGGGAGATGACTTACTTCCTTGGACTGCAGGTGAAGCAGATGTCCAATGAAACCTTCATAAGCCAAGCTAAGTATGCCAAGAATCTAATAGAAAAATTTGGAGTCAGTAGCAGCAGAGAAGCTAAGATTCCAATGATGGCAAACTTCAGCATGGATCCAGATGAGGCTGGTGAGAAAGTGGATCAGACACTATACAGAGGACTTATTGGTTCTCTGCTGTATCTCACTGCCAGCAGACCTGATATTAGCTTCGCAGTAGGGGTATGTGCAAGGTTTCAGGCAAATCCTAAGAAATCTCATCTGGAAGCAGCAAAGAAGATTGTTAAGTATGAAGGGTACTTACAATCTAGGCCTCTGGTACCCAGCTGATGACAACTTTCAGCTGAGTGGGTATTCCGATTCTGACTATGGAGGGTGCAAGATTGATAGGAAATCAACCTCTGGCACATGTCAGTTTCTGGGAAGTAAGCTGATATCTTGGTTCTCCAAGAAGCAGACTTCAGTATCTACTTCCATAACAGAGGCAGAGTACATGGCTGCTGGTAGTTGCTGTTCTCAGCTGCTCTGGATCAGACAACAGCTGAGGGACTACCATGTGATCACAGAAGAGACACCCATCTTCTGTGATAGCACAAGTGCAATAGCCATTACTCATAATCCAATTCTCCATACCAGATGCAAGCATGTGGACATAAGACATCATTTTCTTCGAGATCATGCTGAGAAGGGAGATATCAGGATGGAGAAGATTCATACGGAGAAGCAGAGAGCAGATGTGCTTACCAAACCTTTAGCAGAGGTAAGATTCAGAGAATTAGTAGCAGAGTTAGGAATGATAGATGGAGGTGCAGTTCTCTAGAAAGAAAGTTTTTGGGAAAATGGGTAGTAAGCTGGTATCCAGCTGAGGACTATTCTGCTGAAGTAATCAGTTGATCCTCACATCAGCTGATCTGGTATGTCTTCTTATTCTTTCCTTTATTTTCTCTATCTTGTTATGTCTAACTTGATACAGGGATAAGTTATGAAAGTCAGACAAGGTCACCTTGCTTCAGCTGGTCCATATTAGCTGACAATATAGACCCAGATGAGCAGAGAAGATTTTCATGAAGATTATTCTTATCAGCAGACCCTGCCACGTCAGATTTCCGATAAGTATTTTTTTTTTAATCTTCGTGTCGTTTTTTTTTAATAAATTTTTTTCTATCAAATCTTTTCAAAAATTAATAAATCCCGTATTTCTAAAAACAATTTTAGAAAATTGGCAATCAAATCTTTTCTCTTACAAAAATTCGGGGATTTATTATCTTTTCCAAAATAAAGTGTCAGTGGTAATTAATTTCTTACCGCCTAAAATTTCTCTAAAAGCTTTTCATCATTACCTTTTTCCAAAAGGCGAATCTTTTGGCGGTCAAAACCTTTCGAATACCTAACACTTACGCATCACCCCCAAAATTCTCAAAGGTCATCTAATCTGGACCTTTGATTTGTGTGATGCAAAATACAAATCTACGATCAAAATTGATCGGTTTTAATTTTGGAAAAACTGCTCATCTCACTCGATTCATATAAATAACCCCTTAACTTTTTACTGAAAACCTTTCTGCTCCGAAGTCTCTCGTTTCTTATTGTTCTTGCATATTATTATCTGTGCACTTAACCTCTGTGTTGAAGGTATGACTTCCAAAGCTATGCAAAAGATGTTCAAAGAAAGGATGTATGCAGAGATGTGTGTCGATTACGACACGACTAAGGTTCCAGAAATTCAGGAAATCCTTAACCTCCTTCAACATCACAATCTCCGAACCTTTATCTCCACGACCCCCTGACCATAAAACCCTAAACTTTTACGCCTTTCAATTCCTCCTCAAGTCCCGGTTTAGTGCAAATTCCATCGGATCCTTGGTTGATGGGAAAGCAGTTGTCATCTCCAAGGATGCAGTTCCTAAACTCTTTGGCTTATCCTCCACTGGTGTTCTACCACATAAATACAAGGAAGCCGACTACCTGGATACTTTCAAGATAATGGCCAGGAAGAGTCATAGGAATACCACCTCGAATCTGAAGAAGTTTATGTTGAGGAGAAGATTTAGGTTTCTGATGGATGTGGTGACCAAAGTTATTTTGGCAGAACAGGGGAGTCTGGATGCCATTACCAAACTTCGCCTGAGCGTGGCCCGTACGATCCTTGATGGGGTCCAAGCAGACTGGGTGAGTCTGCTATGGTTCCGCTTGGAATAGGAGTCAAAGAGATGTGTTGTTAAGGAAGTGGATGGTCAACAAGTTTACAGCTTCAAGTCGAAGTGCTCTGTGGCCACCAAGATTACCATAATCTTGAATCATCTGCTGCCCCAGCACGAGTGGGATGAAGATTGGGTTGTTGAGTACAACCATACCAAGTTTCTGTGGGGAAGTAACTTGGATGTAATCGGGTCAGCTGATTCAGATTCAAAAGCTGATACAGTAGCTGCTGCCCCTGGTTCCTCTGCTGGTCCTGGAAAGAAACAGAAGAGGAAGGCTTCAAAGCCTGCTGGAGGGGGAAGAAAGAAGAAATCCAAGAAGGAAACTACTCATGTCCAAAGGAAGCTCTCCTTTGATTCTGACGAAGATGATGATACTGTTGTGTTGAGCAGTCTGAAGAAGAAGAAATCTTCAGCAGAGAAGGCTACTCTGCTGGTTGATGAGCTTTCTGATGAAGAAGAGGAGCAAGCCTTTGAGGAATCAGCTGAGAGAGCTAGTTCAGATGAGGATTCTGCCTCTGGCTCTGATGGAGGGGAAGAAGAGTCAGAAGAGAGGGAATCAGCTGAGGCATCAGTTGCTGAGACAGATGTTCTACATTCCTCTGAAGATGCACCATCAGCGGATACACCAATAGCTGCCTCACCCATCAGGTCAGCTCAACCCTCTCCCTTATCTGATCCCTCCCAACATAATTCCCCTTCACATTCCCAAAAATCTCATACCTCTATACACTCCACACCCCCAGCTGATCCTTCACCTTCACAAATACCAGCCGGTAATGATCCAGAGGAGATAGCTACCTCTGGTGAGCCTTCAGCTTTTCCCAAACCCTCTCACCCTGAACTCATTAATCTTGAAACCCCCAACTCCCCCACAGAAATGTCTCAATAAACTCGTCTATCTCACCTTCATGAACGAGGGATGATCATTACTGTCCTAGCCCACATATCCCTATACATCCCAGAACTCAACCCCTATCCTGCCTATCAAGATATTCTTGCTGATGGCCTCGCATGGGCTCAAGTGAGAGAAGGCCCAGTTACCTTCCTTTTGGAACTGGTGAAGGAAATGGGTGAAGTTGCCTTCACTGAGTGAGAAGAGATTCTGATGGATGCCTTGGAGGTTAAGGCACCATCCCAGCTGACATCCCCTGAAGGACTTAGGAAGGTTGCCCGTGCTTTGATGCTCAAGGATGGGGTTGCGCTGGATTACCCGGAAACAGCTGAGTCAGAGTTCATCCCTCCGGCAGCAAACTTTGAGATCAACCAGGCTGATCAGGTAACCCCTACAATTTTGGGACAGATTAAAGATTATTTTGATGATCACATCAGGGAGGTCAAAGCCACTCTGCTGGCTGCCAAGTCTGCTGCTCCCTCTCTGATTGAACAGCACGTTCATCAAGTTCTGCTGGATCACCGAAACAAGCTGAAAGAAGCTATGGAGGACAGCTTGTATGCCACCAGAATAGAGTTTTTCCACACTCTATAGAATTTCAAGACGACAGCCAGGGCATTTACTGATGATGCTTCTACTATCCTCTCTGCTGAATCTGAGAGATTCAGACTGGTCTCTGAGAGGTTGGAAGGTCAGATTGCTGAATGCAAAAACGATCAGGAGGACCTAAAAGCTATTGTGGATAATCTTCCTACTTCTCTACCTGCTTCCTCAATGATTGATGATATCAAAAAGGGGGAAGAGAAGAACTCAGCTGATATCGCTGCTCTACAAGCTGAGACTGCTTCTTTGAAAGCCGAAATGGAATCTCTGAAGGCTCTGCTGCTGGACAACAATGGTGTGTTGTCTGCTAGGATCCAAAGTGTAGAAGAGTATGTTAATACTCGGAGTATAGCACAGCAGAAAGCTCAGGAAATCAGAGACAAGAAGATGGCTGAGGCCTTGCAGAGGCAAGAAGTGGTAGCTGAGGAAAGAGAAAAGAAGAAGCGAGTCATGAATGCTCAGCTGGATGAAAAACTAGCCAAAGAACTACAGCTAGCTGAGAAGGAGACTCCAGAAGAAAGGAACAAGAGGCATGAAAGAGAAATGAATGATGAGCTGGAGAGACGCTACCAGAGGAAGCTGAAGAAGCAAGGGAAGGCAGTTTCTCAGGGTAGCAGGAAGTGGAAAGTACATTCGGGATCCAAAAATGAGTCTTTAGTTGATGGACCAATTAACTGGTTTTGCAATCAACTATCAGCTGAGCAAGTGGATCTTTGGAAAACAATAAAAGCAAGGGTTATGATTCACTTCTACGTTCTCAGAGGAGAGGATACCAGAGGAGAAAGGGAGAAGAACGCTGAATTCAGAAGCTGGCTAAGTAAGTCCTTTCCATTCTTCTTCAAGGCTATCACTGAAGTGATGCTCAAGGTGGATGTTCAGCCAGAGTTGCCTGAGATAGAGTATTTTACAACTCCAACTGATGAGAGTGGGAAGATAGACTGGGTAGAGATCGGGAAGATATGGCTGCAGATGGTAACTCTATTCTTTCCAAGCCTCTCTGACAACTCTCTGCCAGCTTTGAAGGAGATAGAGAAAAGGTTCCTCGACTGGATGCAAGTACCTCTTAACAGCAGAAAATTACTTGTGTAATTGTCCAGCTGAGTCAGCTGAGGATTAGGTACTTTCTCTTTTGATTTAATGAAGCTTTACGATTCCAGACAACTTCTTGTTGTCAGCTGCATTTTTTAATTATGTCTAAGGATCTTATCTAAAGATCTTCTTTTCTGTCCTATGTTGATCTTGATTTTGATTGAATATGCTTATCTGTTGAGATCAGCTGAGTTGGTTTTGATATCATCAAAAAGGGGGAACTTGTTAGGATATCTGTGTTAGATGTTTTGATGATATAATAAACCAATCAGCTTGAAATAGGACCAGTTGAACATGTTAGTCAGCTGATGAGTAGTTAGGATTAGATAGGTTTGAGTGAGGGGGAATCTACATTGCTGCCTAGAAGATCCGAAGCTATCATAGAGAAGAAGATCAGCTGAGACCTTGAGGACTTAGCCGTTTTCAGAGGACCGAAGATTTAAGCAGCTGACACTGGAGTATCGAGAGCAGATTATCAGAGGAGTTAACATTAGCTGATATCAGAAGAGACAGATCAGCTGACATCAGAAGATCAGCTGATCAGCTGAGAGCACGTCGCAGACAAGACAAGGACCATGGATAAAAGACATATTCAGATGAAGTCAAGAAGATCAGCTGAGGTGCACACCAGCAGACTTGCACATCAGCTGAGTACCTAGTACCAGCAGACAGTACATCATCTAAGGAGACAGATCAGCTGAGGTCTTGTGCTTGGCCCAGATTCTTCGAAATCATTTCAAGGGTTGACTTGCGATATAAAAGGGATTCCAAGAATAGAAGACCATTCAATCAAGGGGACAAACTTGATTGATTTAAGATCGCGAAGATTGACGGGAATCAAGAAGGAGATTCAATCAATCTCAATAATTGATTGAATAAGAGATTATAGGATCTCAGATTTCTAGTCCATCCCAACGGCTAGTTATTTGACCCTATAAATTAGAGTAACAGTGATGATTTCAGAATCGGATTTACACGGATATTAAGCTAGTCGAAACTCTGTCAGAATTATCACTTGCACTCAAAAACCTCTTTCATACTTATCCTTTGTAAAAGCTTAGTAGAAGCTGTGAGAAGTCAATTGCTATTGAAACATTGACAATTTGTAAGAGAGTAGTACTCTCGAAGTGTGTAAGTGAGTAAGTGAGCGAGTTAGTGGAGAGCCCCACAATTCCAGTTGGATTGTGGAGAGTGGAGTAGGACCTTTTGTCCGAACCACTATAAATCTCTTGCGTCTTGTCTTATTTCTTTTTGTTCTTAACTTGTGCACATCACCTAAAACTGATTTTCATTAAAAACGTTTCCGCACAATTCACAGTGCACAACTTTCAAGTGTAGACTACCTCAAGTAGTCTGCTGTTTTTCTGAATAAGCAAAATAATTTGAAAAAGGTTTTTGAATCCTTACAAGTCTATTCAACCCCCCCCTTCTAGACTTGTTCCAAGGTATGCTTCCCTAAAACATGCCTTTGGGACCAACAATGGGACTATTCGAATTTGGCACGAAACAGGGGCACGGGGAGCGTAGTAATAGGAGTGGAGTCTCGGGAACGTGATCGGGCCATTCAAGAGAGAAGGCAAGCAGCTGAACTTGGAGGTGAACGAACTGCTCGCCCAGAATTGGGAGCTCAAGGAGCTGCTCGCCAACCTGGGCGAGCAGGTGCAGCTGCTCGCCAGGAAATTTCAACTGCTGCTCGCCAGGATAGGCGAGCAGGTGCAGCTGCTCGTCCAGATCTTCAAAGTGCTGCTCGCCTGGCACCTGAAGGAGCTGCTCGCCTACCTAGGCGAGCAGGTGAAGCTGTTCGCCGGGTTAAACAAAGGGCCGACCCCAGGCGAGCAGGTACAGTTGGTCGCTCCCCGCCTTCAGATAGGGATTTGCGAGCAGCTAGTCGTGCACAAATTGCTCAACGTAGACGATCGGCTTCTCCTCCGCTTGCTAGGAGAAGATTATTGATAACGGATGAAGAGACTGAGGATGAGATGGATCCGAAGGTTCGTTCGGCCATCCATGATGCTTTGGGGTCTAGTACCGAGTCTCCTGATACTGAAGTTGTTCGTGAGACTACCGAGGCTCGGGATCAGTCTGGTGAGGTTCCAAAAGAGATTAACCCTGGCACGGACGATGCGGGCTCTGATCTTGGAGAAGATTTCGAGTGAGATCCCGGGCCGAGCCAACAGGAGGTCTGGGACGATTTGACTCGTATTTACCAACCTTCTGAGCAGCTATCTGAGCACACGATTCCATAGGGAGTTGCACAGGAGATGAGTTGGGTGGTGTATCTGGATCGGTACCGGGATCAGTTCATTCGACCCCGAATTCCCCCAGTTTCTTATATAAGAAAACGGTATACGCCGCCACCACTCATCAAAGTCTATTGACAGAGGACGACTTAACTGCTCTCCGGGATGAGTACAAGATCCCGCTTGATATTCACATGTACGTTCCACGTGACTGCGAACGTGCCGATCGGCCACCACCGGGGTGTACCGCATTAAACATCGATATTCTCGAGGCTGGACTCCCACTTCCACTGCACCCGGTGATCGGCCAGTTTCTGATGGACATTAACCTAGCGATCACTCAGATTACGCCAAATGGATGGAATAATCTGCTAGGTTTTCTGACGGTGATGGGATTGGAAGGATATCCCAATCGTTTGACGACCCCTGAGATTCATTATGCCATGGTGATCTCGGTTAGCGGCGACGATGGATATGGCTATTATTATGTGAAGGCCCGGGCAGGAATGAAGATTGTGGAGTTGCTTCCGAACAAAGTGAAACGATGGAGGGATCAGTTTTTCTTTATTGGTGGGGATTGGAATGCCTCCACATCTTATACTGGCTCTAGAGAGAGAATCAGGACTCCGGAAGAATATGGGGAATTAAGACGTAAGTGTCATTCTCCATGCATCTTTTGTTCTGGAATTCACTAATGTAAACTTCGTTCCTTTGCAGGTCCGAGACTTCCGAAGTGGGGCCCGAAGGGCATTTCCAATTTGTTCCTCTGCGCGCTCTCCAATGCTGCTTATCGCCGTGAGCCATTCCGGATGGTGAAACATTTATCAAGTGAGCATTGCAGACGTGTAGCCGGTTTAGTCACCAGTCCGCATCATCTCGCCGCTTAGGCTCCGCTTCCTGAAGGTTGATATCGTTTATTTCTGCTATTCCATCGACTTGTTCATTCTTTTAACAATATGTTTTTATGACAGATCAAGGAGTTACGGTCGCGATTCCTCCAGAGTTTCATGCTTTTTGTCGGTGGGTTTGATCTCGATTCCAGATTAAACAGACGTGCGATGGATCCCCCAGCTGCATTGCTCAGGTGACAGAGGAAAATGGGAACCAAGCCTCCAGTGCAACGGACGGCGCCGCTCCCTCCTGTTGCTCCTGCTGCTGATCCACCAACTCGGAAGAGTTCACCACCAAAAAAGTCCTCCAAGCAGCTACGGAAATGGGGTAGTTCATCTGCTGGCCATGAGGAGGATGCTGACCGGCAGAAAAAGAAAAGCAAGTCTGCTGCCACTACTGGGTCCAGTCGTCCTCCCGTCGATCCTCGACCTCGTGGTCTGACTCCACATTCTCCTCGCGAACCAGGTTTTCGCCGAGAAGACTCCTATCTCAGGTGGGATCGTGATGTTCGAGACTCGTAAGTCCTTGCTTGCTCCCGCTACTTTGCATTTGAATTATAATTTTCCTCATGTGACCATTATTCCTTCCAGTTATCATCCAGGCGATCATCCTTTCTGCTGCGATGCACTTCATCAGACTCCTTGCTATAAGGTGCCAGGGTATACAGGCGATATTCCTGATCATGACGTTCAAAGGGACACCGAGTTCGTTGCTCAGTCTTGGAGCAAAACAAGCAACCATACGATTCGTCAGCAAGATGTGAGTGACAACTTGCTCTTGAGCAGGATGCTTGCCAGCTCTGTGGCCATCACAATCCAGCGGGTCCTGGATCAGGTACTTGACCTCAAGAGAGCGAACCGCAAAGCTGAAGATGAGTGCAAAGAGAAGGAGAAAGCTTTGAAGGCAAAGGATGATCAATTGGCCCGAGCAGAACTCAAGATCCAGAGTACTTTGGAGTCAGAGAACAATGCTCTTCAGAACGTTAAGAAGCTCCAGTATAGCAACCGGAACCTCGATGAGCAATTGACTGCAGCTACTGAAGGCATTGCTCGTCTCAAGGCTGAGAACGCTGACGCGAACCGGAAGTATCATGATGCTCTGGATCAGGTCTTGGGGCTGGAACAAGAGAAGGCTGCACTTCAGAACACAATGGAGTGCATGTATCCCGAAGAGGAATTTCTGGAGCAGATGGGTGAAGCAGTTAACTTCGGATATGTCTGTGCATATTCCGAAAGTATTCGAGCAATCCGTAAGGTTGAGAAAGAGGGGTCGGAGATGTCCGGGATGATGATGAAGAAATTATCTGACTTCCTCTGTGCCAATCCACCGGCCAAGTCGCAGCCCCTTTCGCTAGTTAATTTAGTGGAGTCGGGACTTGACTTGGGGTTCCTGGGAGAAGGGTATACCATCGTTCAGCCTCAGCTGCGATCACAACCGGCTCATGATGCACCCTCAACTGCTGCAGTCACCGAGACCTCTTCTGCTGCCCAGGAAACTGTTGATGTTGCTGAAGCTTCTCCCGAAGAAGGTCGTCAGGAGAGAGAGGACGAGATCGCCATGTCTTACATCCAGACTCCTCCTGGTGATGACACGTCGGCTCCCGTGGTTCTGCCATCTGCTACTGATGCTTCTGCCCCCGCTACCGATTAGGATTACCGACTAGGATCATTATTTTGTTTGCCTGATGTCTTATCTGTTTTAGACATCAGTTTGCTTTTTGCACTTTTGCTTCTTGTTGAATCTTTACTTTCCGTTTTTCCATTTCAGAACGTTGCTCAAACTTTCTATCTTTTGTTGTACTTCTTTTCTACTTTAATGAAGGATGTTTCTCGAACTTACTCATTTGTTTTAGTGAACTCTTATGAAATGCTATTTCTGTCTACTGTTATATATCGTCTTTTCGCGTCTGTTGGGTCTTTAATTCGTTTTGCTTCGTCTCTCTCTGGGCACGAGACGAATAAGACACTCGCGTGGAAATGGGCCATCAGGAAGCGTTCACTTCGTCCTCGGGAGCGTATCTGCGTCCCTCAGGTGGACATGAAGCACTGTCTCGGTATTACCATGTGCACCTACTCTGCTATCCTCCGGATCGTGCGTGACGTCCTTCGGAGGGGCCTCAGGTGCACACTCAAGTCCCTCTATGAGTGGTCTCTCGGGGTTCTCACGCTCGGTTCTTATTCGGGAGTGATTAGGCGTTTTACCACCATTACCCAAAGAAGAGCATTGGTATGCTTGTGCTCTCTCTAGTGCTGGACGTACAGGCATCGTACAATGCCATTTTGCCTCTGCACAAAGAGCGTGCTTGACCAGCAGAGCCGGGGCTCTAACTGGAGCGCATTTTGACCCTCTTTATCCACTTATGAGTTAGGCAATTTCAGTTAGACCGCGAACTCCTCAACAAAAGCCCGTCTATAGCATTTATAATCTGTTCTGAAACAAAATGTACATTTACATCTTCTATTGATAAAATTTCTTCAAGTGAGCAGCATTCCACGTGTACGAAGATGGTACCCCATCCATGACTTCCAACTCGTAAGTCCTGTTCGACCAACTTCGCGAAACACGAAATGGTCCTTCCCAGCCTGTTCCAAAAGTTCCGGATGGAGTAGATAGAATCTTTCGCAAGACCAGATCTCCTTCTCGGAAGCTTCTGACCTTGACTCGCGAATTGTAATACCGGGTAGCGCATTGTTTGTACGCTGCATTGCGCACTTCTGCCACCGTCCGCTTCTCTTCCATGAAATCTTTTTCGATCGCAACGGCTTCATCATTCTCTTTCTCATCGTACATACGAACCCGCCATGTTGGATTCTGTAGTTCCACTGGTACCATCACTTTGACATCGTACGCCATCGCGAACGGAGTTTCGCATGTGCTTGTCCTGAATGACATACGGTATGACCACAACACTTCCGGGAGTTCTTCTGACCATCTTCCTTTTTTCTCTGTCAGGCGAAGTTTCAATGTCCGCTTGATGATTTTGTTGATAGCTTCGACCTGGCCGTTGGACTGTGGGTGATATGGGATCGAGTAATACTTCTTGATTCCCCTAGTATTACAGAACTCTAGGATTTTCTTCCCATCAAATTGTGGCCCATTATCAGTTACAATTGATCGAGGTAAACCGAATCTGCAAATCAGGTTTTTCCAGATAAAGTTGATCATTTTTTCCTAAGTGACTGTCACCAGCGATTCGGCTTCGGCCCACTTGGTGAAGTAATCCACGGCAACCACTGCGAACTTTACGCTTCCTTTCCTGGGTGGGAATGGTCCGATGATGTCGATGCCCCACTTGGAGAATGACCAAGGACCGTAGACAGCTTTCATTTCTTGTGGATGAATATGAATGTTGGGGGCGAACATTTGGCATTTGCGACACTTTTTCGCAAATGAGATGGCGTCTTCTTTCAAAGTAGGCCAGTAATATCCCTGCCTCATGGTTTTGTGCGCCAGTGCTCGTCCTGCAACACGACTTCCGCATATTCCCTCGTGGATTTCGTTGAGAATTTCCCATCCCTGCTTCCGTGAAACGCATTTGAGTAGGGGTGATGAAAATCCTCTTGTTTACAGTTGGTCGTCGATCAATACGTACGTGCTGCTTGCTTGACCAGACGAACCGCCGCCCAAGGATCTTCGGGCCGTTCCCCTGTTGTCAGATACTTCCTCAGATCTTTCCTCCAGTCGTCATCTTTCTCATCCACCTCCTGCCCCCCATTCAACGTTTGATTTAAGTGATAATTAAAGGTTGAAGGATTGTCAAGCCGGGTGATGACGACCTCTGTTATCTCCGTTGTCCCCTAGCTGGATGCTAATCGGGCTAAGGCATCTGCTTGAGTGTTCTTAAATCGAGGTATCTGCTCAATGTATGCTTTCTGGAACATGGATATCAGATGAGCCACTATCTTTTGGTATAAGATCATGTGTTCATCTTTGGCTTCGAATTCTCCTCGAACTTGAGAAACTATGAGTTGTGAATCGCCAAAAATCTGTACTCTTTTAACTCCAATAGCTAATGCAAGTCTGAGTCTGGCAATCAATGCTTCGTACTCAGCTTCATTATTGGTTGCCAGGAAAGCAAATATGATCGCTGACGTGAACACCTGTTGGTCAGGGCTTATTAACACCACTCCTGCTCCCGACTCCAAGTTGGTAGACGAACAGTCTACGTGCAGGTGCCACGGATGCTCAAGATCTTTCGTCAGTTCCGATGGATAGGTTAGCTCTACAATGAAATCGGTCAGAGCTTGTCCTTTGATCGTCGTTCTTGTTGCATACGTGATGCTAAATTGGCTGATTTCCAATGACCATTTCAACAATCTTTCCGCTGTATCAGGGCGATGTAGAATCTGTCATAGTGGGAATGTCGTGAGTACTTCTACCTGGTGATCGTAGAAGTACAGTCGCAACTTGCGTGTGCTCATGACTAGTGCATATGCCAGTTTCTCCTTTGGAGAAATACCGAACTTTGGCTTCATGTAGAGCCTGACTGACGTAGTAGATCGGGGAATGGAACTTGCCTTCGGCGCGTACAAGCACCGAACTTATTGCTACCTCTGACGCCGCGAGGTAGAGGTAGAGCTTTTCACCTGGAACTGGTTTATACAAAATTTGTGTATTGCCCAGATACTCTTTGATTTCTTCAAATGCTCTCTGGCAATCTCTCGTCCACACAAAATTATTTTTCTTTTTCTTCATGGCTTCAAAAAATGGCTGACATTTATCTCCAGAACGCGAGATAAAACGATTTAACGCTGCCAAACATCCTGTAAGACGTTGAACCTTTCGAACTGAATCAGGAGCTTTCATATCAATTATGGCTTAAACTTTGGTTGGATTTACTTCGATTCCGCACTGACTGACCAGATGTCCCAAGAACTTTCCCGAATGAATTTCGAAACTGCTTTTCTTCGGGTTAAGCTTCATGTTGTAAGGGCGGAGTATTTGGAATGTTTGTGAAAGGTGTTCAAGATGGTCTTCCTTGTGCAAGCTCTTTACGACAATATTGTCCACGTAGACTTCAATTGAGCGGCCGATATGTTCGTCAAACATCTTGGCTCCAGCATTGATCAAGCCGAAGGGCATCCTAACCCAACAATAAAGGTTCTTGTTGGTATAGAATGTTGTATGCTTTTGATCGTCAGGATGTAGCGCAATCTGGTGATATCCCGCAAATGCATCCATGAAAGTCATAAGTTCGTGCCCTGCTGTGTTATCAACCAGATGATCAATGTGAGGGAGTGGAAAGTTGTCCTTTGGGCAGGCATCATTCAGATCAGTGAAGTCGATACAGAGTCTCCACGTGCCATTCGGTTTAAGAACAAGAACTGGGTTCGCCACCCATTGTGGGCATAAGGCTTCGTGTATCAACTTGTTGTCCAGCAACTTTTTGACCTCTGTCGATAATGCTTCGTACTTGTCAGGTCCGAATTTCTGTCTTTTTTGGCGAATCGGTCGGCGTGTTGGATCAATATTAAGTCGATGACAGGCATGTTCGGTAGGAATACCTGTCATATCTGAATGAGACCATGCGAAAACATCCAGGTTATTTTTCAAGAAAGTTATCATTCTTGTTCTGTATGGCTCTTGTAGTTTAGATCCGATGAAGAGTTCTAGATCTTCTTTATCTGGATAAGCTTGGATAGATGTTAACTCTTCCATCGGTGTGGCACGTTTTCGCTTCTCTTTCCACCTCGGATCCAGTATGGGTCCGTCCACGTTGAGTTCATCTTCAATCTCCATCGGTTCATTTTTGAGTCTAGGTTTGAAATCTTGACTGAGTAGGCATTCCTCTGGGTGTACGCCTCTGAAATGCCCCCAGTCTCAGATCCCCCTAGAACTCGTACAATGTGATTGGGTGCGCTCTCTGGTACGGGAACCGGATCATCTACCTTCATTGGTTCCGCTCCCGCTTGGGAAGTACTCAATGTCTCTGGTTCCAACTCCGCTTGTGAGGGAGGATTTTCAATCACATGTACGTAGGTGACCGATGGCTCATTTTGAAGTAAACATTCACGAGCTTTCTTCTGATAGCCCTTTATTGTGCCGGCTCCGTTTGGTGTCGGGAATTTGATACAATAGTAGTAAGTCAAACAGGCAGCTTTAAATTCATGTAAAAAGGGTCGGCTGAGGAATCCGTTATAGGAGGATGGCTGGTCTACAATGAGAAAATCTACTTGCCTCGTCATCCTCCTATCGGGATCGTCGACCGATACAAGTTCAACAGATAAATGTATAGATCCTAGGGGAATAGTGACAGCGTCTCCGAATCCTATAATCCTGTGATTACAATTTTCAATGTAGGATTCGTAATCCCCTATCTGGTCTAGAGTACTTTTGAACAGAATGTTTGTGTATGCTCCAGTATCGACCAGTAACCTACGAACTCGTGCATTCATGATGTTTGCGCTAATGACTAAGGAATCATTGTGTGGAATCATGATTCCTTCCAAGTCCTTATGTGAAAAAGTCAGCTCTGCGGTGGGCTTGGTAGAGGGTCCTGCCTCGGTTTCTCTAATTTGGTCAATAGAGCGCAATTCTGCCTTTTTCTGCCTCTTCGACGGAGGTGGCCTTCCATCTGTACAACCTCCAGCTCGGCCAACCTCAGGCTCTAAAACAAAAACATCCCGCACTGGACCTGGCGGGGGAAGTAGGGCTTGCTGTTCTTGCCGGCGTCTCGGTCCGGTTCCTTCCTCGTTCCTGTCTTCGTTCTCGCCATCTTCTCCATTCGCCCTTCGATCGGGCACACGTGGTCTCTTTCCAAGGGCTCGCTTCACAAACTCTGACAACTTGCCTTCTTCGTAAAATCTCCACAACTGTCTCAAAAGATCCTGACATTCGCTCGTGAAATGTCCCGTCGCTTGATGGTAGGCTCAATACTTGTTCCTGTTCGTTCTCCATGGATCCACCTTGAGCTTTCTTGTTGGTTGCAATTCTTCAGTCCTCTCGACCGCATTGAAAAGCTGGTCAATGGACACTGCCATAACTTGGTTTAGTCTTTCCGCCAACTCGGTGGCCTCAAATGATTTCAAATTCCTGGGGGTTCGGTACTTTCCCCCACTTCCTCTAACCGGGATTGTCGCCTTCGGTGTTTCCTTGGCTTCTCCTATGGGCTTCTTCAGTGCTTCTTGCATTGCCACATATTTCCCGGCTTTATTCCGAAACTCTACATAAGTTGTCGGACATGCAAGTTGCATTTCCTTCCACAAATCCGAACCTTTCTTTAATCCTGCCATCGCGGTAATCACCTTGGTATCCTCGCTGACTGGTTCTCCTTCTAACATAATCTTATCGAACCTTTCGAGGAATTGCTGATCTGATTCCTCCGGCTCTTGGGTAAGATTCGCCAGTCGGTGCTTCTGCGTGAAACAAGATGCTGCTCTAGAAAAGTGCAATAAAAACTCTCGGGTTAACTGCATGAAGGAAGTGATCGATGCAGGGGGCATCACAGTGAACCATCGGTGTGCATGATCTCCGAGTGTAAGAGGAAAATTCCTACACTGGGTCGCATCAGAAGCTCCCATAGAAATCATGTAATCTGTAAACTTGGACACGTGCACCTTCGGATCTGACGTTCCTTCATACAGATTAGAAGTCGGGAACTGAATTTTCGGCTGAACAGGCGCCGAAAGTATCACCGCTGACAGGGGTGAAACTTGGATCTGTATCGCCGGACTGCTTTCTGGGCGTAATGAGACTTTGACCTGAAGGTCTTCGATGACTTTCCTCATTGATTGTAAGATTTTATCCGAGGCCTCTGCACCTCTACGGGGTACCCGTTCCTCTCGCTCTAGGCGAGGGGAGCCGGACACCCTGTCACTCGGGTACGACCTGGTTGGAATCATACTGGCCTTGCGTATGCCCTCAGGGCCAAGTCTCTCTGTTGCTGGCCACTGTAATCTCTCCCGAACTGTGTGCTGTCCTCCTTGGTCTACTTCAGGTATTCTACCGGATCTCCCTCGATCTATCTCCGGTGCTCTATCTGGTCTCATTTGATCTGCTTCTGGAGCTCTACTAGGGGGTCGATAGGCCGTCACAGGTGGGCCCTGTGACATGTACTCTCGTCGTTCAACAGGTCTACTTTGGGGAGTTCCCTGACTTGACTAGTCCATAATGCTTCGTGCTCTTCCTCTTTGTGGGCCCAAACGGTCTGCTCCTTATGGGCCTAAATGATCCTTCATTCTTGGCCCCAAACGGTCGGTCACCTTCTACTTCCCACACTCCTCACGCTTTCTTCTCTGTTCACTGTCAGCCTCGGTCTCTGGTGGACGCTGATCGACCCGTTGAAGAACGAGCCTCTGATCAGGTTGAGTACCAGAGGGTCCGGTTGCACCTTGTTGTTGCTCTTTTAACACTCTACAGAGAGTCGTCACTCGTGAAATGTCTTCTGGGTTCTGCAGGAATGTGAGTAGTTCTGATAACCCTTGCATATAATTCTGTCCGACTTGAGCTGCCGGGACTCCAGTTAGTTCAGCTTGTTGTTGAGTTCCTGCGACACCTTGAACTGCTGTGGAATGTTCAGGTGCTGGGGTTCTCTGATTGGGTTGGTCATTATTCCTCCCGTGAGACGTCATCCTTGGTTGTGAAACTTCCCTCGACATTTTACGTAATGTCAACTCCTTTTCACGAAGCAGGTCAAATTATTGTGCAGTTGGACACACAAATAGGCGAACAGCTGAAATCAGGCGACCAGCAGTTCTGGCGAACAGCTGAGCTGGTAGGTGGGATGATCAGGTGAAACTGGCGACCAGGTGGCACCAGACGATCAGGTGAGGGCAGACGACCAAGTGAAGAAATAGGCGACCAGATGGATAACCAGGCGACCAGGTTAGTTTTCTTCAAGCCTTCAAGCGAACAGCTTATGCTCCTTCAAACCTTCAAGCGAGCAGGTGTACATCTTCAAGTATTCAAGCGAGCAGGTGCATATCTTCAAGCGAGCAGGTGGTGAATCTTTATCACAAACCCAAATTTTGTAGTTTTCAGTCCAGAATTCAACAAAATCCAGCAATCGGAGGTTCGGGACCCTCCTTCTAGCGCCAAATTGTTAATGAAATCTCCGCAACGGAAGCGTTTATGTGGCTAACGACTGCGATTTCACTAACAACCCTTCGAAATCAGATTATTGAAACTGCAAGGTGTTTGATCGCATGAAGATTTCGGCAGAGCTTCGCTGAGGTTGGGAAAACTTGTATTATTATGAAAATGGTGGCCTATTTATAGGCAAATACATAAGCAGGTGGTGGCACACGCTTTGCCACACTTATTCTGAAGCTTACACGTGTCCCTAACCGCCTAAACAAGATAATTACACAAGAAAATTGGCTGAAAATGATGAAAATGGGGTCTTGGTAATCTCCCCCAAAACAGGCGAGCAACACTTCATTCTGGCGACCAGCTTTCTGGGCGAGCAGGTGAGCTGCTCGCTCATTATGAGAATTACAAGACCTGCTCGCCTATTCTGGACAAATAGGCGAGCATGTGAGCTTGATTGATGGTTTGACGAGCAACTGAGCTGCTCTCCCGTTCCTCTTTTGTATTGCTGCTCGACCATTTCTTGCATGTTTGATGATTCTTCCTTTCTCGTATTGATCTTCTTGAACTTTTCCCGTAATTATCATGTTTGATTAGTTATTTTGGGACACGTCATCCGGTATTCCACTGATTACTACCTTAATCATCTGAATTAGATTATTGCATCAACACAAATCACATCAAATTTTGTTAATCTCTTTTTCACATATTTCATATACATTTTTATTTAATTTATATCAACTAATATAAAAATAAGAGTTAATTTTAATTATATATTTTTTATATATATTAGAATATTCTAATGTAAATTAATGATTAATATATAAACTATATATATGCAATTAATTAAGATTATAGATATATTTAAATTTTATTATCAATTTATTTATATATTATTGATACACAGTTTTTATATTATTTATTATTAATTTAATTTATCTAAAAAATTATTCATTATCAAGGCTCTTTTTTTTTAAAAATTATTTATGTATTACAACAAATTGTAATTAATATACAATCATTCCATTATTACTCCACTAACTAACAATAATAAAAATAATACATCATCATCTCCAAAAAGTATTAATTTGACATAAAGTTCCATCCACCCCTGCCACATCCAATTTAAACTAAACACAAATTTACTATTCACTGGATTTGCCCTATCTACTTTTTTCCTCTTTCCGGATGTGCTCCATCCACCTTCAAACGTAAACAACCACTACCTAAAATACTAGGGCAACAACAAGAATGTTAACGTATAACTATAAATAAAGTCATTTAAGACTCATAAATAGTATCTGAAAACCACTTCAAATCCAAGCTCAAACAGATTTGACAAATCTCTTTGCAATTACTTTTTTTACATTTAATCCCCAATCATTCTTTATTTATATTAACTGTTAGGATCCATAGACAATCACAACATTAAATCCAATCTATTGTTGTATCCACTAATAACATATACAAAGAGAGTCATTAGAGACATAGTGAAATTTTGAAATTAAGAGATAGATAGCAAGATATATTTAAAATTGAGATTTTAAACCTATTTATAAGTTAAAATTTTGAGTGTATCTGAGGTACACTTTTGCATCCCATGCACTCTTTATTTAGTCTCAATTTTAAAATTAATTTTGATCCATTCATACTCAAAATTGACCCAGTCAAAATTAAAATTAATATTAGGCTTAAATCTCCCAAAATTTTGTGTAAATTTTCCAGTGAACCAATTTAATTGAACTTTAATTTAAAATCTATTTGTAATAAATCATAGTAATTCTTTTATTTTCAATGAACTAAACCCATCCCTGATCTCCGCAAAGCCCTAGCGCCCCGCCACACCTCCACCGCCCCTGTCAACCCCTCCCTTCAACCACATCATCGGCGAGTTTGTAACTAATTCATCCCAATCCCGTTCGGAAATTTGTTTCGATTT
Organism: Prunella vulgaris; assembly: GCA_026898435.1. Classification (NCBI taxonomy): domain Eukaryota; kingdom Viridiplantae; phylum Streptophyta; class Magnoliopsida; order Lamiales; family Lamiaceae; genus Prunella; species Prunella vulgaris. Next base: position 243,064 of record JAPKLY010000039.1, read on the forward strand.
CGAAATCTGACGATGCTATCACTCTAGCTTCGTGTGGAAACCAGAAATCCAAACCCTTTGCGGCCGCACAGTGGTGTTCTTTGCACAGAGGATCCGTACGGCGGTTGCAATTGACGACTTTCGCCTGGGTATTCATGACAGCACGCTATGCTCTAGAGAGAAGGAGAAGGTGAGATGGGTTTTCTGTAATTCATTCATATCTACGAATCTTTAATATTTTTTGGAATTTTTGGTTTCTGTAAAATCTGGGTTCTTGTAATTGCTGAGAAATTATGCAATTTCTGTTTCCTGCTTGAAGATTATGGTTTCAGTAATTAGTTTTTTCATTCTACCGGTTGTTTTTCCTGAACATTTTTTTTACTAAGGAACTTTTCTTTCTTCTTCTGCTTATTTCCTCTACCAAGAACATAAGCTGACTTCATATGGTAAGCTTAAAACAAAATGGTTTTTACTGGTCTAATCAGTTGCATGTATCTGCTTTGATGTGTGCACTGCTCTGTTGGATCAGAATAACGATCATTGCTTCCTTGTTCCCCACGTCTTCTTCTATTTTTCTAACTTGAATTGTGTTCATGTTGCCAAAATTGTGTTCTTTCATTAATTGAATATTGGTTTTAGCTGGAAGTAGTTGAAATTTTGAAAATACAGAATCTGCTGGCTTGACATTATTCGGGGAATGAATTTCAAAAAATTACCCAGCCACTAAAATTTGATATTTGTTTTCTTGAAACTGTGGGAAGAGTAAGAAATGGATATGGTGACAAATTGTGTTCTTTCGTTAATTGAATATTGGTTTTGGCTGGAAGTAGTTGAAATTTTGGAAATACAGAAGCTGCTGGCTTGACATTATTTGGGGAATGAATGTCGACAAATTATCCAGCCAAAAAATTTGATATTTGTTTTCTTGAAACCGTGAGAAGAGTAATAAATGGATATTGTGACAAGTGTGTACCGCTCCTAGTTTTGCGGGAACTTTCAGCAACCCTTTAATAGTTCCTCATTGGATGCTAATCTTTCTTTGGACTTTCAGATATGTTGATCAAACATTTATTTTTAAGAAGCATCTATTGAAATACAAAATTAGGGCGAATAACTAACTTATCGTAAATTTAATAAATACAGGCTGGTGAATCAGTAGATAGGAGGTCTTTGGTTGTAGAGTAGGTTGAAGGTAATTATGACCCCGTTTTATAGGTGTACTTTAACCGTAGTTATCAAAGGTGAGGCGCACCAGCCGTGCAAAAAAGCACCTCAGGTATTAGAGGCGGGCGCATATGTTTTACATCTTTTTTTTTATACTTCCTCCATCCACAAAAAATGTGATCACTTATTTGCACGTGGTTTAATACGATATGTCGGAGGGTATTATGAGATATCGTGAGGTCCATTTATGAATAAAAATAATATATATGGAAAGTACATATCACATACTTTCCATAAACATCATTTTATTCATAAACGAATATCACAATGTCCTATAATACCCTCCGACATATTGTATTAAATCACGTACAAACAAGTGAGCTCATTTTTTGTGGATGGAAGTAGTATATTTTATAAACAGTAGAAGTGCTTCTTACAAGTAAAAGTGTGTTTCTTAAAACACACTTTTGTAAGTATACATAAGAACTAGGGTTTGGAGTCAAAACATAATTTCCCACCCACGTCCTCACTCTTTCCCGCATCCACCCCTCTGCTTCCAACATAAAATTAATGAGTGGGTGACCGGGACAATGGGTGATGATGAAGATGTGTTGGTTTTTGAAGGCACAGTTCTAACTTGGGGTGTTGCTGCTAGTGCCATTGGAGTTGATGAGTCTGTTTATGACACTAGAGCTAAGGGGAAAATGGCAACAGTAAGCGCACCTAAACAAGTGGAGAAGGGAAAGGAGCCAAAGGGAAAGGGAAAGAGTGTGGGGGGGGGGGTTTCTCTTCCGCTTTTATACTTACTGATAAAGAAGATGAAATTGAATTTGAGCATTTCGAGGGTCAAGATGATGAGGAGGAATTTAATGAGAAAGATCCACAATTTGATGATGATGATGAGGAGGAGGAGGGTGATTATGATAATGAGGATGATTAATTTATTATTTTTTTGCTTTTTATTTGAACATTTATGGTTTACTACAAAGCTTGGTACTTGTTATCTAAACTTATATCTTCAATTTAAGTCATTATGTAGTTTTGGACTTCAATCTAATTGTTATTTACATGCTAGTATGTTTAGTTTAAGTTCATATATAATGTATTTATTATTTTTTGTCTCAATGTTCAAAAGGCGGGCACCTAAGGTGCAAGGCGCGCCTTAGGCACTATGCGCACTGTTGCGACTACTAGGTGAGCCTTGGAGCCTTAATAACTATGAATTTAACTCCAGTTCAGGCTTTCAGCATTGTCATGCAAATAAATGGGATGATTAAGCAGCCATTAAGACCATAATTGTATGCTGTGCCTGCATAGTTGATGTTTTTTTACATTAATGCTCTCTGGTAACATGTTATACAAAGTTACAAACAGTAGATATATGTGCTTGACCTAAATGTTTTTTAATAGATATAAGGAAATATTATTTCCATTCATAACATTTAGCAGCTGTATCAATTAATCTGCACCATCTAATGAATCAACTTATTGGAAATGACGATAACAGCTGTACTTGTACTTTGTAATTTGGAATCAATAATTCCACACATGTTTACTGAGTAGGACCTCTCTGTTGAATATTAGACTCCAGTGCAGTGTTCCGACTTTATCCCTTGAATTACTAGTTTGATGTACTGTTATTATTATTATAATTATTTTAAGAGATAAAAGTCTTATTAATTTGGTAGTAGGCAAACATTTCTTTAATGATCTATTATGCATGTTGTTATTGGGATTTTTCATGCAGCGTTATTTTACTCTGCCTTTGTATACCTCTATTATACTTTCTTATATGATAAATCAAACTATTTTCAATGGAAATTTAAATTTAATAGAATAGAATCTAGAAGGAAGAAAATCCAAAATTGATGTTCATATCCATTATAAAATGATGGTTAAATTACGGTATGCATTATAACTCTTCATATTTGGAATTGGAAGCAATAATGTGGACCTTACATTGGTTGACTATTATTATCAGCATTTAATTTTAATAATATTTGAATTATAATATAAGAGATTGTCCCAATTTCTTGTTTATCCTATTCGTGCCTGTAGTATATATAAAACTTAAAAGGATATAATGCATGCTCTGTATGCTGAGATTTTTCTATGTGCATATAATGAGGTCCTACAAGGTTGACAAATTTAGACTTGCTGCTAAAATATAGTGCTTTAGCGTAGTTTGCGTTGCTTCCAAAGTTCAGAAGTTTAATGTTGTGTTGACTTATGTCTATTTTTACGGCGACATGTGGTTGTTTATGTAGATTTATTTTTTAATATCATGCTTTTATTGGATCTCCCCAGGCACTGGTAACATGAAACAGTCTTTCTCACCATCTCAAGAAGGCAGGATCACTAGCCATTGAGATTTATTGTCTGCTGGAGGTTGCCAAATTATGCCATCACTTCAGCTTCTACAGTTGACTGAACATGGCCGGGGACTTCTGTCCTCAAGAAGGTCAGTCATCTAAACAGTTTCTGTCGATGGATCTATGCCTTGTCAGCTCAATATGATTAAGATCTTTGACGATTGCTGAAACAGTCGAGTTTTTATTTTATACTTCTGGAAAAGAGCTAGTTAGAAAATAAGGCCCCAAACAAGAAGAAGGGAAATTTGGACTCATGATAGCTGGTTTATTGAATTTATGAAAATTTTATTGAAGTTATTTTTGCTCAGGCAGTGAAATGTTTGATTCATGGCCGCCCTTGTTGATTGGGTTTTCTCTTTTGGAACATCGTAACCTGGTTGAATTTTTCTTATCATTGGCTATCACTGCTGTTGTGCTTGTGCATTCTGCAATATAACTTCCATATATATATATTTTTTCAAATATTTCTTGCAGGAAAGCTCTACTGCTTGCCACTAGTGTTGTTGCTGTTGGTGGAACTGCTGCTGCTTTTTATGTTCAGTCACGAAATAGCTCTAAAAGGCTCAATTCTTTTGGTCGTTCTAATGGAGTCAACAATAACGATGAATCAGACCAGTTAATTGGAAATGATAAGAATGTCAAAAAGAGTAGGCAAAAGAGAGGAAATTTGAGGTCTCTCCAGGTTTTGGCTGCAATTCTGTTATCTCGTATGGGGCGACTGGGTGCAGTAGATATTTTATCTTTGGTGGCTATAGCGGTAAGGTTTCCCACTCAAGATAAGCAAAATTTTAGATGCAGGCATTTAATATTTTTTCATCAGTTCCTATGTAACATAAACTGATATTTCTAATTGTGAAGTAAAATCTTATGGAGGATTATAACCGCGGTGGTTCTTTGGTCTACTTGGCTTGAGAGGAATAAGAGATTTTTTGAGAACTGTATTGAACCGGTAGAAGATGTTTGAGATGGGATCTAATTTAGACTGACCCCCTTTGGTCCTCTATTAAATAGGCTGTTCAAGGACTACTTAGTTTCTGACCAGTTAGAGTATTGCTTTTAAATATTATAACTGTTCTGAAAGATATTTGTGAGGTGTTAGGGATCCCTCATCCCTAGCACTTTTCTACAGCAATAAATTTTATGTTTCTTACTAAAAAAAGATATTTCTCTAGAAAAGATATTTCTAATTGTGAAGTGCTTTTTCTAAACTGGTTGTCTTGTTATATTTACTTTAACAGTTAATCATGTTCTTTAGATATTGTTGAAGCTCATTGTTTTGGTACGACAAGTGATTCTTTTTAATGTCTTTTGATTATTCCCTTACCTTCCGGGAAATGCAGATGGTGTACTGTCCACAGTAAATCAGTTGCAACAGTTTCATAATGCTACCTCCATGACTTGCAGGTTTCTAGAACTGCTGTAAGCAACCGATTAGCTAAAGTTCAAGGGTTCCTTTTCCGATCTGCTTTTCTCCGTCGTGTACCAGCATTTCTTCGGCTTATTATTGAAAATATCTTGCTGTGTTTACTCCTATCAACATTGAATTCCACCTCCAAGTACATAACAGGGACCTTAAGTTTACGGTTTCGGAAAATTTTAACGAAGCTTACACATACACAGTATTTCCAGGTAATTTTTCCGTGCTGCTTATACTGTCAGGATAGCTACATAATGTATGTGTTTTAACTTGCTGCCTATTTATATTAATAGTATCTTTAGACAAAATATAATCCTTGAAGAACCGAAGTCCTTCTTTTAATCATATTACACCTCGTGTTACATTTTTTATGTCTCAGGAAATCTCATTTGACTGACACAAGAAAGTTATACTAATCTACCTGCTCAGTATGATAATTGCTCCAGTAGATGTAATTATGTCTGCATCTCAAACCTTATCCTCAATTCTGCTTCATTTGATCGCATTCTTATTTTACTTAATAAGCATGTGCTCATTTAGTGAAAGCATGCTTCATAAATCAGATACAAAGTTTTCTCCTGTTTTTAATGTACAACAACTTTCTAGCAATCATATTCTTGATATTCAGGTGTATATGAACTCAACAATGGAGGTATGTCTTTTCGAGATACTTTATTGATAATGTAATATGTTCTTTTTTGCATTCAGAATATGGTATACTACAAGATGTCTCATGTTGATGGTCGGATAACAAATCCGGAGCAGCGAATTGCTAGTGATATTCCAAAATTCTGTTCGGAATTGAGTGACCTTGTGCAAGAGGATCTAATTGCTGTTACAGATGGGGTGCTTTATACATGGCGTCTATGTTCATATGCAAGCCCCAAATACATTTTCTGGATACTGGTAAAAAATTGTCAACTTACACCTATGTACTTGATTTTTCATCAACACTGTAGTCTCATTGTTTCTTCCATATCACTGTCATTATTTAGTGATGTATTGTTATTTTGTAGGCTTATGTGTTGGGGGCTGGGGCCACAATTAGAAATTTTTCACCAGCATTTGGGAAACTTATGTCCAAAGAACAACAGCTGGAAGGGGAATATAGACAATTGCATTCAAGGTTAAGAACCCATGCAGAAAGCATAGCACTCTATGGTGGAGAAAAAAGAGAGGAGTTTCACATTCAGAAGAAGTTTAACAACCTTGTTCATCATATGAGGGTTGTTCTTCATGACCATTGGTGGTTTGGCATGATTCAGGACTTCTTACTTAAGTATCTTGGTGCTACTGTTGCCGTTATCCTGATCATTGAGCCCTTTTTTTCGGGAAATCTGAGACCTGACTCTTCTACCTTAGGGCGTGCAGAGATGCTTAGCAATTTAAGATATCATACAAGTGTTATAATCTCATTATTTCAGTCCCTAGGAACTCTTTCTATTAGTTCAAGACGACTCAATCGCCTGAGGTATTTCTTGAACACATTATGCATGTTGTACTTTCATTTAAAGATCGGTTGCACTGCTTGTTGGGTTCCTCTGTTCTTCTGCTGTACTACTGTCATTTGGCTAGTTTAGTCTTAGAACTCACAACTTCATGTTTTCCAAAATACATGCCAAATTGGCCTTTTTTGTTGAATATTTCAATATATGTACCTACTTGAATCATTAATGAATTTGTAATATCAAGCTTAGTCAGAGTTCGACTTCTTAACAAGGCTTCCAAATTTTAAGTTCATTTCTGATGTTCCTTTTACTTGCAATTTTAATCATTTAGCTTAGGTCAGCATCACATGTTCTTTTTTCTTCGGTTTGTATTTCATATTATTTTGTATAGAATATGTAGACCCTGACTGAAAGTGGATTTGTCCTATTGGAAAAAAATAGAGAACTTGATGATCTCTTGATTTATCAAATTTAAGGCGGACGTTGATGCCCATTGAATGAATTTTGGAGAACCAATCTCTGAAGACAGAGCTAACATATACATATATAGCTGTTAATATATTTGACACAAAGTCCTGAAAACTTTATATTTACTCAAGGTTCTTTTCTTAAAGCACCACTCAAATAGTCATGTTAGTACTCAATATGATATGTATACACACACATACACATGTTAGTTTTGACAGGGGTAGAGCAGCTACCTTTTTTAATTTGATTATGTTGAGATTTTCTTAATCATCTATTGTTAGTGAGGAACACCTCTGCATTCAGGTAGTCAGTATGCTAGTTAATTTGTGTTCCATTTTTCAATATAGGCGTGTTTTCTTTTGATATGCAGTGGTTATGCGGATCGTATCCATGAACTCATGGGTATATCTAGAGAGCTAGCTGCGCGAGACACATCTCAACAATCTGATGGGAGCAGAAACTATGTTAGCGAGGCTAATTACATTGAGTTTGATGGAGTTAAGGTAGCAAGGTTGCTGGCTTGCCTGTCATTTATTTCATTCGTTTCAGGATACTTGAAACATATTGTATCTTTCAGGTTGTTACCCCAACTGGAAATGTGTTGGTGGAGGATTTGACTCTAAGGGTTGAAACAGGTTCCAATCTTTTGATAACAGGTAGGTTGCATTGGCTGATTATATCGGTTTCATATAGTGCGATGCATATTTTTTCACCCGCTAACATATTTGCCAAGCAGCTAACTAGCCTTTATGTTCAATGCTTCCTGTTTTATTAAATTTGGAAAAGAGAGGAATATACTTTTATAAGGTGATAGATTCTCTTGTTCCATGTTCTGGTCACTTAAAGAAACACAAGAATTAATCATTAATCAACATTGTGGTAGTATATAATGTGTTCTCTTTTCTGTGGCCTTATAGTATAAGAGATAATTTTTTTTTTTTGATAAGAAACAGATCCCTAGAAATTACAATGTATAAGAGACTTAATCAAGTTTAAGAATTGCTTGTCCAGTATCTTAATAATTATTCGATTGTGAAGATCATCGCTATCGTTTGGTATTAATAGGATAACTGCTATTATTTGCACCATAATCTTACTGAGCTTTGTCTGAAGTAGTTAAATCTTAAATCTCCTCACTGAATAGGTAGATCCTGCATATTTCTTTTCCTGGGAACAGGTCACGTGGTTCAAATTTTAATTTGATGTATTTTAAGGTCCAAATGGAAGTGGAAAAAGCTCGCTATTTCGAGTGTTGGGAGGTCTTTGGCCATTAGTATCTGGTCATATTGTGAAACCTGGAATTGGTTCTGATCTAAATAAGGAGATATTTTATGTGCCACAACGACCATATACAGCAGTCGGAACTTTGCGCGACCAGTTAATCTATCCTCTCACTGTGGATCAGGAGGTTGAACCCCTTACACGAAGTGAAATGGCTGAGCTGTTGAAAAATGTGAGATTCTTTCAAAGTATATGTTCTGATAGCTTTTATGATTGTACAATCGTGAAGGCATACTGATTTGATTTAATTGTTTCTTTTTGGTGTGTTAGGTGGATCTTGAGTATCTGCTGGACCGCTATCCATCTGAAAAGGAGGTGAATTGGGGTGATGAACTGTCATTAGGAGAGCAACAAAGATTAGGAATGGCACGTCTCTTTTACCATAAACCCAAATTTGCTATCCTGGATGAGTGCACGAGTGCTGTGACAACTGATATGGAGGAACGTTTCTGTGCTAAAGTTCGAGCAATGGGAACATCATGTATCACAATTTCCCATCGCCCTGCGCTAGTGGCATTTCATGACATGGTCCTATCTCTGGATGGGGAAGGAGGCTGGAGTGTCCATTATAAAAGGTAGGACCTTTGATTTAAGTTAACATCTGTTCAAACTAATTTGAGTTAGCATCTGTTCAAATTCCACTTTTAGAGCCCAACTCCAATTCATGCTTCTGTAGGACGGATTCACCAGCTCTCACAGAATCTGATTTTTTTACGAAAAGTAGTTCCGAGTCTGAACGCCAAAGTGATGCTATGACTGTACAACGTGCATTTTCTAATACAAAGAAGGTATGGTTTCATGTTCTTCTAATTTTGGTCAATTAATAATTTACATGCGTAATCTTGATATGAACTTTCTTTGGAAAATCATTACCAGGATCCAGCATTTTCAGCCTCTAGGTCTCATTCGTTAGAGTTGCTAGCATCATCTCTAACTGATAGAGATGACTATTCGCCCCCTGTCTTTCCACAGCTGCAAAGTGTTCCAAGGATGCTACCTTTGAGAGTAGCTTCCATGTTTAAGATACTAGTAAGTGCTCATTACTACTGAAGCCTCTCTAGTGCATCAAACATCTCTGTCTTAATTGATTGTCTTCCTTTTTGCCAGCTTGCTTAATTCTGGCAATTTGAAAAGCAGCCGGCCTTAAACATAATCCTCAAGTTTCTTTTAGGCCTTTGTTCTTGTGTTGATTCTTAATTACTTCCCTGGACATATATATACTCTACATATTAGCATGGGAGTGCATTACATGACATCTTTTGAGGAAAAAGAAGGAGTTTTTTGGAACTTAAAAAATAAATATTATTGATATCTCATTTAGAAAGTTAGGGTAAGATATCATACATTTTTATCCTGAAATCCACCCCCTCCCCCCCAACTACACAGCGCACCGAAAAAAGGGGTTCTATCTCTGCTTCAACAGCAAAGTAAATAGATAAAATAGAAATGATGGAAGGGCGGAAAGAAAGACGAAAATTAAATATCTTTAGAAGGCTGGATGCTCAAATTTGTTTTCCGTTAAGGTAATAATTTAAGTCTGTAGCAGGTCTCAGAACTTGATTTTATATACATATTCTACTTCTCTGCGTGCCATAGATGTGCATATTGAGTGTCTTCATATTTTCTTTGTTTCTGTTTCATGACTCTTGTGTTATAATAACATTGTCCAAAGTAGTCCTTAGAAGTGATAGACTTTCCAGGTTACTCTTAAATTTTTTCATGTTTAATCTGTTACTGTTGCTTGTTTTAGGTACCTACAGTGCTTGATAAGCAAGGTGCTCAACTCCTTGCAGTTGCTATACTAGTGTTGTCTAGGACTTGGATATCAGACCGTATTGCTTCTTTAAATGGTCTGTCTCTTATTTTGTTAACATTTCGTTTTTTGCTTGCACTGTCAATTTAAGTTGTGTACTTGACATTTAAACACTATTGTATCACAGGGACAACTGTAAAGTATGTTCTTGAGCAAGATAAGGCTGCCTTCATCAAGTTGATTGGTGTTAGTGTTCTCCAAAGTGCTGCATCCTCATTTGTTGCACCGTCTTTAAGGTAATGTTTAGTGTCTCATCTTTTCGTGATCCCTGACACCCTCCAAAAGTATTCAGTTGAACTGTTAGTGACCTTTTTTGGAGTTAATACTGCTTCCATATACATACATATTCCCGGTTGTGTTTCTGTGGCAGTGGAGCTTTGCATCAGACATTTGATCACTATCAATACAATTTGAAATAAATTGAATCAATTTCGTTAATTTTCTTAACAAAGTTCCAATCCTAAAGTAAAAAGTATTCCTTCTATGCCAAACTTACTACTTCCAGATAGAATTCCATTGCTTAAAATGATCTCCTTAAACTATCGTGTCAATCTTTTTCCATAGAGAAAAAAGACATGGTAGCATTGAGTCATTGACTTTTTTCCACCTTTACTAGGATAAAGTAAAAATTTGCTGAACTTTTAATTATTCAGTTCTCATTAAAATCTATAGATAATAATTAACAACAAACAGAGTTCTCTTATGTGACTGTGAGGTCGTGTATAGGAACCATATCTCACCAGTGTCTTCTGTCTAGGTGCATGTTATGACATACCATTTTTAATTGTTTGATTCCAATTCCTTTTAGGTCTTCCCTTTTTACTGTTTAATTTTATTTAATGTTTGTCTATTTTCTATAAGTCGTACTGGGGTATTTATAGGTGTCCTGAGCACATGCCCGAACAATTTTAGTGTGTTCCTCTCATTTCCTCACCTATTGGCGCTAACCCTGCTCTTTTTCTAGTGCACTTATTATTTACACGCTCTAAACGCAATGTAGTCGAAGAGAGCCTGAATTTTTGGATGGAGGGATAATAATTGATAACTTTAATTTTGTTATTATTTTACCAGGCTTCCACTGTCTTATTGTATCTTTCATAAGTTATAAGTGATGACCCCTAAGTTATTAGTGATAACCCCTATCATACCTTGAATGATAGTTTAAAGTTAAGCAAACAAGGGTAGAAAATGAGAGATTATAATATCCACTTTTAGTATATTCAAATTGATTTTCCTTGAAAGGGTCAGTATGACCAAATTGCTTGAGCAATGCATGTACTGGATTCTGGATAGTGCTATCTCTGACCTTATAGGCAGGCGTACCCCAGGAATTCGAAAAAAATTCTTAAAAAATGTTAGGTAGAGTATGCCCCGAGGACCATAACCATAAAGCTGAAATGTCTCTTTTCATTTTTTGGGCTTCATTATCTTTTCCTTGTTTTCAAAAGATATGTATTTATCGAGGGATAAATTGTTACTTGCTGCTTTCGTTCTCAACCCCCCCCACCCCTTAACTCCTCCAATTGAACACTAGTCTAATTTATTGATTCAGTCATTCAACTTAGTTTGTGGCATTTACAGATTTTGTACTTGGAAACTAATTTACGGGAGTTATACAATGATTATGAAAGTTGGAACATGTTTGTTAGGAATATAAGCTAGGGAGCCTGAACATAACCCAAAACCATGATCAAAGGTCAAGGGATGACTATGTGGGATATCATAACAGTGTCACATCTGTCAATTTACATTGACCCTGAATATGTATCATTCTGGAACGAATGCCTCTAGGCTTGTTTGCTTGACTAATTGAATATCTAGATTATACAGAATATATGAGATTTACTCTGCTAAATTCATGAATGGTGTTTCTTGAGCGCATGAGTTAGAGGTTCTGTATGCTGTGAACTTTATCCCTCAACTTGGATGATCAGTTAAGTTGTACAACCTTTGGATGCCAACATAGCCTGTGAAACCACTTGGGAGTTGTTACTTGTGCTCTTGTTGCTTCCTAGTGATTCTAGTACCCTAATTTTGCTTAAACTGATGCTTAGTGGTGAAGTTCGACAAAAATCATACTTGAACTGGCTGTTCTAAGTTTCAAGAGGCAATCTGATATTATTGCCTATTATGAATTTATGAGTTAACATTTTGGTATCAATTTGTATGCAGTGTTATAGAAATGCTGGATGACAAGTTATAACTTGTCTAGAGTATATAGAACTCTCTATCTTTGCCTAGAATCTCGAGTTAAAACTATCAGCTTAATATATTCTTGGTTGTCTGCAATATTTGATGTTTTAGCTTTTTTTATTTATGGTTTTGTATGCTGAATATTTTGTTGCTTTCCCCTGTTTACAGGCACCTGACAGCTTTGCTTGCACTTGGATGGAGGATTCGTCTGACCAAGCACTTACTCAGAAACTACTTAAGAAATAATGCCTATTATAAGGTACTGATTTGTGTCATATACTTGTATGAGTTTGAATGCACAATTCCGTATATATTATTATAAAAAGCGGACCAACTAGAAGCGATGTCTGAGTTTTGATTTTTCTGGAACTTCTAATACTTTTTCCTTCCCAGCTCTCTTCACAAAACATAACATTATTGATTTCCAATTATTTTTTCTTTCTAATACGCTAGATACTTCAATGCATTTCATGTAGCTTTTCACCCAAAAACATTCCTCACCCACCCCAAAAAATAATAAATAAATACCCCCAAAACACAGCTTGCCAATTTTTCCAAGATGCATATATGACAAATTTGCTACTTTTAAGTGGTATTGGCTGCTGGGTCCTATACTCCTATGTAGGCTAACCAACACTAGTTCTTGGGAAAAAGTTTTTTCTCTATCTTATATTAATGAACTTTTTCCTATGTTTCTCTTCAAAATCAAAGGTAAAATATTAGAAGTTGTCTCTAAGTAATACAGAATGAAGTAATAGGTAGGAGTACCTAAGTGATTGATTTGGAGATTTAAGGTTGACTTTGATGGTTTATAATCATGGAAACAATTGAAGCAGCTAAAATCAGCATTTTATATAAATTGAGTGGCTCATTATTCAAACATTTGTGAGAAGAAACTCACCAACTGTTATAAAGTAATAGCACATGGATGTTTTCTAGGTTTTTTATATGTCACGAGTAAATGTTGATGCGGATCAGAGATTAACTCAAGACTTGGAGAAGTTAACTACTGATTTGTCAGGCCTGGTCACTGGAATGGTTAAACCAACTGTCGATATTCTTTGGTAAGTATTTGATCTTTGCTTATATCGTGCATCAGTCATTACTTATATAACGACCTATCTTTCTTCTGGTTTTCAGGTTCACCTGGAGAATGAAGCTCTTAACTGGTCGAAGAGGAGTTGCTTTTCTGTATGCGTACATGTTATTAGGTTTAGGTTTTCTGAGGAGTGTTACTCCAGACTTTGGCGACTTGACAAGTCATGGGCAACAACTGGAGGGAACTTTTAGGTCAATTCACATTTCAGTACTTCTCAGCCTCAAAGATGAACTTAACAAATTGATTTTGGTTCACAAGTTTGTTACCAAATGTCAAAGCGATAGATGAGTTATTGGAAATGCTCTAATTAATTCTTTAGTTCTTCCATAATGGTCAATAGTGCAAAGCTATACGGTTGGCAAAAGAATATAGTGTTGTTAATAACAAAATTTTTGCAGACATTTATATAAGATGAACAATTGTAATTAGATAATGGTTTAAGAAATCTGTCATTATAGTTAAAGTGAAAAGTCAGTTGGGGTCGTTTAATATGTTCTGTTGCAAAATTTTGATATCAATTATAGCCTTTACAAATTCATTTTTCAGTATGATATTGTGGAAAAAAGCAGGGTATTGTAGATATTCATGTATGAATTTGGCATTGATGGCAAAACTGGTTGCTCAGATTATCTACATATCTTCATCTATCAATTTGATATTAATGACAAACTTGGTGCACCAAGATGACCTTTTATTCAGTTTTAATTTTTAAGCATTAACCTTGTTCAGTGCTTCATTATTAGGTACATGCATGAGAGATTGCGGACACATGCAGAATCTGTTGCCTTTTTTGGTGGTGGGGCTAGAGAGAGAGAGGTATGTGTCATTATCACTAGTCCAGGTACTTATTAGCCAGTTTTGTGCAATTTTTTTATGAAGCAACTTTATTGCTATCATTAGATAAGTGAAACTCCACTGATCTTATTTAGTTGTGATGTCCTTGCTTATGATGTTTTAATTGGCTTGAAGTCTTGTTATCATAGTATGGTCAGGATTATCCATATTTAGTGGATGGCAAAATCCATTTTTTGTCTGATCTTTGACAGTGACAGATGTAATATATTTAATAGCTACTGATTCTCATCTTATTTATTTCAGTTTTCTAATGGTGCGGCCTTCATCTGCCTTGTCTTGCTTTCCTGGTTCTTATTTTTAATTATTGCTCATTTTTGCAGATGATTGAATCAAGGTTTAATGAGCTTTTTAGTCACTCTATGTTGCTTCTTAAGAAGAAATGGTTGTTTGGTATAATAGATGACTTCATCACAAAGCAACTCCCCCATAATGTAACCTGGGGATTGAGCTTGTTGTATGCTATGGAGCATAAAGCTGATCGAGCCTTGACTTCAACTCAAGGTGACAGTTCCTCACACTTCCACTAAATAGTTTTATGTAAATTTTGTTGTAGGAGTTTTCATTTATGTTAAATTCTATTTCAGGTGAACTGGCCCATGCTTTGCGATTCTTAGCATCCGTTGTCTCTCAAAGCTTTTTGGCTTTTGGTGATATACTTGAACTACATAGGAAATTTCTTGAGCTTTCTGGTGGCATCAACCGAATTCTAGAACTTGAAGAGCTTCTGGATGCTGCTCAACATGGTCTAGTTTAATCTTCTTTGTTGACTCCTTGACAACTGTTTCTTGTTCTAATATGCATATAAAATTTTAAGTTGTAAATTTACTTTGTATTTGTGCAATTATATTGCTAATAGCACATGCATTATTCTGTATGTGTGATTTCAAGTGTTGTCTTGTTGAACTAAGTACTTGTTGCTAATATGATAGACAGGCCAATTACAATATTTAGTATACTTAAAGATGCATTTCCAGTTGATTTTTATGTTCATGTTTCGAAGTGGTTGTTAGTTAGTTGGTTACCCTCTGCAATCTTTCGTCAATTGTGTAATAAGCTCTGTTCTGTTTCTGAATTTTTTTTTTTTGCTTGGGGTTCATATTACATGTGATTTGAGTGTGACAACAGTAAAATTTAGTTTAGAGTGAGTGACAGAATTATCCAGTTCAATTTATAATCTTTGTCTACCAACCTGCATCTGAGTTACAGCCTTACAGGTATGTGAGTTATGAGGACTGAAATGATATTTCAGCCTTCTATGACATTTGTTGATGTACAAGTGTACTTAAAATCAAGATCATGGAGAATGAAGTAGAGTCGATTATGGAATTAAGCTAGACTTGGAGAAATATATTTGCATATAGCATATTTTAAAAACAATTCACTGGCATAACTAGAGGATTTTCATGTCTTCGAGGCTGATCCATACCTCCGCATTAACTTATTGCATTCAGTAAGTTAGTTTGTTCTGGCTAACACACTTATATTTGCAGGTAGTTCTTTAAGAACTAAATCTACAGAACTTCACTCAGATGATATTATTTCTTTCTCCAATGTGGATATTATTACTCCGAGTCAGAAAATTCTGGCTAGACAATTAACATGTGATATTGTTCCTGGGAAAAGCCTTCTTGTTACTGGTTAGTAGATATGTTTCTTGTTTATATGCCTTAACTTATTGTCTGTTCACATCTTAAATTTGAGCGCACAATTTTACTTTGCTGCCCTTTTAGGTCCAAATGGAAGTGGAAAGAGTTCGATTTTCAGAGTCCTTCGAGGCCTGTGGCCTGTGGTTAGTGGGAAACTCATTAAACCATATCAAGAAGCTGGTCCTGTATCTAGGTCTTGTCTTTTTTATGTGCCTCAGCGACCATATACATGCTTAGGAACCCTCAGAGATCAAATAATATATCCACTCTCCTGTGATGAAGCAGAGAAAAGGGCAGTACATTTGGCGACAGAAGGTAAAGGCATTTGTTCCATCACTTAATATTATTCCATCACCCTTCATAATTATGCTCGATTAAAATGGTAATTTAATTCTCTTGAATATGATTCTAATTCTAGGTGAAGAATCCATAGGTTCCATGAGCATTTTGGACTTGCATCTGAAAACTATTCTGGAAAATGTTAAATTATTATATCTCTTGGAAAGGGAGGGCGGATGGGATGCTTGCCAGAACTGGGAAGACATTTTGTCTCTTGGGGAACAACAACGACTAGGCATGGTGAGTTCGTTTAAAGAGTAAACATGTTATATCTCTGAAGTGACACTCGAGTGGAACCACTGCAACTGGTGCACCAACTAATACTGTTCAATTAAAACAATTACTCCCTCCGTCCACCAAACTATTTCCCCTTTTGTGAAGTGGCACAGGATTTAATGAAAATTAGTATTGTATTGAAATGATAGATAAAATAAGAAAAATGGAGGTATTGTGGGGCCAAACTTTTATTTGTGAGTGTTATTTTCAAAAAGGAAATGGGAAAAAGTTTTGAGGATTAACAAAAAAGGAAAGTGGGAAATAATTTGGTGAACTGAGAGTATTATTATTCAGTGAAACAACTAATATAGTAATATTGATCAACTGATACCTTTTAATTAAATAAATAATACCATTTAAAAATGTACTTGAGTTGCATGGTGCAGTTGATGCATATAAGTGTTAGTGTTATCACTCTGGAATTATGGACAAATGTTGACAATAAGTTTTACCTTTTTGCAAGGCACGGTTGTTCTTTCACAAACCTCAATTTGGAGTCCTTGATGAATGCACCAAGTAAAATATTTCTTCTCTTTTGCTTTGGTAGAAAAACACATAATTTATATTTCGTGCTATTAACCTTTCTTTCCTTTGTCTATCTCAAATTCTTAATATATAGTGCTACTAGTGTTGATGTTGAAGAGCACCTTTACAGTCTTGCAACTAAATCAGGGATCACTGTTATTACATCCTCCCAGGTATGTAGAGCTAGCAGCTATTTGGTTGATCATCTTGCATTTATGTTATCTGCATTTATCGTATTTAAATCTTGCTATCATACACTTATTCGTTTACTTTTGTTACAATTTACAAATGCCATATTCTTTGGTATATCGTTCTTATGTTTAGTAGTTAAAAACTGGGTAAATTTACAAAATGGTCTGACCTACTTATGGAAAAACATTTTTATACTTGGAAATGATGAATACCCTTTGAGGTCCTTAAAAAACCGTCTTGAGGTTTGCATTTCTCGTTATAAGGAGACACATAACTTTAAAACCTTGCTGGTTTGCTTTTTTCTTATTAGTGTATGTAGGTTAAGCATCGAGGCTAATTTTTTCTAATCATCCGTAAAATTTTGTCTTCCCAAACTGATTACGTCATATTGTTTTCACAGCGTCCTGCATTAATACCGTATCACTCAGTGGAGTTGCGATTAATTGACGGCGAGGGCAAATGGGAGCTTCGGGCAATTCAGCAGTGAGTTAAGGTGCTAATATGCCGCCATAACCTAGCACACATGATAACTAGGCTAGGAGTATCAGCAAATGTGCTCTACCTGGTGTTGATGCAAGTTTGATCATCATCATCATCGTCACACCTAAAAGGTGGCAATGCCCCTTCTCAAAATGGATAATCTACATTTATTATTGTGACTCTAAATAAATGAACAAAATTAGGGCAAAAAGGATATACATATATATATTTGCTATTCCATTTTGGAGGCTCATCTGGTGGTTGGAGCAGAGATTGCTGCCTGGTATAGAGAAACTGTGTAAAGTAAGATGGTGGAGAGAGAATCTTCTCTGTGTTGTAATATTTAATGATCTTATAAATTCTTTCTAGGCTCTCCCATAATAATAAATAAATAGGCCTTCTCTCTCCATTTTGAATTGGGTGAATCATCAATTTGCGCAATTATCCAATATTTTTATGCACATTAATTGTCATGTGCTGATTTTTTATTTTTTTGAACTCATTAGATAACCATTTAGCTAGTGTTTGATTTGCTGTTCGTTTATGCCCCTCTCCTTTACTGCTCTGCCAAGATAGTGACTTTATGGGGTTTGCTATGAATATTAATGTCAATCTTTATATGACTGCTTTCTAGTTGTTTTAACACTAAAGCTTGGCTAGTGAGGGTCAATTTTAACACCACTTGGTGCTTTTCCAGCATCATAATTTATTTGCTGCCTAGCAAGTGATGTTAACGAGCTGAGTTAAGTTGAATACAATCAAGTTCGAGCTTGGCTCGTTTGGATTGTTATAAGCTTGAGTTCTGTTCGAGCTCGAATAATTGAGGTCGAGCTTGGCTTATGTGTAAATTTTAAGTTTGCAAATAGCTTGTCGGTTTGTGAAATATTTGTTAACTAAAAAAAATAGGCTTGGTTAGAAAAAAAAAAGGTTTGTTTGAGCAGTTTGAGTTCGGCTAAAAAAAAAAACTTGTTTGCATACTTAGATCTCAATGTGGAAAGCTCGTTAAAATTTTTGAATATAAACAAAAATATAAAATATCATAACATTTAACAGTTCACAATAAATATAAATTCATCCAAGTAAAAGTTAATAACTGACTTGGAATATGTAGTGTTTGTATTTAAAATTCACTCAATTGCAATTTAAATCATGACCTTGTGAGCTAAGTTTAGAGTGGTTGTACACTCCGTGAGATTTGACTCATCGGTAGGTTTGAATGCTCGTTGAGAGGTCGTGCCTCGTTAAGAGTCTTAGGATATATCTGATGTGTTGACTACTTCAGGGGCTAATAGACCTTGGTGAGTGTTGGTCGACATCGGGCGAAGAGGTTGTACATCGTTATTATTGATAATATTTCAAGTGATATGAGTTTCATGGGTATTTGTGTGGAGCGCCGGAGCATCGTCTGAGTGCTCGAGCTCATATGCCCTGTTGAATAGGTACTTTGACACCCTGAGTTGGGCCTCCATTTTCAGACCAAATGGCCCATGGTTTATGCCTTAGACCATGTTTAGGGCAAGGTCTACAATCTGGAAGTGTCTCGTCTTGACCTTTGAGTTGAAATATTTCTCCGATTTTTGTTTGTATATCGTGTTTTTTGAGAATGGAAGGTAATCTCTTTTCCTCCAACATGTTGAGGTCAATGCGCCTTGCGATGTCGTTCTCCTCGATTAAGAGTTGGGAGGTTCTATGGCCTAGAACGACGATCTCGGATGGGATGCCAACCTTAGTCCCAAAGGCTAAAGCAAAATGTGTCTCTTCCGTCGAATTTCCGGATATCGTTCGGCAGGACCATAAAACATTAGGCAACTGACTTGCCTATTTCCCTTTGCTCTCATCCAACTTGGCCTTCAAGGTGTGCTTGAGGATTTCGTTGACTGTTTCAACCTAGCCGTTGATTTGAGGGTGGTATGGAGTGGAGAATAGTTTCTTGATATTCCATCTTTTACAGAACTCGATTAGCTCTAGTCCGTCGAACTACTTGTCGTTGTCTAATATGATGGCCCGTGGTAGCCCATACCGACAGATGATGTTTTCCAGATGAATTTTATCATTTGGGTTTGATCGATCTTACATCGAGATTCCGCTTTGACCCATTTGGTGAAATAGTCCACGATTACTACAACAAACTTGACCCCTCATGGGGCCACAAGCATCTGACCTATCAAATTGATCCCCCACTAAGCAAAAGACCATGGGCTGTACACTGACGTCAGATTTTATAGTGCGATATTTATGTTTTGGCCCATAATCTAACATTTGTGGTAGGATTTGACGAAGGCGAAGGCATCTCTTCTGAGCATGATTCAATAGTAACCTTGTTTTATTGTTCTGTGGGAGAACGATTACCCCCTGTGTGGTTCCCGAAAATACAATTATGAATCTCCTCGAGTACCTTTCGACCTTCCTAGGGGGTGATTCACTTGAGGAGAGACATTGCAAAACTATACTTGTAAAGTTGATCGTTGATTAGAACGTACCTCGTTGCTCGGGGCTGTAACTAGTGAGACAACACTTTGTCATCTGGGAGAGTGCCAGATTGTGGGAACTTGATGATTGGCGATATCCAATTTGGCTCGTCCTTGCGTACTGGGGCAACAAGATTCTTATCGATCGACGAGGTTTATTGCTCTGTCAGATTTATATTGGAAAGGTCAACCACTTCCTCCGATGTGGCCAATTTGGAAAGAGGATTGGCTTGAGAGATGTATTCACTTGGAATCTATTATACAATATTTTCAACCAATTTATATAATCATTTTTTTAAATCAATATGTAAATACTTTTAATATTATATATAAATCTAAACTAAATATATAATATTATATACACTTAAAAATATATAACATAATATATATCAAATAAATTAAATTAATAAAAGAAAAGAAAAATAGTTGCCACCATGATTAGTATGCGACAAATTTGCCACACACTATTCATATATGGCAACTTGCCACCATATTTGCCACTCCATTGGATCCCATTTAAGTGGCAAATTGGTGTTTGCCACCACATTTGCCTTCCCATTGGGAATGCCCTAACGAAGACTGTGCTAATGACGACTTCGAATACAATGAGATGGAGGTAGAGCTTCTCGCCTAGGACTGGCTTGGCAAGGATCATTGGGTTGGCGAGGTAAATCTTTTAGCTTTTAAAAGACGATCTGACTTTCCTTATTCTCTTGAGAATTTATTATTTCGAATGGTGGCAAAGAAATGCTTACTTTTATTGCCTAGCCAGGAGATGAATTTGTTTTGTGCTGCCAAACAACCCATTAGCCTTTAAACATGTTTGATGTTGCGAGGCTCCTGCATGTCGAGGATGTTGTGAATATGACCGGAATAATCGACCTCCACAAGGCTTCAAGTAATCAAATCAATTAGTGAAGAATTTCCAAGAACACACTCAACAGAAATAATGGAAATAAAAAAAACAAAATAATTTACGTGGTTCGATCAAAATGATCTACGTCCACGGATGGGGTTGGCTCACTTCACTAATCAATGGAATAAAATGTTTACAGATTACAAGCTTTCTCACTCTTCTCTCTCTAAGTATTGAGTGCATCACAGTATGTAAAATCCTGGAATGAATACGTATATAAAGATCTAAACCACAACCGCCTCTAAGCTATTAACCAATCAACGAGATTGTATGGTTATAACTACCCAGAATAACTGTTCCGGCGTCCAATAAGAATGCTCCGCCAGCTGTCCAAAATAACCGACTTTATTACTCAGCTCATTTCCAGCTCAGGATGACTTCTCAGGATAGTGCCTTCAGGATACTGAGTCTTCAGTACAAGTGCCTTCACTGATCTGAACACTCAGGATGAGAGTCAGGATCAGCACACTCAGTCTCAGGATGGAACCTTCACTCAGGTTCAGGATGACACCTCAGGAATTTCCCTCCTGACCCAAAAAACCCAGGATCAGGATTCCTGACTATATTTCAGTATTCAAACACAGCTTATCTTTACACATTACAGAGGATGACTTTAATTTTCGTGGCGTTAGCCTCGATGCCCTGTTAACTTACGACGTGTCTGAGGAATTTCCCAGAGCCAATACCAAAACTGTATTTTTTTGGATTGAGCTTCATGTTGTAAGCTTTGAGTATGATGAAGGTTTCAGCAAGCTCTCTTACGTGATCCTCTTTCCTATTCTCAGAGAATTTATTATTTCGAATGGTGGCAAATGCTTACTTTTATTGCCTAGCCTGGAGATGAATCTGTTTAGTGCTGCCAAACAACCCATTTGCCTTTGAACATGTTTGATGTTGCGAGGCTCCAACATGTTGAAGATGACTTTGATTTTCGTGGCCTTAGCCTCGATGCCCTATTGACTTACGATGTGTCTGAGGAATTTCCCAGAGCCGATACAAAAATTGTATTTTTTTGGATTGGGCTTCATGTTGTAAGCTTTGAGTATGATGAAGGTTTCAGCGAGCTCTCTCAAGTGATCCTCTTTCCTTAGGCTTTTAACAAAGATATCGTCAATGTAAACTTACATAGTCTTTTCGATCTGGTCTTTGAATATTTTGTTGACCAACCATTGATAAGTTGCCCTTACTTTCTTTAGCCCGAAGTGTATCATTTTCCGACAGTAGATGTTCTGCTCCATGAGGAACGACGTGTGTTTGACATCGTCTACCGCCATTGAGATCTGGTGGTAGCCTGCGAACGCATCTATGAAAGACCTCATCTCATAGTTGGTTGTGTGGTCCATCAAATGGTCGATGTGTGGCATCAAGAAATGGTCATTTGGGCATGCAACATTTAGATTCGTAAAATCAATGCATAGCCTCTACGTGTTGTTGATCTTCTTGACAAGCACCGCGTTAGACACCAATTGGGTTCAACCTCGGCTTGTTTAGTGAGCTTGTTGTCAAAGAGCTTATTTACTTTGACAACTAGTGTTTTATATTTTTTGGGTCCAAATTTTCTTTGCTTTTTCAAGACATGCTTTCTGTTGGGATCGATTTTAAGGTGGTGACATGTGTGCTTAAGATTGATGTCGATCATGTCTTGATGCCACCAGTTAAAAACGTCGATGTTAGAATTGAGGAACTCAATTATTTTTCCCCTCATCTCGGGCAGAATTTGAGAGCTGATGGTGATTTCTATTTTTGGCCGAGATGGGTAGATAGGGATGTGCTCCAAGTCCTCGATCAGAGCTATTTGTCTGGCATTTGAGTTTTCAAAATTGAGATTCGAGATGTAGGTCCAACAACTCTTGACCTCTATTAGGTGTAGGCTCAAGGTCGATTGACTTCCCTTGCTCTATGTCGACGTCAACCTCACCGATTGTGTATACACTTGACTTGTAGGAATTTAAACAAAATGTAAAAATTAAACCTGGACTAACTTGAATTGGCCTTAGAAACCAATGAAGACATGACACTACTACCAGTTAGAGATACCGATGACAAGGGAAAGAGGAGTTACGTTTTGAAGTTAGACATTATGTGGGAGATTGTTGGGTTATGGAGTCTTCTTAGCTTCAATTAACAAAATATTTAGTTTTTTACTAAGAAATTATTTGAGAACCAAGTTGTTTCCTTCTTGCAACTTTTAATTGGGGGCTAAGTTTTTTTTTTGATCGGTAAATGTTAGTTGTTAGGTTAGTTCACCAAGTCTCCTTACACTCCACATCTCCAAGTCCAACCTTATATCTCCCTCCTAATTCGTTCCCAGAGGGAATCGAACCTAGGTCACTCACTTAAGTGAGGAGCCTTGTGGCCAGGTGGGCTAACGTCTTATTAACAATGTCGTTCTTAAGTAAAAATAATTCTCTTACCCATTATATTATAATCTTTCTCACACGAAAAGTTAGTAGATGTCCAAATTTAATATTGTCCCCAAACATAGTCATTCTTGACAAACTAGGTCAATAAATTTGTCTTCTTTATTTTTGTTTCGATTATTTTCTCCATAATTACAAATTAATTCCCAGCACACCGTTCACACGATAAATATTGCATCTAATTGAGGATGGATGAAAAATATATATGAATGGTTATCTAAAAGATCAGTATTTTTTATAAGATCTATTAGAATAATTCTATGAATTTTGATAAAAAAAATTACAAGATGATCTCTCATATATAAGACAAATTTATCACATGAATAGGATATGACCTGTGAACTTTTAACCCTATTAAAATCATGTTTCAAAATAAGTTGAAAATTAAATATTCAAGTAAAATTTTGAAAATTTATTTTTCAGGACTATAAATTAAGAGGGTGGCAATATGAGGACTGTAACTTTTCAAAGTGGCAAAATAAAAAGAAATTAAAAGTATAGGCCTTATTTTGCCACTTTGAAAAGTTACAATCCTCATTTTGCCACCCTCTTAATTTATAGTCCTGAAAAATAATTTCTCAAATTTTACTTGAATATTTAATTTTCAACTTATTTTGAAACATGATTTTAAAAGCATTGACTTGGACCCACTTTTCAAAATGAGGACTGTAACTTTTCAAAGTGGCAAAATAAGGCCTAAATCATCAAATTAATTACTTTTTATTTCTAATTATATATATATATATATATATATATATATATATGTATTTCACCAACTTTTTTTATAAATTTAATATTTTACTCTACTAAATATTTTAATTTGTAATTAAAATTGTTTTAATCCTCATCACCATCTTTATCTTCATCTTCGTCTACATCTTATTCCTCTTTGTTCTCAATAATTACTATATCTGGATTTACAGCTACTAAATTCTACAATAAGATTGACACTTTCTTCAAGGACCAGTTTAAGCCTCTTACACGTCAGTTTGAAATGGATCTTCAGGTTGTGCAATGTCTTCTTGGATGAATTAGAAATTTTCACCAAAGATCTTGCCTTAACCTTGCAAAATGTCCTTAAGTTCGATCTACCTGACCCCGGGTACTTGAAATAATATATGAGATGCTTGAGATTCAAAGATGTATGGATTATATGCAACTGCGTATTTCTTTTTGATGTTAATATCAACTATATAGTTTGCATCGACTCTTTTTCATGCTGGTCCTAGATGAAACCATTCACACAAAAACAAAGTAGTTTTCTTCAATGGCCACCCCTGGTATTCTACTTTAACCACTTCTTGCAACACTCTATAGTAATCGGCTGACTGATGCTTCATTGTAATTTCCACTGGTAATGCAAACACCACTATTTGTAGTGGCCTTGGTTGAAGCATACACATTTGTATGAAATTTATAACCATTTGCATAATACCCAATGTAAGATGTCAACTATCGTAGTGGCCTTTTGCTCAAGACTTCTAGATGTTGATTTTGAAGTTGTTTATTTAGTCCCTGTAAATAAAAAAAATATTATTTATATTAAATTAAGACATATACAATTAAGTGTTACTTACTTAAGTTTGGAACCAAAACATGAATCGATTGCAAACTTCTTGATATACTTCTTCTTCTGTGATGTCTGGTACTTCTTGTCGAGTTTGCTCACATAACATCCTTATATATCAGAAAATAAACGATTATTCAAGAAAGACTTGTACAAAAATATAAATATTTACTAAAAATTACTAAAAATGAAATACTTAATGTATGTATGGTTGAACTTCAGGCGTATTAATCAACAAATACAAATGTATCGTCTATTCTTATCAACTATTCCAAAAATACCATTTGATGCCCTTATTTAGTTGTCCACCAACATGCAAGAATACATATAATATACCTTCAAACTCACGAAGGTGACGTTCTACTCCGCGACCATCGTAGTTGCGAGACTCATTTATGATATTGGTTTGAATTTGATCACCGAAGTAATAAGAAAATAATGTTCTAACCTCTTCAATTGCATTAATAATGGATGCTTCAGTTTGTGCTGTATTTTCAATATTGAGTTTTAAATTGTGCAAATACCTAAATATTTTAGAAATTTTCAATTCAATATCAGGATTCAAGTTGTACACAATAATAATTAACTATTAAAAATTAATAAATGATATATATTTACCTCTCAAAGGAGTACATACATCTCTACTGTACTAGACCAACGTGTAAGGCTTCAAGTTGTAAGTGAACATGTAAGTGCTCCATCGATCAAAGAAATTGGGTGAAAAAATCTGCTCTAACTTGCATAATATAACAAGGATGTCTCTATTCAAATGATGTATCTCTTCAACTATAATCATTGAAGCTGTCAAGTCTTTGAAAAAAAGGCTTTATTCCGTGATGACACTCCATACAACCGTTTGAGGTGTATACCACGCTGCATAAATACATGAAAATTATGACTCTTCATCGACCTTCCCTGTTTTTGGCTCACACAACCGACCCAAATTCAATACATAATTGTCCAGAAAGTGCAACTCTGTCACCCCATTATATAATGTTTTTGTTGGTCTCGAATGAGTCAAATCAGCGTATGGGGGGAATACACAGATGTCAAATATTTTTGCTAGATCCTTGAAAGGAACCCAGTCAGCTTAAATTGAGAGTAATCACTGAACTGAAGCCAAGAAGACTGTCAGGTCAGGATTCAGATTCGCTGAATTCCTGTGTGCTCAGTGAGGCTAAGTTGAGATAACCCACCTACTGATAGCTTTAAAGCTTATCAGGTGGATAACTATTTTAACAAGCTTGAGTGCAGAAATGTGAGCCCTAAACTCTACTCATTTTAGTTTTCTGGAAGATTTTGCATTAGTCTTTTCAAAGCTATTTTTAGAGGGTCAATGCACAATTTCAGGTTAGGAAAGATTGAGTCTTTTCTGAGAAAATAATGCTTAATGTGAATGATGTGACCGTTTAAAATGCAAAAGCAATAAACAATTCACAAGTATATAACGTGGTTCAGAGACTCAAGCTCCTACATCCATGACTCAGATTTAATTGGAGAAATCCTCTCTTAGAATTGGTTGTTATTTTTAATGTGCTAAGGTGCACTATAGTTAAGTAATCCTCTCTTAGGATACTGACTCCTGGAATTTAACGAGTACTAGTCCTCTATGACAAACTAACCCTACCACTCTATCCCATAACCTGATCTAGAGGGTTTGGAATTATGAGTTTTCAACTATGTGTGATAGTCTTTACAATACGAAACAAAAACAAAGGCTTTAGGATATCACTCTAAGCTTAAGATATTACAATTAAGCACGAATACAGAAAAACTCAAATCTATCTAAGCACTAGGATAAATTTAAACTTGCAGAGTCTTTGTTAAAAGTATCTTCTACATCGTCGTTTACTTTTTGCAGACTGTCAGGTGTCAGGTCCGTGCATAGATGTCATCTTCTCATTGGGTCCCATCCTCAACATGAACAAACACTCAGAGTTAAACTCAGGTTTTAAACTTTGTCTCCGTTGGAGTATATTGTTGAGGATCTATTTGCCAGACTTCTTCCTTTACGCCTCTAACACCTTTTTGTAGTCTTTACTTGACTCCCAATACAAATGACCCAAATACTCAAGTAGACTGACTCCTTTAGAATCTACCGAGTCTTCATTGGACCTCAGGGGCAATATACACATAATCAAGTGGCCAATAATACATAATATAATATTATATATATATATATATATTATTACATATATATATAATCCTATTTGATGTTGGTCAGCTTAGAAAAACCAATCTCTCGGGCCGGGTATGGATCTTATGAGTCTTCAGGTTCCAGTCATTGGTTCCTAGCTAGTTTCCCCTCAACTGAGTTCTTGTAAACAAAAACTAAACCTGAGTGACAAGGGTTAGTAACTAAGACTCAAGCATATCATCAGGGGGTTTTGGGATCTAATCAAAACAAGCATTGTCCCAACAATCCCCCCTTTTGATGATGCCAAAACATTTCAGAAAAGATCCACAAAACACATAGTAAATTTTAAAGATATTCAGTACAACAGAAGTGTTAGAAATGAAAATGTGCAGAATGTCAAAACAGTAAACGCAATGAGATATTGTCAAGGCAAATGTAAAAGTTTCATCAATGAAAATAGGAAGTTATAAATCCTGAAATTATTACATCAGATTATAGAGCCTAAAGTTTAAGTCTTAGGAACTTAGGTTTCAAGCCATAGTTGGCAAAACCCTGGCCTTCAACTTTATAAGCTTCGACATATCTGCTCTGTAGCCCTCCTCTACTGCTATCTGCATGAATTCCTTCATGATGGCACTTGAGTCCACCATTTGTGTTATTCCTTCAATTGGTGGCATGCATATTATGTTGTCAAGCACCTTTAGCACAACCTAAGCCTTATCTGCAACATCCAGTATGAACCCATAGAGTTTAGGATGGTTGTCTGCCATAAACTCAGTGAAGCGAGACTGAATATCATCATCCTCATCCCATTTCTTCAAGACATACCACAGGCTGACAAACTCCTTCTTCACCGGTTCCCAGAACCCTCTCAGGTTTGGGGGTAAGAAGCTATCTACATGATTGTAATTTCCTTCAGCCTCAGTTACCTTCTACTTCTTACTCACAGCTCCCTTTGACTCTATACTTTTTGGGCTCTGAATTTTCTTGTTTTCTTTTCAGGGTGGCCAAGGAGCCTTTATCCAACAAATTTGAGCTTTCCTCCACCTTCTTCTTCTTCTTTAGTGCATCAATCATCATATCCTTTTCAAGTAATGCATATCGCTCCCTTGTCTTTACAGTCTGGAGATCAGGGTCAGGGCCGAAGCCTTCCTCAAACATATCAACAACCATCAGCACTGAGGAAGCTTCGTCAATAACCTTTACAGGATCAGGATTCTGCACTTGAAATTCTTGAACTTCAGCTTTAGGATTGGTAGAATAGGGGGTGCAAGTGTTAGCCTCTTGCTAGCAGTTTTCACTTTCTCAACTGTGGATCTTTTCTTCCTCTTCTTCCCTTCCCACTTTTTAGCTTCATCAAATGCTGAGATCATTCTCAGATCTTCAGCCAACTTAGCTTGCCTTTCCTCTAGTGCAATATTAGAACCCTGCAATTTCTCCTAGTTGATCTTGATTGGTTTGCTGGTTGGCTCAACTAGCTGAGTTTGCTTTTCCATCAATTCCACACCCAGCTTCACGCTCTCACTGATTCTCTTCACGTCAGCTAAACCATCTTTCACTTTGCTATTGACTATTGAGTGCATCAACCTTTTCTAGAAGTCAGGAATTATTGTCTTTTCTCTATTATAACACAAATAGAATCAGTAAGTAGCTTAACTGCTTCTTGAGCTATTGCACTGATAGCTTCCTTTGTAGTTTTCTACTAGAGAGCCTCTCGTGGCTTCTTCCACTCCCCAGACTGTTCAAAATGGATTATTGCCTTTTTCACGCATTCATTTTTCTTACCATATGCCCTTGAGTGTGAGCCCTCTCCAGAAATGATATGTGAGTACATTTGGCACTTCTCCACATCGTATTCACACCTTTAGTGAGATTGAGTATCCTCTTACTGTATTATTTTCTAGCCTACGAGATCTAGTATACTACCTTAGTAAGGTTGTAAACTTCCTTTTCTTACTTCACAACCACTATCGCACTCACATTAGCTTGCTGACTCCTAGGATCTCAACACCCTCATTCTCTTCCTCCCCCATTACCCGATTTCCCTTCATCTATATGAAAAGTAGGTTTGTTGTGTCCTGAAGCCTTAGCTGCGTCCAACTGCACCTCAGGGCAGGGAAACCCTTCATCAGCCATTGCCTCATTGGTTGGTGCATCACCCTCAGTGGTTGCAACCCCTACAGAGTTAACATGCCCAGTCTGAGTATGCACCTCAGCACTATCCTTACCCATGGACAATATATCACTAGTAAATTGTTCTGCTTCCTTTTGCTCCTGAGCAGCTCCACCATCCTGATTATCGCCCTCTCCTTCAGACTTCTCTTGCTCAAGGGGCATCTGAGGCTTCCTCACAGCCATCATCTCCACAAACATAGCTTCGAGTGCCTCAGGATCAAACACCTCCAGATAACTCCTAATTGAGAAATATTAATATAGAGTGGCTTCAAGGTTGATCCAATGCTCCCATCCCTGAACATTTCTCAACATCTTCATATCTAGGATGTTGGACTGCTTGAGTTCCAACCAGGGGGACTAGTTCATAGGTTTTCTCTGACAGACCTGGATGGAACTTCAAGGTTGAGAAGACCATGTTGATCTTCTTCTTACTAGTGGCCTCAATAACCTCATAATGCATCATTGCGGACAACTGATCAAAGTTCTTACTACTCTTAGAGGGTTTAGCAGCCTGAGGTTGACTTCCCTAAACAAATTTGTCAGGCAGAGATTGTTGCGCTTTTTCACTCCTCACCTCCTCACATGACTCAGGGCACTCATCTTGCTGATGGGGGATATCACCTGTTTATTCCTCCTCCTGATTTTCTTTAGGCTTTGTTTAGGCTCAGCCTTCTCCACCACAAATTCATCCTCCACTTTGAAGGCTTGTTCCTGAGCTCCATCATGTGCACCCTAAGTCTGAACTTGCATGCCCTCATGAGCAACTTCATCCATAGTCTGGTTGAGGGTTTCCATTTCTTCATCGTTGCTGACCTCGTCAGCCTCATCCCTCAACTGAATTTATGAAGATGCATCCTTTCCCTTGCCTTTCTTCTTGGGCATTGGTAAACCCAGGCTCTTGTACGTTGAGACAACGTCAGCGAGCATTACCTTACCACTTGGGAAATCCTCAGCAGCCTCCCAGACTCCACACTCCTTTATAGCGTGGAGTAAAATAGATTACCTCGTGCAAAAGTGAAGTTTGCCCTTCACTGAGATGGACTTGGTAGCTTCATCCATGACCACTTTCTTCTTTACCTCATTCTAGAGCATTTGCATAAAATATATCTCCTAGTCACACTTTACTCTAGAATCGATACCCCATCAACCTGATCTGAGCTGGCTGAGTTGCTCATGAGAATCCGTGTTCCCCATGATGCATTCCAAGATAATATCCAATAGGACTGTACCCAAGTTTGTGCTTCTTTTTATTCATCCTGGCCTAGAACGTAGCAGGTCCATTTTCCATAAACCTAGAGAGAAGCTCATCTTATTTTCCTTCATCGAAGATAAGTGGACTCACTTCTTTTGAAGGCAACTCTCATATCATAGCTCTAATGTCCACCTTCAACACTTCCCTATATCCATTCCCTTTGCGAATAGTGACTTTAGACTTCAAATTCTTCCTAGACTTCCTCATTCTTACAAAGAACTCCACAACATGTTTGGGAAGAACAATCCTTGGTTGTGTGCGCATAATTATCTCCTGACCACTTGCCATAATCCCAGAAAAAATAAGAGTAAGATCATCTACAGAGGACACCATGGAGATCACTTGCTCGATCTCTACCTGCTTTATGGTTGTCTTGTACTTCGTCATTCATGTGGTGCTTGAAGATGCCGTTACTTTCGTAAATTTTGTGAGAGAATACGACAAACAAAAGAGTAGAGAGAGAATTTGCAAAATATATGTGAGCATGAAAATGGACAATTGAGCTCTCTAAGGATTTTAATCAAATAAACTATTTTGATCAATGGTTGGGATTTAATTTTAATAGAATCAATGGTTGAGTTATGATAAAGATCTGGCGGTTTGAATTTGGAATTCCAATCGTGCCTTCTATAATTCTAATCATGTTGTGTGAAAAAAGAAACTGCGCGCATTTAATGCTCTGGCACACACGTGTATTAGTATAAAAATGTGTGTTTTTAATGAAAATAGATTGCATTAAATACACGTCCCTTAGGTTGAATGAATATCAGTTATGAATGTCAGTTTAGTATACAAAATCAATTAATAGTGATCATATTAGTCAGGTGATCATTGTAGTCACTTGATACCTCAAGTCTAAACCTGACACCTTGATTAATGTCATTCTTCCTGAATCCCTTAATCCTCAAATTCACTCGAATCTAACAGTCCTAGTTCTATTGGAAACTCCACAAACCTAAACCCAGGCAAAGCCTTTGTCAGGATATTTGCTCTTTTCTTGTCAGTGTGAATCTTTTTCATCTTAGAGTCTTTATTCTCCACATGATCTCTAATGAAGTGGCGCCTTATATCCACATGTTTACACCTTGTGTGAAAGACTGAGTTTTGAGTGATGACTATAACACTATTATTATCACAAAAATTGAGACTTCATTTGTATTCACCTGATAGTCTCTCAGTTGTTGTCTCGACCTTGCCACTGATATTTGTTTCTTTGAAAACCATGATCGGTTTGTTTCCTAAAAACTGACATGTGCATGTAGTTTATTTCCTATCAATCTTACTTCCTCCATAAGCTGCATCTGAATAAACTTTCAGCTCTAGATTATCATTAAAGGAATACCAAAATCCTAAGTTAACTGTACCCTTCAGGTACTTGAGAATCTTTTTGGCAGCCTCTAGATGTCTCTTCTTAGAATCTGACTGATTCCTAGCACATACACCAACTGCATAGGTTATGTCAGGCCTACTTGTAGTCAGGCAATAATGATCCAATTAATGTTCTATATTCAATCTGGTTTACTGAGATCTCTTACATGTCAGGATCCATCTTCTCATTAGTGTTCATTGGAACCCCTGCAGTTTACTGAACTAACAATCAAACTTCTGAATCAACTCCTTGGTATATTTGGCCTGATTGATGAAGATTCCTGAGTCTGATTGCTGAACCTGGAGTCCTAAGAAGAAGTTAATCTCTCCCATAAAAAACATCTCAAACTTACCAGTCATCAACTTAGAGAATTTATCACAGAGCTGATGAATTGGTGATCCAAATATTATGTCATTAACATAAATCTGGACCAAGAGAATGTCCTCACCTTCAGTGATCCTAAATAGAATTCTAACCACTGTTCACTTCTTGAATCTATGATCTATTAGGAATCGAGAGAGGGTATCATACCAAGCTCTTGGTACTTGCTTCAGTCCATAGAGAACCTTCTTTAGATGGTATACCTTTTTTCTAACTTCAAACCTTGGAGGTTGTTCCACATAAATCTCTTCATTCAGATCACCATTAAGAACAATACTCTTGACATCCACTTAATACACATTGAACTTCTTGTGAGTTGCATATGCCAAAAACAACATGATTGCCTACAATCTTGCAATTAGAGCAAAGGTTTCATCATGATCTATCCCTTCAGATTGTGCATATCCCTTAGCTACTAACCTGACCTTGTTTCAGACTA
This sequence comes from Prunella vulgaris, assembly GCA_026898435.1. Classification (NCBI taxonomy): domain Eukaryota; kingdom Viridiplantae; phylum Streptophyta; class Magnoliopsida; order Lamiales; family Lamiaceae; genus Prunella; species Prunella vulgaris. Next base: position 275,735 of record JAPKLY010000039.1, read on the forward strand.
CAATATTGTACTCAACCTTATTTTGTTCTTGTAGACCCACATAGTAGAAATAACATTTTGGCGTGTAGATCTATCTACATGCTCCCAAACTTCATTCTTTGTAAGCTAGTTGAGTTTCTCTTGCATAGCCATGATCCAATTATGGTCAATGAGAGCTTCTTCAATATTCTTAGATTTCTACTCTGATAGAAAACAATAGAATAAAGTGCTCTCACCATGGAACCTTTTTATTCTAACCCACTCAGTTGGATCTCCGACAATATTATCCACTGAATGATCATCTAGCCATGATCTTCTAGCTAGAGCTGATCTTGAAGTTCCCTCACCCGCAATGTTAGTATCTACAAGTTGAATAAATTTAGGAAAATAAACAGGAGAAGAAGAAATTGAGTCAGTACTAAGAGGGTAGCAACCAATGTCACAGACATTGTTTTACCCTAGATAGTTTGACTCAGTGGATATCTTAGGTGCACCCCCATCCTCACTGACAGCTCTTACCTCAGGTTTAGTTTATTTATCCATCTGAGGCTCAATATTCCATGGGCATTCTGAGGATTGACCTAATTCTGATCCTCATCTTCATCATCTGAATTGGTGGGTGCTCTTACTAATTTGATCTTGGGGTCAAGTTGATTTTTTAGGCTTAGGCGAGTTGCTTTTCTAGTAACCTCGTCAGTGTCAAGATTTGAAACCTGATTCATATGCTCAGTAATAGATTAATCAAACACAACATGAGGTATTTCCTCTACAACAAGAGTCTTACAATTGTAGACTCTAAAATCTTTACAGACTTTAGAGTATCCTAAGAGTATTCCTTTATCAAATTTGATGGCTTTCAATTGGTCTTTACCATTGTTCAAGATGAAATACTTGCACCTAAAGATATGAAAATAGGAGGTACAAAGCTTCTTTTGTTCCAAGTTTCATAGGATATCTGAGCATGTTGTTTGTTCAGCATAGACCAATTTTGAGTGTAGTAGGTAGTGTTGATTGCCTCAGTCTAGTACTTCTTGGACAATCTTGACTCAGTCAGCATGGTCCTGGTAGCTTTCTTCATGGGTCTTGTTCCTTCTTTCAGCAACATTATTTTGTTGTTGAGTTCTAGCTGCAGAAGTCTCATGAACAATACTATTTTTATTACAGAAGTTAGATATATAAAGTTGATAAATTCAATTTTTCGGTCTAGTATGATCTTCACAATGGTTTAATTCTGGTCATTACTCAGTTTCCTGAGTAGCTCTGGAAGCTTCACCTGTATTTTCTTCTTGCTCATCAACAATATAAGCACGTGTACCTGGAATAGTCATCAATAACAATAAGAGTATATTTCCTACCATTCAAGCTTACAGTTGTGAAAGGACCAAATAAATCCATATGATGGATCTGGAGTACTCTGTCAGTAGAAAAGATTTATTTCTCCTTGAATGTGGCTCTGACTTGCTTGCCTTCCCGACATGCCATGCACATATGATCTTTGCTAAAAACTTCATTAGAAAAATCTTCAACAAGTGAAAGTCTTAATATCTTGTTCAGGTTCTTGAAGTTCAGATGGTTCAATCTTTTTTGCCAGAAGAGCTTTTAGCAATGAGATAGTTTTCAGGAGTGCTGCTATTCTAATCAGCAAAATAAATAATTTCTCTCCTGACACCTGTAAGAAGCACCTGCAGGCCGCTGTGTTGACTTGTTCTTGACCAAACAAATATTAGAAGTGAGTTCAACACTAAAACCTCTATTACAAAATTGACTTACACAGAACAAGTTATGCTTCAAACCATCCACATAGGACACATTGTGCACATGCACAACACATATTACCAATGTTACCATAATCTCTACTTAAACCTTTTGAGTTGTCCTGAAAGGTCACATGTGGGCCATCCTGTGCTTTGTAGTCCTAAAGGTGATCCCATGATCCTATCGGGAAAAATATTTTTCTAGGACCATAATTGTAGGGTAGTTGTAATTTAAGGACAATATATTTTCGGGCTTGGAAAAGTAGGACAATAACTTTGAAAAATTGATATAGGCCAATTTTAGCCCGAATCAAACCTAATTCGGGTTCAATTGTTCTAGATTTACAACTTTTCAAAATTATTGTCCTACTTTTTCAACTCGAAAATATATTGTCCTTAAATTACAACTATCTTATAATTACAGTCCTAATTTTTTTCAAAGATTACAAAGATGATTATTTGATAATTTTATTGAAAATATTTTAATTAAAATGATCATCAAATGTGTATATATCATTCGTATTAACAACTAGTGAAAAAATTATAAAGATGATACATTTATAATTTTATTAAATATATTTTTATTAAAACGATCACGAAACATGTATATATATACTCGTGTTAATAAATAGTAAAAAAGATTACAAATGTTATTATTTTATGATTTATTTAAAAATATTTTAATTATAATAATTAGATAGTATATTCAACAAATAATTAAAAAATATATGTGGTAAGGAATAATAGAAATATATAAAATGAAATATATAGATACATATATATATAATAGTATAACATACAACTAATCAACTCGTCTAACTCTTCATCTTCCTTCGCCAACCCTTTATTGCCGCCATCTCTTTCTCATGTTTTAATTAAAACGATATAGAAACGTGTGTACATGCACTCGTGTTAATAACTAGTGAAAAAATTATAAATTATTTTATAATTTTATTAAGGGAGAACCACAAATAGAGACACTTTTTGAATTACAAAGAAAGACAAATTACCTTTTGTTAATGAATAGATTACTTTTCTTAATTTTGCTGACATCAATAGTAATCTAGCCTACTGCTACAGTAGCCCAGACTACTGCTACAGTTCACCTATGCTTACAATTCTACAATACCCGAATTCAAATTTAAACGCTACAGGTATAAACGATCATACTGTAGTATAATGGAGACTATAGTATAACTGAGAACATTATAGTATAATTGAATACTATTTGTATAACACACTAATAATATAACATTATAGTATAACATAATATCATAATTATATCACACTAATGTATAATATTTTCATTTTCAACAATCGTCATCATGATGAACTAAAAACTCACATTCCCTTTTCTTTCCTCTTTAAAAACTCCATAAAAATCATCATTACATTTCCATAACAATAACATAATATATAACTATTAAATAAAAAAATAAAAATCATAACAACAAAATTACATTAAGGCAAGCAAATGGATTTAACACCACTAAATTGATTTGATCTATATTAATCTTGTAATCACAATAGTAGTCCTCCACAAGTCCATGTTACTTAATCCCCTCCTACAAAGAGAGAGCACCACAAGGCCAAGCATAAAAGTATCAAGCACAAAGTATAAAAAATTCGAGTATATACATAATAAATTCGATATGCACTATCAATTACTATTGATGGAATGAAACCGCTGAAAATCTATATAGCATGAATTGCGCAAGAAGTCAGTTAAAACGCTGTGCGACTCGAAGGACATAAGACTTCTTGGTCAAGGCAAAAAGATTGCCGATGCTCCCATTTTTATTCAAACATTGCTGCAAAAGACGGGTCTTAGATGTAAATCCAACTGCAAAAAATAGAAAATTAGTTATCCTACCTTAAAAGGCTCATTGTTTATCCTAAACTAATGTCTAGAACATACATTCGCTAAACAGGAAAAGCCCCTAAATAGAAAAAAAAAAGAGAAGAAAATACTTTAAAGAAAAACATATTTTTCAAGAAATAGAAGCTCATTACAAAAAAACTTCTTAGTATGCATAACTTTATTACCCAAAGTTCCATTCGGCACAAGCATAGGGACCAATTTTGAGATGAGCATAAAGCCCTGCTTGATGCCCCAGCTTTATCAACCTTGCCAGGTCTCAGACTGCACCTATAGAGGAAAAATAATAACTATCCAAAACCCAACCTACTAACTTATACTCATAGATGTAAATGGCGGACGCCAAGGTCAAATCATCGAGAAAAATTCACCAACACATTTGGCACTGCCAAGGCCGCCTAGGTGGCCACCGAGTCCGTTTCGGCACCGCCTAGACAACAATTGCTCTTCTTTTTGAATTTTTATTTCAACTTAAAAGTTAGAACTAATATTAAAAAAATAATACTCCCTCTGTCCCACAGTAATTTGCACACTTTCCTTATTTGGACGTCCCACACAAATTTGCACACTACTAAAAAAGGAAGCATTGATTTACGTGCACACTCACAAACCTTTACACATATTTACTCATATACCACTACTTTATATATAAAACTATTTTTCTTAAAAAATGTGCCGTTCCGTAGGGTGCAAATTCCTACGGGACAGAGGGAGTAACTAATTTACTAAATTAGGTGGTGATTGGTAGTCAATATTAGAGATTACATTTTTAAGTAAAATCATATAATGTTATTCGATAGGGTGTAATAGAAAAATTACATAAAATTAGTCCTAAAAAGTAATCTCACTTGATAGGGTGTAATATAGATAGAGAAAAAGTAATTTCACTTGGTAGTGTGTAATATGTAGATATATAAGAACAAATGTTACTATTCAAGGTGAGATAATTTATTATATTGTGAACAATGAAAATGGTGTAATATGACCTCTTTTTTACAGGATCGACCGTATAAAAACTGGGCCAGTATAAAATTTGTACCATCTACCAAGCAAGATAAGTCAGTACAAAAATTCATATTATATACCTTATACCCCCTACCAAGCAACTCCTTACTAAAAAAATGGAAGTTTAATTGAATTACTTCATGATTTATTCGTACTATGCATTTTTCTATTTTTGTGTTTCATTTAGAAATTGGAAGATATCGTATTATGATAGTTTTTAACATTTTGTTGACTTGCTATATTTTGTGATTGTTATTAACTACGTTTTAAATTTATAATTTATCGTATAATGTACTACCTCCGTCCCAGGTCTTTCTTCAAAAAGACTAGGGCACACATATTAAGGAAAGGTTGGAGTATGTGAGTGTGAAGTTAAATAATAAAATATAAAAAAAGTATACTTTATTGACTTTTGTGAGTGTAAATTATTTCCTTTTTAAGAAGTGAAGAACGAGTTGGGACGTTCCGAAATGGAAAAACAGGAAGAAAGAGTTGGAATAGAGGGAGTATATTTTTAACAATATATGTTTAGAAAAAAATTAATATTAATAGAAAAATAAAATAAAAAATAAAAAATATTGGCTCCGCCTAGGCGGTCTAGGCACTTGGCGGCATTCGACCGCTCGATGACTGCCAAGCGCCATTTGTACCCTTGCCTATACTAAATCAAAACCCCATTACTAACATTCGTATCTTTAACCAATCCAATAAACTTACAGAGCAAGTGCTGCTAAAAAAGAAATCAAACTAATCCTACTCAAATCAACTCAAACGACAAACTCAAAATACAGAAGGATTCATCGAACTTTAGGCAAATCAAATGCTAGCTTTATTTCTAATACAACTCAACATCGATATGCAATACAAGCAACGATTCATTATTAAGAAGCAAATCAAACTCAGCAAAATAATAATTAACTAACTCATAGAAAACCACCAAATTTTTTCACAGCAATTTTCACTAGGGCATTTAAACAAACACCATGAATGCATAATAGAAACACACCTGAAAGTCCAACAACAACGGTACTTGAGTCTCATCCACCTTGGCAGGGATAGAAAGGCACGCCACAGCTGCCAATTGACCAATAGAAAGGCACGCCACCTCTTTGAATATAAGGACTTGCGATAAACCTATCGTAATAGTTCACAACCAAAACAACAGTTATGGCGGTGAACCTGTAATGCCGCAAATGCAAACGTTATCTCCGCATTGAGACCCTTCTCTTCTCTCTTCCCCCTCAACTGAGTCTTTGTAAACATAAGATTAAATCTGACTGACAATGGTCAGTAACTAAGACTCAGCAAAATCATTAGTGGTTTTGAGATCTAACCAAAATAAGTACTATCCCAACATCTTTTTCTTTGCTTTGGTGATAGTGTAGATATGGCTTGTGGATATGTATCTGTCAGTCGATCCTTAGAAGACTATGATGCGAACATAACTGATTTAACTCTTTTATGGATTTTAAGGTATCTTTGGTCTTGCCTTCTGTATTCAAGATCGCGTGGAACAAATTACCAAACACATTCTTCTCTATATGTATCACATCCAAATTGTTTTTAATCAACAAATTTTCTCCAATAAGACAAGTCTCAGAAGATGTTCTTCTTCTTCCAACCACACGGGATCCATTTATTATGCTTAATTGCACACCCTTAGTCGTCTTCATTAAACTAGTTACTGTAATATCATACAATGATGAATCACCTGAAATAATTTGTATATGGTTAAATTAAATAAATAAAAACACTTATCAAAAGTAGTGATTCAAATATAAACTATATATATACCTAATCGAACTCGTGGCCTTGGATGACCTACAATATCTTTACCCTTTAGAAAATGCACTTTGTCCCTATGGAAGACAATGATAATCAAATATTAACTTCTGATGGTTGTCAAACCATGATATATTTCTACTCAATGGAAGATAAAATGCATCAGACTCATCCATGCAGTACAGGCATGCTTATTTTACAGTTGTCAACCACCCAACAACATAGAAAATGCTGGAAAATTGCTAATGGTCCATTAAATAGCTGCCCATAGCATGAAGTTCTCCTTTATGTGAATGTCGTATGTCTCTACTCCCGTATGCTACGAAGATAATAATTCTTTAATCAGTGACTGAAGGTAGACATCCAGGCTATGCTTAGAGTTGTGAGGCCAGACACTAAGACAGTGAGAAATATGTGTTGAGGCTTCATGCACAATAAGGGAGGTAGACTGTACGGAGTCAGTCACACATGACACAATGAATACTTCTTCTCATGCATTCTGAATGGAGTAAATCCATCCATGCACAGACTCAACCTAACATTTCTCTTCTCACTCACAAAATTAGGAAACTCTCTATCAAGATATTTTCATACATTAGAGTCTACAAGATGTCGCATCTCTCTAAAATTCTCATCATAACACTCCTCAGTATGTCATGTCATGTCTTTTTTAGTGGCACCTAACTAATATAACATCTCCGAATGAGAAGTGATGAGAAGATAATACATAGACTTGAAGGCCTTCTTCTGAACTTTTTCCTTACCTTTCCTACGATCAGATGGTTTGTACCTAAGGTGGTCGTACATCCTCCATGATCAATGCTCTCATCATGATCCCAAAACAATATACAACCATTTGTACAATAGTCAATCTTCTCAAACGGTAAACCCATATCCTTCAAGAGCCTCTTACTTTGTAGAAATTTTCTGGCGCTGTGTTCTCTTTAGGTAGGACCCATTTGAATAATTTTGCAAATTGATTGAAGATTTTTTGACTCACTTTACCTTTAATTTTGATGGACAATATCTGAGCACTAAATGACAACTATATCTCAATATCAAAATTAGAAAATAACCTTTGATCGATAGTTTTGAGCATATTAAAAGAAATTTTTGAACAAGGATTTGGTTCCTCCTCTATGGTGGTGTGATGACCACCCAAAATAGACTCATTAATCATCCTTTGGTACCTATAGAATTCATCTCCTTCATCCAAAGGTGGTTATAATTGAATATGCGGATCATGGCTCGAACCACCAACCTCAAATCTCTCACCTTCACCAATGCTCCACTAACCATAAAATGTCACCAATGTTTTCTTATCGAAATTCCATTGCTCATCAACATATATAGTCAAATTGTAATAAAATAGAATAAAATTGACCTTCACAAGATGAATTTTAACCTCATCGTGCTTAAGAATATCTTATTACTTCACTTTTTATCTTTACACGAACATCTAATCTGACCACAACAATCCATGCAATAGGATGACGAGAGGCAAACTCATTAAATTAATCAAATTTCTGGGAAAATTCAAAGTTGACCAGTCCTTCTATCATACAAGACATTGTGTACATTCAATCACAATCAGGAAATTCCATCTGTTTTAAATTAAGAATATATCACATGCTAATTATAAAATAATGGGGCAGAGTTTCGACTATAAACAAACATATCTATTTTTTTTAACACAAATCTAATATAATTATATATCAATCACACTAAATTGATCAAATATATGTAATTCAAATGCAAATTCCTAATAAATTTGGGCATAGTGTCTACTAAAAGTAGGCATATCCATATCTAATTTTTAGTTAAATAAAATATAGCAATATACAACAAATCTTGCTAAACTTATATATCACAAATAATTATTCCAAACACTTTATCTAATATTTTTTAATAAAAAACTAAACTATGTATACAACAGGAGAATTGAATGATATAATATTGAAAACGTACGTTAAAATTGAAGTAACGAGCACAGTATGACAATAGACCCGTACGATTGCAATCAACACTTCAAAAACATTCCTCATCTCAATTTGACACATTTTTTTAACTCATTCTGTGTATTTTTTTAAAAAAATGTGAGAAAAAAATAGTAGAATATGATCTATATTCAGAAATTATCGACTGTCTTTTCCTATTTAGCGACTGTCTTGACGGGTGCAAAACTAAAAAATCAAACTGGATCATTATTGCTCAATTACCCAATTCAGATTCGAAAATTATGATTGAAAAAGCAGTCCCCAGTTTGCTTTATAAATTAGCGACCGTTTTTGCGGTCGCTATCTGATCAACAAAACAATCTAAAAATTATGATATTATGAACCAGTTTAAAGTATGAAATTGGTTAATGATAAACTTATCTAAAAAATGGTTTAGATGCAAAGTTTAGTATGAAATAAGCTTATCTAAAAAATTATGATATTATGAACCAATCTAAAAATGCAAAGTTTAGTATGAAATTGGTTAATGATAAGCTTTTCATGAACCAGTTTAAAGTATCAAATATTTAATCATGAGTATAAAAAATCTCATCAGATGTATAAAAAATCTAGGTCAATGATATTATGTTATAGTTGTTATTGATTTTATTGGCTACTCTTGATGAGTATTTTGATACACTTAATTAAATATTTGATACTTTAAAATAATTTCATGATAAACTTATCATGAACTATTTTTATATAAAACCTACTAATTTAAAAAAATTATGATCCTCATTTTACTTAGTTTGAAAAGTTATTTGCCACTTTTAAATTATCGGTACTGCAAAAATTATATCTCTCGTCAAAATTTCATCTCACACATGAAACCATATCCACTACAAAAAAATTAATCTTTAATTATAAGGTCTTGTCATTATTGCTTCTCTAGTTAAAAATATTTAGTGAGAGAAAAATAATTTTTAATGACATAATCTATCAATAAAAATTATTATTCTGTCACTAAAGATTTTTAGCTGGAAAAATTATAATGACATAATTTCTCTAATTAAACACAAATTTTCTTTAGTACATCTTGCATATCTAAATATTGCGGATGAATTTCCCAAATTAAAGATCACGTGAGAGACGAATTCTTTATTTTGGAAGATGTGGACTTAACCCTTGAAGAATCCCAAGAGTTTATACTTTATAGTATTAAATAAATTGTGTAGAATCTATGAAGATGGCAAACATGGATTTAGTTCATGTCCACTGATCAAAAGTAAGATGATTCTGTATATTAATAATCAGATTTGAATCAATCTAAATCTATGGTCAAATATAATCCACTCAAAAGTCTAATGGATGCAGCTTCCTCCACAATGAAAAACCACTATACCCCAACTATAAATATATCCCACCATTCTAGTTTCTCTTCATCAAAAGACACACACTCTCTCTCTCTCTCTCTCTCTCTTTCTCTCTCTCATGGAATATTCCAAGTTTCTCACTACCTCTCTTAGTTTTGAAATAAGAATAATTAGGGCTAGAAACATTTATCTTGAGTCATCAAAATTAGAGTTATTTGTTAGGTGCTACCTCCCTGCAGGAAGCAACAAAAGAGTGAGATTAGAGAGCCATAAAATCTCATCATCAAATTCCAATTTAACTTGGAACCAAACCCTATCTTTAAACTGCATAGTCGACGAGAACTCCTTGAAATCTCTAAAGCAAGGATCCATTGTTTTGGAGCTCCGTTCAAGAAACCCAACATCATTCATGAGTGGCTCTAAACTCTTAGCCACGGTTGAGATGCCTTGGAACGACGTCGTCGAGGCTAAAAACATGGAGATCGAAAAGTGGACCGTCATGACCGCGAATAAGCAGAAGAAGAAGAAGAGTCACGTGCATACTGATGATGTCAAGCCGCCTGCCCTGCTGCTAAGCATGAAATTAGTTGAAGAATCCGCGCTTAGTGAAAGAAGGTGGGATGATTGTGGTTGTAATGGAGAATGCAACTCTTGTGTAGATTATGATTACTTTTTGCATATTTAGAAGCCTTCTAGTTAACATTAATTATGGTTTATAATTTTTTAATTAGATGATTTTGCTCAATGCATGACAAGTGATCAGTTTAATATAATGCAAAATGTAGATTAATTAATTGTACACCAAGCTTAAATCGGATTGGGTTTTAATTAATTTCTGGTATAAATTAAATTAGCATGTGGCTTTATTAGTGCAGGTCGTCAAGGTGTGTGTGTGATAGATTATTGATGATATTATAACATGGAATGATGTAGGAAATGCAGCGATGATTAGTAGACAGAAGTAATATATTTTCCAATCAAATGGATTTCTTTTAATGGTAAATAAAATCGCAATCTTAGAACAATATGTTTGTTTTGGATTAAATTGTAAATAAAATCACTACAAAAAAATGTTGGAGAAAAAAGAGATTGTCGAAATGATAATACTAACTGAAATTAAAAGGGATCGATACAACTGGGGAATAAAAGATACACAGAAAGTAAATAAAAAATTACAAAAAAAAAATATAATAGCTAGTGTCGAGTAGAAGAGTCCTCTTCCCGCAAAGCTAATATTCCCAGATAGTGCACTTCGGTATGGAATAACGTCCTCAAAGGTAAAACGATACAGGTCTTCAAGTGTGCAGCACCGTAGGACTTGAAGTTCTGGTGAACAGAAGAACATATGTATTGGACAGTCACCTTAAATTCTAGAGCAACACTTGTGTACAAATTTCTACAGTAGAAATATCCATTTTTGAAAAATTCGCGGATCTAAACCGGGTCGGGTCAGATTTGGACATTTTTTTCCAAAATTCGCGCAACTTGTAGTTCCAGGTTTTTTCGCTCCCAGGTATGTTAATTTGGGCAAAGGCGTGTTACAATTAGGCAAAATCTGTGTTACAAATTCTTAAAAAATTAATTTTTTGTACTTTTCAAGTAACTATAAATAAAATATGTATTTCTGTGTTGGGGCAATCTGAGTGTTTTGATTAGATCCCAAAACCCCTTGATGAATTTGCCTAAGTATAGTTCATCAGGAAGATAGGCTCAGGATAGATAGGTTAGAATAGAATTTTCTATTCACAGGTATTCAGTTCAGGGGGAACGTACTGAGGAGTGAAGACTGATGGAGACGTCCTTGAAGTCTGAAGGCTCTCCAACCCTGAAGGTTTGATCACACTGAAGCTGATCAACCTGAAGTCTGAACCTGAAAAACCTAGAAAGACTCCTGAAGCTGCGAAGAGCCATCCTGAAGAAGTCCACTGATCCTGACAGAACTGAGTAGACTAAGCATGCTCAGGGAAGTCTCTATCAGTGAAGGCAGTGTGTAACCTTGATCAGGCTTAATGTTCTTCCGATGTTCTTAAGTCATGACTTGGGCCTAATATCAGTTAACCTAATATTTGTAAGTCCTGAGACCCAAAGGTTACACGTGCGAATGGAAGTCTGATGAAGCAGAAAGAATGTCAGAGTCTCCAGCATAAGACAAACATTTATGCTGAATAAAGAACGAGAAACTCAGAGTCATAAATGTACGAGGATCAGTAAAGTCAATGCCGACAAACTAGCCGTTGGACAAGCGACCAGTTAGAAGGCAACACGTATGTACGGAGACTGAGCGCATTTAATGCTTCTCAGAGGTACAGGCGACGGATCAGAAACTTTGCCATACTAGGTATGGTCTCTGTCAGACAAGGACAACCAGCTTCTGCACCTACCTAAAATAGGAAGGTTTGAAACGGATCACCTCCAACGGATCTATTTCAAACCTCCCTATAAATACAGAATGCCTTGCTCCCATTCAAGGCGAACGGGAAATTTCCAAGAGAAACTCTCAAGATTTCAAGCACTCAAAGTTCATATGAAGCAACACTCTGAAACCTTAAATTTTCCTAGTGCTGTAGTAGGAATCTATTCTGTATTTTGCTTAGAGTATTGATCCTATCCTTAGAACTGATTTATTAGAAGGATCAATACACAATACTTGGAAAACGTGAATACCAAACCCCTCAGCTTGTGAGTTGGTTGGTAGGAAGGACTGGGACTTGTAAAACCACCAAGGGGTCAGTTCCTAAGAGAGGAAGTTGGCTACTCGTGTCCCTTGGCACGTAAAAATCAAGTACCTATCCTCAGGGTTTTGAGGATAGCTTCCTGTTCAATTAGGTCGTGGACGTAGGAGTTTGTTATCTCCGAACCACGTTAAAAAGACTCTTGCGTGCTGATTTACTATTTGCTCAGGATCAGATTGTCATATATATTAAACTGAAGCATACTTGCATTGTTTCTGAAAAACCATCAGGACTGACTTGTCATCCTGATCAGTAAACTGTGCACCAGCCTTAACCATGTTTTCACTAAGCAAACTGATAAGTTTTCAGAACTAAAGCGAGTAAACACTTAAGGACTCACATTCCGAACTAAACTGAGATTACTGAGATAGTAGCCTAACTGACTAGCTTCCGAGCGGTCAGTAGGATTGTTATCTCTACTGAGCTTCTGAGAGCACAACTCTGACTTAGCTTAACTGGTTCATTGCTGATCTGTCCCTGCTGCCCCTGAGGACCATCAGTAGACTGAACATTTTCAGGAGCTTTCTGACTAAGTCTGAAAGAGTATTTCCCTGAGATTTCGGGAAAATCTGACATCAGTGTATTGGAAATTCAGGGTCCTTGCACATCTCTACTCCATCCATGATCAGATGCCCCAGGTGATTGAGCATGGTCCGATCAGATTTATGAGGAATCTTCAGACCACCTGGCCCATAGCTGGTAATGTCCCTGTTCCGGCTGCCGGAGATGAGCCTGTGGAGAGGTCCGCGCTTACATTTGATCAGATTAAGCAAGTTGGACTGGATAATGTTGCGAAGAACATTATACTCCACACCGTTTCTTACGAGAACTCGGTTAGGCTCATGCATCTGACTACTGCGAAGGAGATCTGGGATGCACTGAAGGAGATGAGTGAGGGCTCAGAGAAGATCAAGGAGAACAAGAGAGATCTTGCTATCAGGAAGTTTGAGGCCTTTCGGATGTTGGAAGAAGAATCCATCGATCAGATGGAAGCTCGGTTCATTAAGATGATGAACGAGCTAGCAACCCTTGGGAAGGACTTTCCCAAGAGGGAGGTGTCGTCTAAAATCCTGAACTGTCTCCCTGAAAGATGGGACACAGGAGTGATCTTGTTGAAGAACACTCAGGACCTCACAAACATTCCTTACTCTCACCTATTCTCAGAGTTAAAGGCTCTGGAGTTCGACCTCGATAAGAGGAAGAAGAAGGGTGAGAGTCAGTGAGGAGGTGAGTGAGGAGAAGACACCTGAGAAGGAAAAGAGCGTGGCTCTTAAAGCTACTCCTGAGACTGAGGCTGGATCTGGCTCGAAATCACTCAGAGATATGAGCAAGGATGAGCTAGCCCTGGAGTACAGCCTGATGGCACGGAGATTCGAGAAGCTGAACTCTCGTTTCGGTAGGTATAAGAAGTTTTATACTGACTCCCGTGATCGCAGGTATTCCAGTCCCAGGAGATCGAGCCCCCGGAGGAAAAAAAAGGAGGGGTTCAGATTCCAGGAGAGAGAGAGAGGAGCCTGAGCTGCGCAGAGATGAGAAGAGGAGAGATGATGCTGATCCCAGAAGATCCAGCTCCAAGCCTGAAAGATCATCAGGGAGCAGGAGGGAGTTATCTGATAAAAGGTACACTGACAAAAAGGGTGTTTCTGATGTAGATTAGTGTTACCACTGCCACAAGACCTGACATTATCAGTATGATTGTCTGGAGCTCAGCGCTCGAGAGAGAGAAGATCGGAGAGCCAAGAGAGAGCTCAGGGCATCAGACCAGAGAGCTTTGGTTGCTGAGGATTCCTCAGATTCAGATGGCCCAGGACGCCGGTCCCCTGAACTCTTCTCCGATGAGGAGTATGATGATCTCTGCCTGATGGCAGATGATGAGGTATGTTCTTCTGCCTCTTCTCCTGATCACGCACCTGAGCTTAGCTCAGACTCAGCAGGAGAACTCGACCTTCAGCTCGCCCTAGAGCAATTGATGGTTGACTTCTCAAGGCTGCAGGAGACTCATATTCACACAGTGGATGTGAATGCACAACTGAGTGGGGAGAATGATCGGTTAACTGAGTCTCTCAGGATGAGAGATACTGAGGAAGCCCTCAGACTAGTAGATCTTCAGGAAGAGTTACTTCATGCTCAGAATAAGCATGATGAAACTCCACTGGAGGTTGAAAGACTGAAAGGTGTAATCAGCTCACTGATTGAGACTCGTGACACTGATTTGTTCCTCGCTCAGGAACAACTGATGATTGAGCGAATTGCTCTGAGAGTGATGTTCGAAAGTGAGTGGCAAGCTCGCCTTTGTGCTGAGCAAACTTCTTAGGATCTTGAGCTGATCTCAAAGGAGAATGCTCATGAAAAACTGGTGCTTCAGTATACCACTGAGATTGAGGCCCTGAAAAAGGAAAATGGGCACCTTGAGGAAAAGCTGAAGAAGTTACACACATCTTCCCAAGTGGTTGATGAGTTAACAAGTTTCTCTCAGCTGACCGATGGTGCTAAAGCTGGGTTAGGCTATGATGCCTCAAAAGACCCAAAGGGCAATAAGAAGAGAGGTGCTTCAGGGAGCAACTCTCAGAAGAAGTTTGTCCCTGCCCAAACTGACGACAAGAGCCCAAGTGTTGCTCGTCAGGATAAAGGCAAAGGGTAGGAGAAAATGCTTGAACCTGTCAGGCAAAGGACTGAGGAACCCAGGCCAAAACCTAAGGGAAAGGCCAAAGCTCCTCATCCTGAGCCAAGGAAGACAGACCAAAGAAACTCCAAGGCTCAGCCTAGGATTCCTCAGGCTGGAAAGAATTCTGCCCCAAGCACATCTCAGGCTCAACCTCAGAATGCTCAGGGTAGAAGGTATTCTGGTCAGGGGAGGCCTCAGGCAAGGCCAAGGACTACTGAGGTCCAGAGGCCTCAGACAGGGCACAGGGCCCATCAGGAGCGTCCCAATCCTCAGAGGAGAAGGACAAACCAAATGGCCCCTGAAAGGCAACGGAGACCTGACTACGATAACACTCAGGTCAGACCTCAAGTGCCTAGAGGTCAGGCCCGAGCTGCTCCTTCTCAGGACAGACCTCAGCCCAATGCACCCAGGCCAAGGAGAAACAGGAGGCCCGCCCCCAGGAATCAATCCAGGGCTCCTGAGACTCAGGCTGACACACATACACCCTCAACTTCCCAGGAACAAAGGAAGAAGAGGACAGTGTATGTTGATGTTTCAGGGAGACAGGTTTACACTTCTGATGCCATCAGAATTGTTAAATAAATCTGGATCCCGAAGGGTATGACTGACTCTGTAGGACCCAATACGAGATGGGTACCTGAGGCCTGATTCTTTTCAGGTCGCTGCGGGCTACAAGAAGAAGAAGAAGGATCTGATGAAGGACTGGTACTTGGACTCAGGATGTTCCAGGCACATGACCGGATTTCGTGATCTCCTTCAGGACTACGTAGCTCAGGAAGGCCTGCAGGTAACCTTTGGTGATAACTCTAAGGGTTTCACCAGAGGATTCGGTACCCTTGTTGTTGGTTCTGTGAAAGTGCTTAATGTATCCTATGTTGAGGGTCTTAGGCATAACCTGCTTTCGGTCAGTCAGTTTTGTTACCGAGGATATAGTGTAGAGTTTACATCTAACATATGCCTTGTGAAAGACAAATCTACACTGCAGGTTCTGATTACAGGTGCCAGGAAAGGGAATGTATATTTTGCTGACTTCAAGAGCAGCTCTCCTGAAACCTGTTTGGTTGCTATGAGCTCTTCTGAGCTCAGTTGGCTTTGGCATAAATGCCTGAGTCACTTAAACTTCAAGATTATTAACAAAATCTATCGACTTTTTCTTGTAGAAGGTCTACCTAATGAAGTTTTTAGCAAAGACCACGTGTAAGGGGCATGTCAGGAAGACCAGCAAACTAAAGCTTCATTCAAGGAGAAAGATTCCTTCTCAACTGACAGAGTGCTTCAGCTCCTGCACATGGATCTCTTTGGTCCGATTACTCCTGTCAGCATGAATGGTAGGAAATATACCCTTGTTGTTGTTGATGATTATTCCAGGTATACATGGGTGATTTTCTTGCTGAACAAGAAGGAGACTCAGGTCAAGCTTCCAGAGTTACTCAAGAAATTGAGTACTGAACAGGGTCAGAGCATCGTCAGGATCAGATCAGATCGGGGAACTGAGTTTATTAACTCTATTAAAACTGATTTTTGTACTGACCTTGGTATTGCTCATGAGACTTCTGCAGCCAGGACCCCTCAGCAGAATGGGGTAGCTGAGAGAAGGAACCGGACCCTGAAGGAAGCTGCCCGGACCATGTTGGCTGAGTCAGGACTGCCCAAGAAGTACTGGGCTGAAGCAATCAACACTGCTTGCTACACTCAGAACCGATCTATGCTGAACAAACAACATGCTCAGACACCTTATGAAACTTGGAATAAAAGGAAGCCTCGCATCTCCTATTTCCATATTTTTTGGTGTAAGTGTTTCATCCTGAACAATGGGAAAGACCAGCTGAAAGCCTTTGATAGCAAGTCTGATGAGGGAGTTTTCTTAGGATACTCCTCAGTCAGCAAAGCTTTCAGGGTATACAACTGTCGGACCCTTTGTGTGGAGGAAACACCTCATGTTGTGTTTGATGAGACTGCATAAGTGCGTAGAAAATAGGTTCCGAGTCCTGACACTGAGGGGGTTACCAAGAGGGTGACAAGACTGAGCCTGAAGAATCCTGAGTTCAAGATCAAAATGGTAAATGCTCCCAAGGGATGGGATGATGATGATGATGATCAGGATGGACCTCAGGCCAACCCTCATCAAGCCCCAACCTCGGAGAATGTTGAGTCTCAGACGGAGGCACAGACTCAACCTGAGGTACGTACTGTCGGTGATGATGCTTCTGCACCTGAGACAGTTACTGAGTCTAACTTTGTAGGGGGAACCAATGTTCCTGATATTGGACAACCCTCAGGGAATGGCTCAGTGTCCCCTGTTCTTGCTCGTTCATGTTCTTTGCCTGTTATTGTAGAGACTAACGTTTCAGGATCAGGCGAGGGAACTTCAGCAGCTTCCAGTGCAGCCGTCAGCAGGAGGCGGTGGCTAGATGATCACTCATTGGCTGACATCATTGGTGATGTCAATGAGGGGGTCAGGACAAGGTTGTCCTTTGGCGAGAGTGCTATGTTCTGCTGTTTCATGAGTGATCAGGAACCTAAGAGCATAGAAGAAGCTCTTGCTGACCCAAACTGGATCCTAGCCATGCAGGATGAGCTCAATCAGTTTGAGCGGAATCAGGTTTGGGAGTTAGTTGATAGACCTAGGCGTCAACATGTTATTGGCACCAAGTGGGTCTTCAAGAACAAGAGGGATGAGAAGAATGTTGTTGTCAGGAACAAGGCCAGACTGGTGGCTAAGGGATACTCTCAGGCCGAAGGAATAGACTATGATGAGACCTTTGCTCCAGTTGCAAGGTTGGAAGAAATCAGGTTGTTCTTGGCTTATGCAACATTTAAGAAGTTCAAGGTGTATCAGATGGACGTAAATAGTGCTTTTCTGAATGGTGTACTGAACGAGGAGGTTTATGTGGAACAACCTCCAGGGTTCGAAGTCGGTGACAAGGTTTATCACCTGAAGAAAGCCCTTTATGGCCTGAAACAAGCTCCCAGGGCTTGGTATGATACACTCTCCCAGTTCCTGATAGACCACGGGTTCTTGAAAGGAACAGTGGACAGGACCCTCTTCAGGATATCCAAAGGGGAAGACATTCTCTTGGTTCAGATTTATGTGGATGACATAATATTTGGATCTCCTAATCTGAAGCTTTGTGAGAAATTCTCCAAACTGATGACTGAGAAGTTTGAGATGTCAATGATGGGAGAGATGAACTTCTTCTCAGGTCTTTAGGTCAGGCAATCTGACTCCGGAATCTTCATAAATCAGTCCAAGTATGCGAGGGACTTGATTCAGAAGTTTGGAGTTCAGACCAGCAGAGTCTCACGTATTCCCATGAACATAAATGAGAAACTGGATCCTGACAAAGAGGGGACCTCAGTGAATCAGACTGAATATAGGGCACTGATTGGATCTTTATTGTACCTGACTGCAAGTCATCCTGACATCACTTATGCAGTCGGAGTTTGTGCAAGGTATCAGTCTGATCCGAAGAAGAGTCATCTAGAGAGTGCCAAAAAGATACTGAAATAACTTAAGGGTACAATCAACTTAGGACTTTGGTATTCCTCTGATGACAACCTAGAACTGACTGACTATTCTGATGCTGATTATGGAGGCTGTAGGCTTGATAGGAAATCAACTACCGACACATGTCAGTTTCTAGGTAGTAAACTGATCTCTTGGTTTTCTAAAAAGTAAACCAGTGTTGCAACGTCTACTATTGAGGCTGAGTATATGGCGGCTGGCAGTTGTTGCTCCCAGATCCTTTGGTTGAAGCAACAACTGAGAGACTACCAAATAGAGGCCACTGATGTCCCAATTTATTGTGACAATAATAGTTCCATTGCCATATCCCAAAACCCAGTCTTACACACAAGGTGTAAGCATGTAGACATTAGGCATCATTTTATAAGAGATCATGTTGAGAAAAAGGATATAAGGATGGAGAGGATCCCTACTGACAAGCAGAGAGCTGACATCCTGACTAAGGCTTTGCCTGAAACCAGGTTCTTTGAGCTGTCAGTAGAGTTAGGACTTCTTGACCCAGGAGTAGATGGTTCAGTATGAACCTCAGTTCAGGAGTGAACAAATTGGTCAGGAGGAATGACTAACTTAGGATCATGTTGCAGATAGATAGATGAATGGCGTTCAGAGGGAACATACATCAAATTTGGATCTTCAGGATCAGATTAGAGTTAGGTTCAGGACACAGAGCTCAGGGCTTGTCACCCTGATCAGACTCAGAGGTATCAGTCAGGTTTCCATATCTGACTGACTGGTATGTATTATTGAACCTTTTCTTTAATTATGGTTTGCTTGCATCACTTCTGATCATGTCTGACACCACATCAATCACAGGTTTTTAAACTTTCATCCCAGCCGTTCATTTATTATTCAGTTTTTATTAAATGCAAAATGCGTATTTAATTCAAACATTCCTCTGACACGCATTTAATGCAAGAGTAGGCGGGAACAGTTTTCCATTAAGTTTGAATTATTAACTTTGAAAACTAAAATTTGGTAAAGTTTTATTCCGGATATACCCCTTCATCTAATCCGTTGAATTTCAAAAGGCATTTAATCAATCCCGTCCATTAAAACTGAACCCTTGGGTATAAAAGGAAGATTTGTGTTCATTACACAATTTGCGCACTCATATTTTCCTAACACAACATTTCTGCAAATCTCTCTATCTTTTCTTGCATCCATGGCTTCCACCACTAAACCATTCATGACTGCCTCAGAAGTGAAGAAATTCCACAATGCCATTTCAGCTGTTGAATCGAAGGTAACCTTTGAGTGGTTGGTTGATTTCACTCATCAATCATCCATCAAAGAGTTGGATCAAGTCTATGGAGCACTCAACACTGCTGGATTGTTGGATTTTGTCTCTAAGAAGCCTGCTAAGACTTGTGCCCATCAGATTGTGGCCTTTTATGCCAATCTGAAGGAGAATGATGCAGGGGAGTGGGAATCAGTGATTCCACTTCGTCGGACTGTGGAGAATGAGGGTAAGAAGATCGTTCAGCACTTCTTCGAGAAGGTGAACGTGAGAGAACTGATCAGAAAGACCTATAACCTTCCTCATTCCACTACTGATGAGGAACTGTCAGATGCTGCTATGCACAAGTTCGGTAAGGAGCAAGGGTGTGCTGATACTTACCTGATCGTGCCCCAGGAATTGTTTGGAAAAATGAACAAGAAATTGTTCAAACCTGAATACAAGCTGATGTTTGAAGTTGTATGTCAGAGTATCATGGGGTTTGTAGGAGGGCTGGAGCAGGTGTCCCAGCCCAAGATCAGGGTCATGGCAGCAGTGGTGGAGAACGCAAAGGTGGACTGGGGGGAATACTTCCTCCAGAAGTTGGTGTTCGTAGGCAAGAAGGTGTAGAGGAAAGGAGATCAATCATCCTGAACAAGAACCCTCACTTTGGTTCTAAACTCTCAGTGATGCTCCAAGGACTGAGGTTTGGTGATGTTGATACGGAGGGCTTGGAGGACTTCAAGGATAAGCACATTCTATATCAGAATGCTGCTGACACGATCAAAAGGATGAAGGACACTGAGATCAAGTGGATCTCGAAG
Source organism: Prunella vulgaris (assembly GCA_026898435.1). Classification (NCBI taxonomy): domain Eukaryota; kingdom Viridiplantae; phylum Streptophyta; class Magnoliopsida; order Lamiales; family Lamiaceae; genus Prunella; species Prunella vulgaris. The sequence continues at coordinate 296,407 of JAPKLY010000039.1, forward strand.
GGGAAAGGGAAGGGCAAGACAGCCAGTTCTTCAGCTCAGGAGGAGCCAGCGAAGCCAGGGCCAAAGCGTGTAGCGGTGAAGGGTCTTCAGGTCTCTGAGAGGAAGACTGTGCTTCATGATTCCGAGACTGAATCAGACACACCTGAACCCAAAACCGTTCCAGCTGCCAAGTCCAAGAAGTCAGTTGCAGCACCTTCAACAACTCTCTTCTCTGAAACCCCAACTGAGCCGGAGGTGGCTCAAGAAGATATGAGCATGCCTCAGGAGGAGGATGCTACAGTTGAGGGGGAACAGGCTATCCAAGAGCCTGTTCAAGAAGATCCTGTTATGCAAGTTGTGCAGGATCTGAGAGTGGAGGCTCAGATTGAGCCCAGTGGAGAAGCTGTGATGGAGGTGTTGGAGGAAGAGGAAGGAAGTGAGAAGGTAGGAGAGGGAGATGATGGTGAGGAGGTTGTCCCGGAGGGACAAGGGAGCTCAGATGCTGGAGATGAAGAGCATCAGGAGATTGAGGGTATGGAGGCTCAGGAGGAGCTCCATGATGAGGATGTGGAGAATGTCCAAGGCAGGAAATGGTCAGTCTCGAATGATGCTGAATCTGAACCCGAGCATCAGGAGGGAGATCAGGAAGAAGTTGCTCCACCACCAAAACTGACACCCTTCGAGTTGGATGCAAATTCTCAAGCCAAACGGTTCATCAGTCAGCATATTCCAGATTTGGATCCCTCTTATGCTGAAGAGGTGGTGAAGCTCAGAGTCTTGGTTATGAAGTGGAGGGCATCTATTACTGAAGTTGCCTCCCTGATCGAAGCTAAAGGAGTGGAGTATCTCGAGGATCAGGAGCAACTCATCCTTGACAGGTTTGGTCTTCGAACTTATGCCCAAGTAATAACTAAAGATGAGTTTATCAGGGTAGTTCGTGCCAACAACCCTCATCCCAACCCCTTTATGGAACTGGCAATAGTTCCAAGTGGCGGGGCAGGTGCAAGCTCAGGACCAGTTGCACCGACTGATGAAGCACTCCCCGGGGTCGGGACTGCTGAGGGCCCCAGTCTTGGTTCTTCAGAAGCCCAAGAGGAAGGGGAAGAAGAGGAAGAACAAGACCATTTCAGTAGGTCTCTCGCAGATGGGTCGGAGCATCATCAGCAAAGTCTACCATCAGCAGGAGAAGCACAAAAAGCTGGTGGAGAAATTCTCAAATGCAAGGAAGGAAGACGCTGATCGCTTCCTGAGCATGGAGACCCAGAGATCTACTGAAATTGCCACAATCTCTGGCCAAGTTCAAAGCACGATAGACTCGGCTCTCAGCAACCTGGATGGAAGGATCAGGGAGTTGATTGCTGAGGCAATGCAAGGGCAAGAGGCAAAGGTCAGAGGTTTGGCTAGGGAGGAAGCCCAGGCGGAGGATGCATCTCTTCTGAGGAAGATCAGTGAGAGCCTGAAGGGAAATGATGAAGTATGGAACAAATCCTTCAACAATCTGATGACTGAGTGCATGAATCAGAAGAAGGAGTTGACTGCCATGAAGTCAAGATTCGACACTCACCTCTCTGAAAGTACACTCAAGACTGATGCACTGGCTTCCGACCTGAAGGTGGTAACTGACCAAGCTACTTCTCAGGGGATTCTGCTCAATGACATCAAAGCTAAAGTGGATAAGGAAGAGGACTCCCCTGATGCTGCCAAAAAGGGGGAAGGGGTGAAGAAGAAAAATCCTAAGTTCGAGACTTCCAAGAAGAGGAAGGGTACTGATCAGCCTGATCCTGAGGAAGTTCAAGAACTCTTGGATGAATGCAATGAACAACTCTATCCTGGTGATCCCTTGGTGGTAGCAAAGAAGAGAAGCAGATCACTTTGGAGACTGCGCTAAAGGTCAGGTCTCAGGATACAAAGATTGAAAAACTTCAGGGACAACTTGATTCCCTAAAGGAGAAGGAGAAAACTGAGAAAAAGAAACCTAATCCGAGTGCAGTGAAGAATAAGGCTGCTGGTCAGAAGAAGAAGGCAGTTGCTGGTGAGCCTGCATGACCCTTTTTTTACGAATATGTAGACAGCTTCATTCCACCTCAACTTAATCAGACTTGGGTTCCGATTAAGAAAGAGTTTGTGGAGAAGTACTATGTTTATGGGAACTGGCTGAAGTGCGAGGGCCATGATAAGAATGTTGTATTCATGGAATGGATGGACCTGCACTACCCTGAACTATGGGCTGAAATCGTCAGATACGCCGACAGGGCAGGATATCAGATCAAAGCCCCTGAAAACATTGTCTACATTCCACCAATGATGGGAATTAATCATCACCTCAACCGTAGTGCCATTCAAGCTGAAATCGCCATGGTAGCTCAGACCAACGGTGTTTCTGAGGATCCTGATCAATTCCATGAGGTGAAGCTGAGGGTCCTGGCGAAGTATGGACTGACCTTGATGAAGTGGGATGATGAAGACTGAGGAGTAGTGTTGGTCCCGAAACAAGTATAATCAGTGTATGGGGGGAATACACTGATGTTAGATTTTTCTGAAAGACTCAGAAAAATGCTCTAACACGCTCAGTCAGGATTTCCTGAATTACTCAGTAAGCTGAAGGTCCACAGGGGCAGCAGGGACAATTCAGTAACGAGTCAAAAAAAGCTGAGTGTGAGTAAAGTGCTCAGAAGCTCAGTAGAGATAACAAACCTACTGACCGCTCGGAAGCTAGTCAGTTGGACTACTATCTCAGTAAGCTAGAGTACGTGCGGAAAGTGAGCCCTTAGTTTCTATTCGTTTTAGTTTCTGAAAACATTTTCTCTGAGTTTGCTTGGTAAACTGGTGGTTAAGGCTGAGTGCACAGTATTAAGATTCAGGATGATTGATTCAGTCCTGAATAAAAGAACGATGCAGAATGTTCAGTTTAGTATGATGACAGTTATGATCCTGAACGAGAATGTAAATCAGCACACAAGGGTCTTTTTAACGCGGTTCGGAGATAACCAACTCCTACGTCCACGACTTGATTTAACAGGAAGCTATCCTCAAAAACCCTAAGGATAGGTACTTGGTTTTTACGTGCCAAGGGACACGAATAGCCAACTTCCTCTCTTAGGAACTGACCCCTGGGCGTTTTACAAGTCACAGTCCTTCTAACCAACCAATCTCACACCCTGAGTGGTTTGGTATTCTTGGTTTCCAACTAAGATGACTCTAGCAATACAAAAAAATGCTAGATATTAGAGCTATCGATCTAAGCAAATACAGAGTGAATCCTACTATAACACTAGGGAAATTTAATTGCAGAGTGTTGCTTATAGTATGCTTTGAGAGCTTGGATTCTTGAGAGCTTTCACTTGGAAATTTCCCGTTAGCCTTGAATGGGTGCAAGGCTCTCCATATTTATAGGCAAGATTCAAAATAGATCCGTTGGAGGAGATCTAACCAAATCTTTCCTATTTTAGGGTGGTTGCATACTAGATGTACTGTTGACCTAATCACCATGCTTAATCTGGCAATTTTGTCCCGCCGCCTGCAACTCTGAGACGCATTAAATGCCGCATTAAATGCTACGTAGACTCCGTACATGCGTGTCGAAGGATCATTGGCTCTCCGTACAAATGGCTAGTTGACGATCTGACACTTGTCCTTCCTCGTACATTCAATACTATGAGTCTCTTGTTGATAACTCAGCCTGAATGTTTGTCTTTATCGGAGTCTTACTGACATTCTCTTTGTCTCCTTGTCCCATAACATAAATAACCTTTTTGCTTTGGACTTATATGATTCAGGTAAACTGAACCAATGCCCAAGTCATGTCTTATGTGCATTTAGCACAACTTGATAGGTTATTCAGCCCAGTATGTGTAACCTTTTTTGTTTTGGACTTACATGATTCAGGTAAACTGAACCAAGGCCTAAGTCAGGTCTTATGTGCATTCAGCACAGCCTGATAGGTTATACTTACTCTTCACTGACTAAGTTCTGTCCTGAGTATGCTTAGTGTACTCAGTAGAAACATCAGTCAATGGTACTTCTGGATTGTCTTCAGGACGGATCATCAAGTTTCGTTCTTCAGCTTCAGTTCAGGCAAACTTCAGCAAGACTGACTCTGACTTCTTCAGGATGGATTGCACTTCAGACTTCAGTAAATTGGGTTGACTCCAATATTCTTCAGTCTTCAGCACGTTCTCCCTGAACTGAATTCCTAACCTAACTATCCTGAACTAGACAATCCTGAACAACTGTACTTAGGCAAATTCATCAGGGGTTTTGGGATCTAATCAAAATACTCAGATTGTCCCAAAACCCTTAAGCAAATTCCCCCTTTTTGATGATGCCAAAACCCTTAAGCAAATTCCTATCCATCTATACAATCAACTGACCTAGTCAGTGAAATAAGTTCAGTACCTTCTGATAAACTAGGCACTTAGTCTATAAGATGAAAACAAGGAATGGGTTAGTACAGTTCTTGATAAGGATATAGAAAAGTAAATTCAGGAGTCAACAAGAAGTTGTACTCAGGAAAATAAATAACTTCATTGATTGATATAAGAATTACAATTATCCTGAAGCTCTTACAATTTCCAGAACAACTAACTCCTGAAGTAGCTACTCTTCATCCTTGTTCCATTCAGCAAGAGAGATCTTATACATCTCCAAGACTCGGCTCAAAATCTGCTTCATTCTGTTCCGATCACCAACGGCCCCGGCAGCGCGTCCTACCCTGACGACTTCTTTAGATATCGCTTTCCGGTCCAGTTCCTTGGAGTTTCCGAAGAGTGGAGGAGGATAGGTAATGAATTCCGGCGGAGCGATCTCGACCCCTTCTATGTCTGCATTCCTGATAATCTCTGCCCATAGATCAGGATGCTCCTGCGCCATCCAGTGATGGAGTATGACGTCTTTATCTTCAGTCTGATCGTCCCATAACCCCACCACGTAGAATAGGTAAGCCCACCTATTCCGGATCGGAATCCATACCTCCAACATCTCAGGCGGAATGAAATCCTCCACAAACTGAAGTGGAGGAGGACTCTGACCTGGATTGACCACCATCTTCCTCTGAGTCTTCTTTCGAGATCCAGAAGGCACATATTTCTTCTTCTGAACCTGCGAAGTCAGGTACTCGTTGGACTCTTTCAATCGTTGGATCTGACTGAGTAGCCAAATCTCCTTCATCTTCGCTAACTTCTCCGCCTCAGTCATCACCATCTTCTTCTGAGTAGTCGTCCCCGGGTGCATTTGTTCCTCCATCTCAGTATACAAGGGTTCCAGAGCAGGATCTTCAGAGGACCTCAACCTCTTCGGATCTGAGCCTTCAGCAGCTTCGATGGCAGCGACGGACCTAGTCCTTTTCCTGTCCGCAGCTTTCAGTTCTGGGGGGAAGATCTTCTTCTTGGCTTTACCAATTTGCTTCTTTCCTTCTTCCCCCTTTTTGGCATCATCGTCATTGATTCGGCCAACGACCTAGTTTACTGACTCCGCCAACAAGGTGAACTTACTGTCCATCTCAGTGTGCTTGCACTGCAGTTGCCCAATCTGCCCGACCATCCCTCTCAAGCTCCCACTGAGCTTATCAACAGCTGCATTGTGCTCGCCCTTTAACTTGGATTCAAAGTTAACCAACCGGTTATTCAGAGCACCTTCGATCTCCAACTTCCCTTGGGCTGATAACTCACTAAGTAGCTCCGCTTTCAGATCTGCCTTCAGCTTAGCCAACTTTCCATCAACCAACTGATCGACCCTCTCATTCAGTTGTTGATCAAGAAAAGTGGCAAGCTTATTCTCTTGCTGAGTTAGTGCATCAGAAACCATTTGATTGCAACTCTGAATGGCCCCTTTTGCTTGCTCAGTAATAACAGTGAGATCTACTGAGTGTTGTGTCCGAACTTCACCGAGAAGATCGATCGCAGCATTCATATCCGTCGCCATCTCGTTCAGATCTCAGTCCAGTCTATTCATCTTTTTGTTCAGAATGTCAGAATTGGAACCGACCCGACTTGTCTTTCACTCAACGAGGATTACCCTTCTGTGAAGATTGGCAAGAGCTCGTGAGGAGTTTTGAACATATAAAGATTCTCGGGTGATCCATTTACCTTTTACTCGGACCAGACCTGATGGACCCTCTCCTGAAGCCTCCTCAGTCCCGGGTCCCAGGAGTGCTTCATCGGCCGGTGCACTGACCCCTTCAGTGCCACCTTGCTGAATATCATCAGCAATCACAACGACTTCATTTTCCCTCTCCTTCTCTCCCTTGTGAACATCCATCATCTGAGGTATCTCCACTTCTTGCATGGGCTCAGCAGATTGTGCCTTAGGATAAATGCGGCGAACAGTTTTGACAAAATCCGCCATTTTGATCAGATGATGTAAAGAGTTCACCTCAAAGTGATCAAATAGAGCAGCTTCAGATTCAGCCATTTTATCCCATCCTCTTGATTCTCCGAGCTGACTCAATTCAGGCCAAGTGGCACTCCTGATCATGGCGTAAGTGCGAAGTTGCACAACCGCCTCCTTCTGAGCATCTGAGAGGTCAGGAAACCTCTTATCCACCATCTCCGCAGCCGTTCCCCTTGCCACTATCTCAAAGTCAGGCAAAGTGTTTTCATCAGGCGCGGGGAATGGCCATGGGACATCAGCCTGAACAACTTCAGTCTCTTCATCTTAAACTGAAGTTACTACCTGTTGTATTTGATCAGTCGCCACATCCTGCTCGAATATGAATGGAGCTGGATCTGAGGGTGCCATTTCTAGAATGGCAGAGATGGGGGCAACTTCAAGAGCAGGTTCCCCCTCCGTAGTTGCATGCTGAATCACTTCTTCAGCAGCCTTCTCTTCCATGGGCTTCTTCTTTTGCTCTTCTGACCCTGGATACTTGAATTTCAGCGTCTGTTGCTTGGGTTCGGAGAGCTTGGATTTGTCCTCCTCTGGCTTCGAAATAAGGGCCCCTGAAGATTTGCTCGCCTGAGCCTTGACTCCTCCAGTCGTGCTCGCCTGAGCCTTCTTCTTCTGGGTTCTCGATCGTTTCTTTGTACCAGCATCACCGGAATAAGCTCTGAAGAGGTCTATTTTCACTGGAATCTCGAGTGATTGGGACTGATCCACATCATCGAGATCTAAGGTTTCCAAGATCAAGGAAATCTTGGTGCCGAAGTGCATTTTGGCCTCAAACGTCGCCTGACCCTCCGGTGAGTACTTGATCTTACTGGTCTCAGCTACCAGTAGATGGAGAAAGCAGTCCTCCCTGTGGAAGGCATGTACTGAGGCATCTGCGATTGCCATCATGGTATACAATTTCGGCCGGGAGATCTGCTCCAACCCTCCAGCAATCCCCATCACCCCCTGACTAGTCAGGTCGAAGAAGTGACGGTTCTCAGTCCTCAAAACAGACTTGTTCAGGCCCGACTTCAGGACAACATCTCCATCACAGAGAGACTGGAGACAATCCTTCTCAGTGCCAAACCCGTAGTCGATAGGGCTTCGTCCAGAGTGGGGAAGATTAAACATCTCTTTAATCTTCTGTCTAATGTTGAGAGTGACCCACTTCCTGGTCATCTCATCTTCACCATTTTTCCCTTTCACGTAAGAAGTCAGCGGAATGCAGGTCTCCCACTCCTGAGAGTCCTTGTTCTGCGCCATTTTGATGTAGAAGGCAGCAACAAGATGAGGATGAAGTCTCTTGGGTTTTGCTGTGATGAACTGTAGAAGTCCTGCATTTTCAAACAGTTCTTTCACAGGCAAAATGTCAGGATGATTAGAAGAGAAATCTCCAAAAGGTTCCCAGTGAATCTCATTCCTAAGATGGAAAAGATTCCCAAAGAACGAATCGACTGAGGGTGAAGCCATGGATGAAGTTTTGAAGTTGTGAAGGAAAGCAAATAGCAGAGAGAAATTTAGCAAGAAAAGATTTGAGTGCGTAAAGATCGCAATGACAAAAACTTCCCGTATTTATACTAAAATCCAGTTTTAATCGGACGGCTCAGAAACTAATGACTTATGAGATTCAAAGGTTAAGATTAAAACGCAAGATGCATGGATGCAGAACCTCTTCGGTTTTCAACAGTAATGATTCAAAACTTTATCGAAAATTGTTCCCGCCCACTGTGCATTAAATACGCGTCAGAGCGTGTCCGTATTTAAATCAAATAATTTGCATTAAATAATAACTGAATATTAAATGAACGGTTGGGATTAAATGACAAAACAATTTGATTTGACAATACGGCAAACAGTATCAAGGATGATGCAAGCAAGATAAGATGACAAAGAAAATAAATCGGAAACATACCAGTCAGTCAGATTTGTATTCTAATTGATACCACATGTGACCTATCAGGGTGACAAGCCCTAAATTCAGTATCCTGAGCCTTAGTCAGCCTATACTGATCATCATTTTCATACTGAATGTTCCCCCTACAACCATTCACATTCTCTCTGAGATTCCTTCATCCTGAGTCGTAGTTAGTCATTCCCCCTGACCTTGTGCATTCTGATTAGAGATTCAGATTGAATCTCCTAAGCCTGGGTCAAGGAGTCCTAACTCTACTGATAACTCAACAAATCTGGTCTCAGGCAAAGCCTTAGTCAGAATGTCAGCTCTCTGTTTATCAGTAGGGACTCTCTCCATCCTGATGTCCTTCTTCTCAACATGATCTCTGATAAAGTGATGCCTGATGGCTAAATGCTTACACCTTGTGTGTAAGACTGGGTTTTGGGATATGGCAATGGCACTATTATTGTCACAATAGATTGGGACTTCAGTGCCCTCAATTTGGTAGTCTCTCAGTTGCTGTTTCAGCCAAAGGATCTGAGAACAACAACTGCCTGCCGCCATATACTCAGCCTCAGTAGTAGACGTTGCAACACTGGTTTGCTTCTTAGAAAACCAAGAGATCAGTTTACTCCCTAGAAACTGACATGTGCCTGTAGTTGATTTCCTGTCAAGCCTACAGCCTCCATAATCTGCATCTGAATATCCAGTCAGTTCTAGGTTGTCATCAGAGGGAAACCAAAGTCCTAAATTGACTGTACCCTTCAGGTATTTCAATATCTTTTTGGCACTCTCTAGATGACTCTTCTTTGGATCAGACTGATATCTTGCACAAACTCCGACTGCATAAGTGATGTCAGGACGACTAGCAGTCAGATACAACAAGGATCCTATAAGTGCCCTATATTCAGTCTGATTTACTGAGACTCCTTCTTTGTCAGGATCCAGCTTCTCATTTGTGTTCATGGGAATACGTGAGACTTTGTTGGACTGAACTCTGAATTTCTGAATCAAGTCCCTCGCATACTTGGACTGATTTATGAAAATTCCAGAGTCAGATTGCCTGACTTTGAGACCCAGAAAGAAGTTCATTTCTCCCATCATTGACATCTCAAATTTCCCAGTCATCAACTTGTAGAATTTCTCACAAAGCTTCAGATTAGGAGATCCAAATATTATGTCATCCACATAAATCTGAACCAAGAGAATGTCCTCCCCTTCGGATATCCGGAAGAGGGTCATGTCCACTGTTCCTTTCACGAACCCGTGGTCTATCAGGAATTGGGATAGTGTATCATACCAAGCTCTCGGAGCTTGCTTCAGGCCATAAAGAGCTTTCTTCAGGTGATATACCTTATTCCCAACTTCGAACCCTGGAGGTTGCTCAACATACACCTCCTCGTTCAGTACACCATTCAGAAAAGCACTCTTCATATCCATCTGATACACTTTGAACTTCTTGAATGTTGCATATGCCAGAAACAACCTGATTGCTTCCAACCTTGCGACCGGAGCAAAGGTCTCATCATAGTCGATTCCTTCGGCCTGAGAGTAACCCTTTGCCACTAGTCTGGCCTTATTCCTGACAACAATATTCTTCTCATCCCTCTTGTTCTTAAAAACCCACTTGGTGCCAATAACATGTTGACGCCTAGGTCTCTCAACTAACTCCCAAACCTGATTCCGCTCAAACTGATTGAGCTCATCCTGTATGGCTAGGATCCAGTTGGGGTCAGCAAGAGCTTCTTCTATGCTCTTAGGTTTCTGATCACTCAGGAAACAACAAAACATAGCGCTCTGGCCAAAGGACAACCTAGTCCTGACCCCCCATTGACATCACCAATGATGTCAGCCAATGAGTGATCATCTAGCCACCGCCTCTGCTGACCGGAACACTGGGAGCTGCTGGCGTTCCCTCGCCTGATCCTGAAACATTAGTCTCGACAATAACAGGTAAAGAAGCGGAACGAGCAAGAACAGGGAATACTGAGTCATTTCCTGAGGGTTGGGCAACATCAGAGACATTGTTTCCCCCCACAGTGTTGGACTCAGTAACTGTCTCAGGTGCAGAAGCATCATCACCGACAGTACGTACCTCAGGTTGAGTCTGTCCCTCCGTCTGAGACTCAACATTCTCCGAGGCTGGGGCTTGCTGAGGGTTGGCCTGAGGTCCATCCTGATCTTCATCATCATCATCCCATCCTTTGGGAGCACTAACAAGTTTGATCTTGAATTCAAGATTTTTCAGGCTCAGTCTTGTTACTCTCTTGGTAACCCCCTCAGTGTCAGGACTCTGAACCTGTTTTCTACGCACTGATGCAGTCTCATCAAACACTACATGCGGTGTTTCTTCCACACAAAGGGTCCGACAGTTATACACCCTGAAGGCTTTGCTGACTGAGGAGTATCCTAAGAAAACTCCTTCATCAGACTTGCTATCAAAGGCTTTCAGCTGGTCTTTCCCATTGTTCAGGATGAAACACTTACACCCAAAGATATGGAAACAAGAGATGCGAGGCTTCCTCTTGTTCCAAGTTTCATAAGGTGTCTGAGCATGTTGTTTGTTCAGCATAGATCGGTTCTGAGTGTAGCAAGCAATATAGATTGCTTCAGCTCAGTACTTCTTGGGCAGTCCTGACTTAGCCAACATGGTCCTGGCAGCTTCCTTCAGGGTCCGGTTCCTTCTTTCAGCTACCCCATTCTGCTGAGGGGTCCTGGCTGCTGAAGTCTCATGAGCTATACCATGGTTAGTACAAAAGTCAGTTATAATAGAGTTAATAAACTCTGTTCCTCGATCTGATCGGATCCTGACTATGCTCTGACCTAGTTCAGTACTCAATTGCTTGAGTAACTCCGGAAGCTTGACCTGTGTCTCCTTCATGTTCAGCAAGAAAATAACTCATGTGTACCTGGAATAATCACCAACAACAACAAGGGTATATTTCCTACCATTCATGCTGACAGGAGTGATTGGACCAAAAAGATCCATGTGCAGGAGCTGAAGCACTCTGTCAGTTGAGAAGGCTTCTTTCTCTTTGAATGAGGCTTTGGTTTGCTTGCCTTCCTGACATGCTCCGCACACGTGGTCTTTGCTAAAAACTTCATTAGGTAGACCCTCTACAAGAGAAAGTCGAGAGATTTTGTTAATAATCTTGAAGTTTAAGTGACTCAGGCGTTTATGCCAGAGCCAACTGAGCTCAGAAGAGCTCTTAGCGACCAAACAAGTTTCAGGAGGGCTGCTCTTGAAGTCAGCAAAATAAACATTGCCCCTCCTGACACCTGTAATCAGAACCTGCAGTGTAGATTTGTCCTTTACAAGACACATGTTAGATGTAAATTCTACACTATATCCTCGGTCACAAAACTGACTGACCGAGAGCAAGTTATGTCTCAGTCCCTCAACATATGACACATTCAGTACACGGATAGAGCCAATAACAAGGGTTCCGAATCCCCTGGTGAAACCCTTAGAGTTATCACTAAAGGTTACCTGCGGACCTTCCTGAGCTACATAATCCTGAAGGAGATCACGAAATCCGGTCAAGTGCCTGGAACACCCTGAGTCCAAGTACCAGTCCTACATCAGATCCTCCTTCCTCTTTTTGTAGCCCGCAGTGACCTGAAAAGAATCAGGCCTCAGGTACCCATCTCTTATTGGGTCCTACAGAGTCAGCCATACCCTTCAGGATCCAGATTTGTTTAACAATTCTGACAGCATCAGAAGTATAAACCTGTCTCCCAGAAACATCAACATACACAATCCTCTTCTTCCTTTTGTGCCTGGGAAGTTGAGGGTGTATGAGTGTCAGTCTGAGGTTTAGGAGCCCTGGATTGATTCCTGGGGGCTGTTCCTCTTTGGCCTGGGTGTATTGGGCTGGGGTCTGTCCTGAGAAGGAGCAGCTCGGGCCTGACCTCTTGGCACTTGAGGTCTGGCCTGAGTGTCATTGGAGTCAGGTCTCTGTTGCCCTTCAAAGACCAACTGGTTTGTCCTTCTCCTTTGACGATTGGGACGCTCCTGATGGGCTCTGTGCCCTGCCTGAGAAGTCTGGACCTCAGTAGTCCTTGGCCTTGCCTGAGGCCTCCTCTGACCAGAGTTCCTTCCACCCTGAGCATTTCTAGGTTGAGCCTGAGAAGTGCTAGAGGCGGAATTCTTTCCAGCCTGAGGATTCCTAGGCTGAGCTTTGGAGTTTCCTTGGTCTGTATTTCTTGACTCAGGATGAGGAGCCTTGGCCTTTCCCTTAGGTTTTGGCCTTGGTTCCTCAGTCCTTTGCCTGACAGGTTCAGCAGGCATTTTCTCCTTCCCTTTGCCTTTATCCTGGCGAGCAACACTTGGGCTCTTGCCGTCAGTTTGGGCAGGGACAAACCTCTTCTGAGAGTTGCTCCCTGAAGCACCTCTCTTCTTCTTGCCCTTTGGGTCTTTTGAGGCATCATAGCCTAACCCAGCTTTAGCACCATCGGTCAGCTGAGAGAAACTTGTTAACTCATCAACCACTTGGGTAGATGTGTGTAACTTCTTCAGCTTATCCTCAAGATGCCCAGTGGTGTATTGAAGCACCAACTCTTCGTGAGCTTTCTCTTTTGAGATCAGCTCAAGATCCCAAGCAGTTTGCTCAGCACAAAGGCGAGCTTGCCACTCAGTTTCGAGCATCACTCTTAGAGTGATTCGCTCAATCATCAGTTATTCCTGAGCGAGGAACAAATCAGTGTCACGAGTCTCAATCAGCGAGCTGATTACACCTTTCAGTCTTTCCACCTCCAGTGGAGCTTCATCATGCTTGTTCCGAGCATGAAGCAGCTCTTCCTGAAGATGTACCAATCTGAGGGCTTCCTCAGTATCTCTCACTCTGAGAGACTCAGTTAACCGATCTTTTTCCCCACTCAGCTGTGCATTCACATCCACTGTGTGAGTGTGAGTCTCCTGCAGCCTTGAGAAGTTAACCATCAATTGCTCTAGAGCGAGCTGAAGGTCGAGTTCTCCTGCTGAGTCTGAGCTAAGCTCAGGTGCGTGATCAGGAGAAGAGGTAGAAGAACATACCTCATCATCTGCCATCAGGCAGAGGTCATCATACTCCTCAAGGGACCGGCGTCCTGAGCCATCTGAATCTGAGGAGTCCTCAGCAAGCATAGCTCTCCGGTCTGATGCCCTGAGCTCTCTCTTGGCTCTCCGATCCTCTCGCTCACGAGCACTGAGCTCCGAACAATCATACTGATAATGTCCGGTCTTCTTGCAGTGGTAGCACTGATCTACATCAGAAGCAAACTTCTTGTCAGTGTACCTTTTATCTGATGACTCCCTCCTGCTCCCTGATGATCGTTCAGGTTTGAAGCTGGATCTTCTGGGCTCATCATCTCTCCTCTTCTCATCTCTGCGCCGCTCAGGCTCATCACGATCTCTCGTGGAATCTGAACCCCTCATCTCTTCTCTCCGGGGGCTCGATCTCCTGGGGCTGGAGTACCTGCGATCACGGCTGTCAGTATAAAATTTCTTATACCTTCCGAATCGAGAGTTCAGTTTCTCGAAATGCCGTGCCATCAGGCTGTATTCCAAGGCCAGCTCATCCTTGTTCATGTCCTTCAGAGACTTAGAGCCAGATCTAGCCTCAGGCTCAGGAGTAGCTTTAAGAGCCACGCTCTTCTCCTTTTCAGGAGTCTTCTCCTCACTGACTTCCTCACTGACAACACCCTTCTTCTTCCTCTTATCGAGGTCGAATTCCAGAGCCTTAAGCTCTGAGAATAGGTGAGAGTGAGTAATGTTGGTGACATCCTGAGTGTTCTTCAGCAAGATCACTCCTGTGTCCCATCTTTCAGGGAGACAGTTCAGGATTTTAGAAGACACCTCCCTCTTGGGAAACTCCTTCCCAAGGGTTGCTAGCTCGTTCATCATCTTAATGAATCGAGCTTCCATCTGATCGATGGACTCTCCCTCTACCATCCGGAAGGCCTCAAACTTCCTGATCGCAAGATCTCTCTTGTTCTCCTTGATCTTCTCTGATCACTCACTCATCTCCCTCAAAGCATCCCAGATCTCCTTTGCTGTCCTCAGGTGCATGAGCCTGAACGAATTCTAGTAAGAAACGGTGTGGAGTATAATGTTATTAGCAACATTATCCAATCCGATTTGCTTAATCTGATCAGGATTAAGCGCGGACCTCTCCACTTCTTCATCTCTGGCGGCTGGAACAGGAACATTGCTAGCAACGGGCCAGGTCGTCTGAAGATTCCTCATGAATTTGATCGGACCTTGCTCAATCACCAATGGCATCTGATCATGGATGGAGTAGAGATGTGCGAGTACCCTGAATTTCCAATAGTCATAATTATCAATAGAGAATTCAGGAAGACTGCCTTCAAGGCGCTTAGAACCGGATGCCATGTATGCAAGTTTTCAGAAACAGATCTGTTCAGTTGACCACCAAAAGTTTCTCCTCAGAAACTGTTGGTAAACAAAGTCAGTGGTCTTTTGAACCACTGCTCTGATACCACATGTTGGTCCCGAAACGAGTATAATCAGTGTATGGGGGGAATACACTGATGTCAGATTTTTCTGAAAGACTCAGAAAAATGATCTAACACGCTCAGTTAGGATTTCCTGAATTACTCAGTAAGCTGAAGGTCCACAGGGGCAGCAGGGACAATTCAGTAATGAGTCAAAAAAAGCTGAGTGTGAGTAAAGTGCTCAGAAGCTCAGTAGAGATAACAAACCTACTGACCGCTCCGAAGCTAGTCAGTTGGACTACTATCTCAGTAAGCTAGAGTATGTGCAGAAAATGAGCCCTTAGTTTCTACTCGTTTTAGTTTCTGAAAACATTTTCTCTGAGTTTGCTTGGTAAACTGGTGGTTATGGCTGAGTGCACAGTATTAAGATACAGGATGATTGATTCAGTCCTGAATAAAAGAACGATGCAGAATGTTCAGTTTAGTATGATGACAGTTAGGATCCTGAACGAGAATGTAAATCAGCACACAAGGGTCTTTTTAACGTGGTTCGGAGATAACCAACTCCTACGTCCACGACCTGATTTAACAGGAAGCTATCCTCAAAAACCCTGAGGATAGGTACTTGGTTTTTACGTGCCAAGGGACACGAATAGCCAACTTCCTCTCTTAGGTACTGACCCCTGGGCGTTTTACAAGTCTCAGTCCTTCTAACCAACCAATCTCACACCCTGAGTGGTTTGGTATTCTTGGTTTCCAACTAAGATAGCTCTAGCAATACAAAACAATGCTAGATATTAGAGCTATCGATCTAAGCAAATACAGAGTGAATCCTACAACAACACTAGGGAAATTTAATTGCAGAGTGTTGCTTATAGTATGCTTTGAGAGCTTGGATTCTTGAGAGCTTTCACTTGGAAATTTCCTGTTAGCCTTGAATGGGTGCAAGGCTCTCCATATTTATAGGAAAGATTCAAAATAGATCCGTTGGAGGAGATCTAACCAAATCTTTCCTATTTTAGGGTGGTTGCAGGCTAGATGTACTGTTGACCTAATCACCATGCTTAATCTGGCAATTTTGTCCCGCCTCCTGCAACTCTGAGACGCATTAAATGCCGTATTAAATGCTACGCAGACTCCGTACATGCGTGTCGAAGGATCATTGGCTCTCCGTACAAACGGCTAGTTGACGATCTGACACTTGTACTTCCTCGTACATTCAATACTCTGAGTCTATTGTTGATAACTCAGCCTGAATGTTTGTCTTTATCGGAGTCTTACTGACATTCTCTTTGTCTCCTTGTCCCATAGCATAAATAACATTTTTTCTTTGGACTTATATGATTCAGGTAAACTGAACCAATGCCCAAGTCAGGTCTTATGTGCATTCAGCACAACCTGATAGGTTATTCAGCCCAGTATGTGTAACCTTTTTTGTTTTGGACTTACATGATTCAGGTAAACTGAACCAAGGCCTAAGTCAGGTCTTATGTGCATTCAGCACAGCCTGATAGGTTATACTTACTCTTCACTGACTAAGTTCTATCCTGAGTATGCTTAGTGTACTCAGTAGAAACATCAGTCAATGGTAATTCTGGATTGTCTTCATGACGGATCATCAAGTTTCGTTCTTTAGCTTCAGTTCAGGCAATCTTCAGCAAGACTGACTCTGACTTCTTCAGGATGGATTGCACTTCAGACTTCAGTAAATTGGGTCGTCTCCAATATTCTTCAGTCTTCAGCACGTTCCCCCTGAACTGAATTCCTAACCTAACTATCCTGAACTAGACAATCCTGAACAGCTGTACTTAAGCAAATTCATCAGGGGTTTTGGGATCTAATCAAAATACTCAAATTGTCCCAACAAGTAGAATCAGGATTAGTGTCTCAGGATCATTTGTAATAGCTTCAAGAAACCATGTACTTAAGCATTTTATCAATGAAACTTTTTACATTCCTGAGACAACATCTCGTTGACTCCTGATTTACTTTTCTGCTCTTTATCAAGAACTGTACTAACCCTTTCCTGTTTCCATCTTATAGAACTAAGGACCTGATATAGGTTCCTGAACTGAATACTGATTGTATCAGTAACTTGTTTAGATGGTAGGATTTTTCTAAGGGTTTTGGCATCATCAAAAAGGGGGAAATTGTTGGGACAATCTGAGTGTTTTGATTAGATCCCAAAACCCCTTGATGAATTTGCCTAAGTATAGTTCATCAGGATGATAGGCTCAGGATAGATAGGTTAGAATAGATTTTTCTATTCACAGGTATTCAGTTCAGGGGGAACGAACTGAGGAGTGAAGACTGATGGAGACGTCCTTGAAGTCTGAAGTCTGAAGGCTCTCCAACCCTGAAGGTTTGATCACACTGAAGCTGATCAACCTGAAGTCTGAACCTGAAAAACCTAGAAAGACTCCTGAAGCTGCGAAGAGCCATCCTGAAGAAGTCCACTGATCCTGACAAAACTGAGTAGACTAAGCATGCTCAGGGAAGTCTCTATCAGTGAAGGCAGTGTGTAACCTTGATCAGGCTGAATGTCCTTCCGATGTTCTTAAGTCCTGACTTGGGCCTAATATCAGTTAACCTGATATTTGTAAGTCCTGAGACCCAAAGGTTACACGTGCGAATGGAAGTTTGATGAAGCAGAAAGAATGTCAGAGTCTCCAACATAAGACAAACATTTATGCTGAGTAAAGAACGAGAAACTCAGAGTCATAAATATACGAGGATCAGTAAAGTCAATGCCGATAAACTAGCCGCTGGACAAGCGACCAGTTAGAAGACGACACGTATGTACTGAGACTGAGCGCATTTAATGCTTCTCAGAGGTGCAGGCGGCGTATCAGAAACTTTGCCATACTAGGTATGGTCTCTGTCAGACAAGGACAACCAGCTTCTGCACCTACCTAAAATAGGAAGGTTTGAAACGGATCACCTCCAACGGATCTATTTCAAACCTCCCTATAAATTTAGAATGCCTTGCTCCCATTCAAGGCGAACGGGAAATTTCCAAGAGATACTCTCAAGATTCCAAGCACTCAAAGTTCATTTGAAGCAACACTCTGAAACCTTAAATTTTCCTAGTGTTGTAGTAGAAATCTATTCTGTATTTTGCTTAGAGTATTGATCCTATCCTTAGAACTGATTTGTTAGAAGGATCAATACACAATAGTTGGAAAACATGAATACCAAGCCCCACAACTTGTGAGTTGGTTGGTAGGAAGGACTGGGACTTGTAAAACCACCCAGGGGTCAGTTCCTAAGAGAGGAAGTTGGCTACTCGTGTCCCTTGGCACGTAAAAATCAAGTACCTATCCTCAGGGTTTTGAGGATAGCTTCCTGTTCAATCAGGTCGTGGACGTAGGAGTTGGTTATCTCCGAACCACGTTAAAAAGACCCTTGCATGCTGATTTACTATTTGCTCAGGATCATATTGTCATACATATTAAACTGAAGCATACTTGCATTGTTTCTGAAAATCCATCAGGAGTGACTTGTCATCCTGATCAGTAAACTGTGCACCAGCCTTAACCACGTTTTCACTAAGCAAACTGATAAGTTTTCATAACTAAAACGAGTAAACACTTAAGGGCTCACATTCCGCACTAAACTGAGCTTACTGAGATAGTAGCCCAACTGACTAGCTTCCGAGCGGTCAGTAGGATTGTTATCTCTACTGAGCTTCTGAGAGCACAACTCTGACTTAGCTTAACTGGTTCATTGCTGATCCGTCCCTGCTGCCCCTGAGGACCATCAGTAGACTGAACATTTTCAGGAGCTTCCTGACTAAGTCTGAAAGAGCATTTCCCTGAGATTTCGGGAAAATCTGACATCAGTGTATTCCCCCCATACACTGATTATACTCGTTTCGGGACCAACATTCTGCAAGTATAAATATGTGTTACTTAATTTATTTTTTATTCTCTT
>JAPKLY010000039.1:315020-377735 GCA_026898435.1 Prunella vulgaris
TACTTAATTTATTTTTTATTCTCTTTGTTGATTTATGTTAATAATATATTTTTTCGCTCCCAGGTATGTTACAATTTAGGCAAAGGCGTGTTACAATTAGGCAAAATCTGTGTTACAAATTCTTAAAAAATTAATTTTTTGTACTTCTCAAGTAACTATAAAGAAAATATGTATTTCTGCAAGTATAAATATGTGTTACTTAATTTAGTTTTATTCTCTTTGTTGATTTATGTTAATAATATGTTATTCATGTACTTAATACATCATTTAATACCATATATATGTTATATAAAATATAATATATATTTTTGTAAGGATAAATAAATGTTTGTTCATACAGTAACACACATTTGATCTTGCAGTAACACACATTTACTCTAATTGTAACACATTTGCAATAACACACATTTACTCTAATTGTAACATACATTTACAGTAACACACATTTACTCTAATTGTAACACACATTTACTCTAGATGTAACACACATTTGCAGTAACCCAAATTTACTTCAATTGTAATATAAATTTGCAGTAATACATATTTACTCTAATTGTAACACATATTTGTTCCTCAATTTGTGTTATTATATGAGCATATATGTGTTACTATAAGATAAAATGTATTTTTATTAAGAATAATTATGTGTTACACATACAATGTAACATATACATGTGTACATTGCATGAAAAATATTTACTTCTACAAAAATAAATGAATATGTGTAGAAAACAACATTTAATCTGGTTGTAACACACGTTTTTCCTTAAAGTAACATGCATTTGCCCCAACTGTAACATACCTGGGAGCGAAAATCACAAGCTGTGCGAATTTTGGAAAAAAATACTCAAATTCGACCCGACCTGGTTTAGACCTGTGAATTTTCAAAAATAGGTATTTCTACGGATCTTTGACCCGTAGAAATTTGTATATAAATGTTTGTCTAAATTCTATATGCAGAGGTGGACAAGAGAGAGATTCGAGAGTGTGTATTCTAAAATGAATGAGGACATCTATTTATAGGTGAACCACCACTCATAAAAGGAAAAAAGTGTGTCCGCATTTAATGCTGGCGAATAGAATGACGTTAGTCAACTGTTACGAGATTGATTGCAATCAATCAATGTTGACCTGCTGTATTTAGAATTTCACACGTTTTTGTGCTGATATGAGCAAGTCAAAGATGAGTCAGCATGGAGTCAACTTCAAATTCATTGAATATGTCCAATGATGAGCCAGCTTCAGATTCTTTGAATCTGGATAACAAAGTCAAGTTTGTGTATGGGCCTGACCCATTACCGATTTAATTGGGTTGGACCCACAAAACTTTTGTGTTCTAAAAAATTAGATGAACACCAGGCCCAAGGCCCAAATACACCTAAAGTCCAAGTCCACGATCACGGCTCGGCGCACACGCGTGTGACAATTTTGATTGTCAATCAATCAATTATAGTTTGATTAGCTTCATTGACTTCTTACTAATATTTTGTATATTAGTCTTCTCATTTTCCAATGTGGGATGAAAATTAATTGCATAATTAATTTTCTCCCTATTTTAGAGGTATTAACCTTTGATTTGTTGACTTAATTTATCACTCACCATTAACTGGTTTTGTGAGTATGAATACATTAAATTCATCTACCCACGAGTAGAACGCACTCGTATCGATTAATTTATGAGAAATTAATTGATATTTCTTCAATTTAATTAAACAATTTAATATTTAATTAAAAAAATTAAATATTTCCAACAAAAAATGGTGATTAGAGATCAAATTTAAGATTTATTTTTTGCGACAAATTTGAGAGTGATTTTAGGTTGTCGCTAAAATATGCATAATTAATTTAACGACAGTTTTTTAAAGCGGTAACTAATCAACGATCTTAAAGTTCTAAGATCAACTTTAGTCGCTCATAAACCATTCGGAATTCCCAAATGGGCCGAAAAATATTGAGATCAATTTTGAGGCGGTGACTGATTTCTTTTTTAAAAAAAATTTAGCGACCAACAATGCATTTCTCTAACCAATGCACAAATTTAAAAAATAGTGGCCCCGTGGTTCGAATGCGCACCTAAGGGGCGCAAAACGTTGGATGATAGACCATGTAGCTTATTTTATGTGGTCCATCTATATAAGCCTTTATAGGCCTGTAAAAATTATTAAATTGTGCGCACCTAGAGTGGGTCAAAGTGCCTATGTCTGGATGCTCAGAAGAGGCACATTCAATTTGAAAACTTTTTTTTTTTTCATTTCGTGTATTTAAATTGTATATGAGTTCAAATTGAGTCATTTTTTAAATTCATCTAAGTAATTCCGTTTTCTTTCTAAGTTGTTTTTATAAATGTTTTAATCACCAACTTTTTTTATTTTATAAATTTAATACTTTACTTTTATAAATTATAATTTTTTATTTTTTGTGCAATTAATAGTATATGTGTCCACATTGAGTCATTTTTAAAAATCTCATTTAATTCATTTTTATTTGTTATTCATTTATATAAATGCTTTCACCTACTTTTTATATTTTGTAAATTTAATGCTTTAGACTATTAACATTTATAATTTCTTAACTTTTTATGTATTATTTGTATTGTGTCCAAGATGAGTTATTTTTTTAATACTCATCTAATTAATTCACTTTTATTTCTAGTTAATTTATATAAATATTTTTACCAATTTTTAATATAAAAATATAAAAATGCACAATTAGCAATAGAAAATAAAAACAAAACTAAAGTGTGAGATAATAAAAAATATTCAACAAATATTAAAAAATAAATATCTACTCAACTTCGAAATTACATAAAATCTTGATGGTTATCCTATCCACTCTCGCCCTCACCCTCATCCTCACCCCTCGTACCGTTAGTGCCTCCGACACTAAAAGGATGAGGAATCACAAATACAAATTTGTCCTTGGAGAGCCCTAATTTTTTCACTTAAAGAGCGGTTATAAGGATTCTCTAATCTCAGCGAGCTGTTAAAAAATCGTTTTCCAAAAAAAAGCACTTAGAAAGCGGGTTTTCTCCAAGAATCCGGCTTATGCATCCACATTATCTTTTTTAAACTTAGATGATCGCTCTATAAGGTCTTTTTTTATTCACTTATTCTCCTATGTAAGTTTATACAAAAACATAATATACGAAAGCACAATAATCAACACTGATATATCCTGAAGATAACCAAATGCAGCATTGCACAAACTTTACGAAATTAATAATTTTAACACACATATTACGAGATCCATAGTAACACAAAATATTTATAATGAAAGAGTATTCAATAAAAATCTCTCCAACAATAATAGAAGTCAACGATTTCATAAACAAACAAAAATAACAGCTAATTAAAATAAAAACCTAATTAAGCTTTGAGCACCACAACACCACTGTCTTCCTTGATCTTCTTCTCAGCATTCTTCGAAATTAGCTTCACCATTACGACAATGGGCGTATCGGTGGGAAGAAAACCTTGAGCAAAATCTTGAAATACGCGAACTGGGTGACATCAATCAACGGCGCGTTGTCCTTCACCTCCCCCGACACCAACAAATGGAGGCGGTTGATATTGATGGTGGGGCAGAAGAACTTATTGCAGAGCTTGTGGAAGTAGCACAGCGATCTTACCGATCGAAGTACCCAGGGTGATACTTAATGTAGAGGATACGGTGGTGGTGCATCCTTCATTTTCACAACCACCAGGATGCTTACAGTGCTTTCCGATACGTTCATGACCGGCGGAGACGTGACCGCACTTCTTGTAATGCTTCTTTAATCTGGTCGTCATTTCTCAGCTGAGAGGATGGGGTGGATGGCGGGGGAGGGAAGGGAGATTTGGATCAGCACCGCTGCGAGGAGGAAATGAGGTCTAGGGTTTAAATAGATTTATACATGGGTTTTAAATTTGGATAACTCTTAGAGAGCAGGTTAAAATCGCTCTCTAAGTTTCACTTACAAAGCTATTCTAAATCGCTCTTCAATATACATGAGTATATGTTGATTTTTGATAAATTATAAATGTAACAACAAATTTCGTGAAAAAACACGAAAATGATTTACAATAATAATTTCTCTTGAATTTAAGGGTTCTTTCTCTCTAACTATGATCCTCTGATTCTCCTCTTGGTTGTTGACTTTGATTTTGACTTCGAAACGTTTGATCCGAGGACGAGTTGTCTTGATTCGGATTGAACGAGGTCTTTGTGAAGATCGTTCTTGAATTTGACAAAGAACTATCTTCAAATCTTCAAGGTTGATTTGGGTTTGAATACTGGATTGGAGGGGTCGTTTACCTTGATCTCTAATCGGAGTGTATTTGTGGATGAATTCGGTGAAGAACTGTTGAAGATGGCGAAGAACGGCTTTGGGGATGGCCTTTGAATCTTCACATCTTCAAATCTTCAAATCTTCGAAGAACTTTGGATCTTCAAGGGAGATTTGGATCTTCAAATCTTCAAAACTTCGAGTTTTCGATTCTTCGAATCTTCAAATTTTCGAATCTTCGAATCTTTAAGTCTTCGAATCTTCAAGTTTTCGAATCTTCAAGTTTTCGAATCTTCAAGTCTTCGAATCTTCAAATCTTCGAATCTTCAAATCTTCAAGAATGAGATTTTGGATTCGTCTTAGCTCCAAGCTTGTTCGATCCTTGAATGCTTTTGAATTGCTCTTCAATGTATTTCTCCATGTGTGGAATGAGCTAATGAAGGCCCCTATTTATAGGGTGAGGGAATGAAGGTTATCCTCCATTATCGTGACATGTGGCGGACTTTAATTGGCTGATGTTAATTTTCCTTGCGTATTCAACCTATTATCTGGATTTGTCCAGATTCGTCCTGATTTGATTTGATTTGATTTTTTCCTTTATCAAAGAGATATTATATGATCTCGATAAATTAGGAAATTTTCGACTGTATTTGTTAGTGTGTACGAGTACCGGAAAACTCGTATAATTTGACGGGCTTATACCGTGTGTATTAAATACCAATTTTAACTATTTAATTGGAGAATTAATTAAATTCTCAAAATTAAAATAGCAAAATTTATTTGATATTTAATTATTTGTACACGTGTCGCTATTTAATTAGAGCAATTTTAATTTGCTTACAAATGTCCCCTCGTACTTTGTTCACGGTCGCTTTTTATGACTTGAGTGAATTAAGCACGAAATTTAATTCTTCGTTGCTTTTGAACTTTGAAAAATATTATAGACTTTAATTTGCATAAGCCTATTCAAGACAATATTTTAATGGATCAAGAAAAATCCATTAATTTTCATGATCATTTTATTTGGGCCAACTCATTTCTTTTGTTTGATCCTAACTTATTTCTTCCTTCTTCCTTTTTTTCTTAGGCCCAATTTATTGTTCTTGAGCCCAATCCTTTATTTTTGTGAATTGGCCCAACTTTGAGGGTTTTATCCACAGATATTCCACTTCTTGATTTGCAAGAATATACTAAAGAATATCCCACCGATTCTTATTTAGGTTGTGTTTGCAAGAACTAAAAAATGTGTAAAATTATTTTTTTTTGTGATAAATTGGGTCTTACCAACTTCCCAAAAAAGTGATTTTACACTTTTTTTTTTTTTTTTTTTAGTTGTTGCAAACACACCCTTAGTCCTGGAACTTTCAACTCACGAGGGTGGTTGTAATCTTTCTCCATTTTTGCAACAAGTAGTGAATGCATAGAAGATAGAAGAGGTAAATAACATTCCTCTAATCACATACGTACTCCTTTTTTTTTTATCAATCAGCATGTAATCCTAATTTTTTTTTTTTTCTACAGAGCTTACCTTACTGCAATTGGGGTTGTCAACAAAGGCTCATTGAGGTATTCCCTTTCAATTTTTACTGCATTTTCTTCACTGGTGTATTTCTTGGCTTCCCCTTCAATGTTTGTATGCAATAAGTAACAAGTAAGGCTAGACCCCTGTTTCGTGTGTATTTTGCCACCACAATTATTGACATACTTTCTGGGCATTTTGTCGAGCATCTGGCGGGTGGAAGAGCTGTATCTTCGAACGGACGCTCCGGCTGGGATCGAGAGTTGTTGACGACGTGAATCGGCGAACGGAGGCATGTAGTTGCTGCAATTTCTGATTTCGCAGAGGCGGCCATGGGCTTTGAGCTTTCGAATCCGGCGACTGGTATGGAGCAGGTTTCCGGCAAGGCTTTCAGGCGGTTTCATTGTCGGTTGCGACGAAGACAGAGGAAGGTGTCGCGGTTTCAGGCTGTGAAGAGAATAGCAGCGATGGTGGTTTCTGCCATTCATTCCGGCGGTGGTGTGGATGTTCGCTGCGTGTGGGACGGCTCGATTTGGGAACGCGGTGCGAGGTTGTTGGCAGTGGCGGCTCGATTTCGGGCGAGGCGGCGGCGCTTCAGGTCGAGGCGGTGCATCGGTGCGTCGCGTGGAGGCGGATTTACTGAGAGAGATGGAAGGTTGATATGGTTTCTCTTCTCAACTTGAAGGAAGTAGGGTTTGAGGGTATATTTTGGGCCTCCAATATTGGGCTTAATCAAGCCTCTTCAATAATTAATTAATGGGTTTTGGTAAATTTGGCCCACTTCCAAAATGAATTTTAGACAATTGAATCATTACTCTATTCAAATTGATTTTTGAAAACCCCCCCTTTTTTTTAACACTTTCTTGTTTATTTTATGCAGATCATTAAAATAATTTATTTTGAGAACACCACCACAACTTTCGGAATTCGTCATTTTTGTTTTGGAGATTTTCAATGATCAGCATTGACCTTTAGCGTAAGGAACACATTTGCGAATTGAGGAGCATATTATCGGTAATTATGCAAAGTTGTGGCCGTCGTAGAGGACAGAGTTGCACTTAGAGCATTTGTTTGCAAGAGCTTTCTTTGAACCGATCAACAAAAGCGTGGATCTTGAAGGTAGTCTGATAGGCATGTCGAAGTTGTGACCCGTCTACCAACACCCTACTTACAACCTCCGGGGAAGTATCGATATCGCTGTGGGATATTCATGAGTTAGCGAGATTGCATTTGTCCGATCTTTTCTATGATGAAGTGGTGCCCGAAGAACCAGAGCTTTTTGATAGAGTTGGGGATTCATCCCTTCCACCAAGTTGTAAGTGTTTACTCTATGCCTATCATATCCTTCGCGACGATGGGCATTCTGTGACACTTCGACAGTGGATTGGGTTTTGTTCTAGCAAGCCTATGAAGTATCGTCTACCTCCGGCACGAAGTGAGAAGATAAGAAGTTCGCGCCTCTGATCACATCACAACCCCACTGGCACGTTGGAGCCTCATAAGTGTTGATCGTGATATTGTTGGATTTTGCAATTTTGATCGAGTGACTTTGTTCGAGGGACTTTTGATAATATCCTTATTAGCGGATCGACAATGTGGTGCGCTCATCGTCGTCGGCTATGATATTGTCAATCTTCGAACTTGATTGTCACTTAAGCATCCCGCAAAATTTCATTCCAATGACTTGAAGGAAGCGTCACAAAGTTTCTTACTGTGTTTGCCCCCGGTAATTTTCTCTTTTGGTAATTTTGACCCTCATCTTTTGGTCTTGCAGTTTTTTCATCCTTCAACTCTCAACATGGTCTACTTCAAGATTGTCAAGCTATCATCTGGAGTTCGTCGTCTGATCATTCTCAACATCGAGCTCAACCGACACTGGATCATCTTCATCAACGAGCATCAAGCAGTGGACGAGGGGATTTATCTCTTCCACCAAGTTGTAAGTGTTTACTCCATGCCTATCATATCCTTCGCGGCGATGGACATTCTGTGACACTTCGACAGTGGATTGAGTTTTGGTCTGGCAAGCCTATGAAGTATCATCTACCTCCGGCACGAAGTGAGAAGATAAGAAGTTCGCGCCTCTGATCACATCACAACCCCACTGGCACGTTGGAGCCTCATAAGCGTTGATCGGCTGCGGAATCAACATCATTCAAGACACTTGGCCTCGAATTGCTTCAACAAAAGGAGGTTTATTTAGCTGCACATCTTGCTTGCTTCAAACTTGAAAAGATAATCTTAAGTTATGACTGAACTTAGAAAGATTCCTAAGCTGCCTACGTACCTCTTTAAAGAGGATCAAGTCAAAACGTAGTTCAAAGATCAAACTGAATTTGATTTAGGGGGAGCGCCGTACACAGTTTAACCTCATGCGGGCCAGGAGGGACGTATTCTTTTTACTACCATAGTCGCAGTAGGGTATAAAATATTTAACCACTTAAACACCTTTAGTGGGATAAGTTAACAGTTTAACCACATGTTATCATCTTTGGTGGTTTGTCGTTCACAGTTTAGGCTCATGCGGACCAGGAGCAACTAGCAGTTTAGGCTCGTGCATCATGGAGCATACTCAGACTTGATATTATGCATAGTAGCGTTTGAGGAACTTTCCGTTGATGGGGCCAACGCTTATTCCATCTTCGGAGATCAACTTATAGGCACCACTCGTATAGACTTCCGTCACGGCATAAAGGCCATCCCATCTGGGCAAGAATTTATTACCAACTCGATGTGTTGTGACAATGGGCCTTCTTAAAGCAAGCACCAAGTCACCAACTTGAAACGAACGTCTCTTTACTTTTTTATTGAATGTTCTGGCAAGGTGTGATTGATAACACTCAAGTCTTTACTGAGCTTCCAACCTCTTTTCATCCAAGGCCTCTAGTTCTGCAAGACGTAACTGTGCATTCTCTTCTTCGGTCAACCCTTCCTGAATAACCATTCTTAGGGATGGTATTTGCTTCTCCAAAGGAACAATGGCTTCAACACCATACACCAGCGAGTACGGAGTAGCTTGCGTGGGAGTTCTGTATGTGGTTCGATATGCCCATAAAGCTTCATTCATCATTTCGTGCCAGTCTCTTTTTTACTTCGATACGACCTTCTTCAACAGACTGCAGAGAGTTTTATTGAAAGCTTCAGCAAGGCCGTTAGCAGCTGCGTTGTACGCGGAAGATTTTCGCTGTTTAAAGTTGAACTTCTCGCATAGTTTGTCAATGTGACTATTAGAGAAAGACCTTCCGTTATCAGTGATGATGTAGCGCGGGACTCCGTATCGATAGATGATGTTGATACGGATGAAATTAGCCATATTTTCTTTCTTCACTTCTCTCAAAGGTACGACTTCAGCCCATTTGGAGAAGTAGTCAGTTGCAGCAAGGATGTAGAGATGACCACCAGAAGACTTCGTCAGTGGTCCTACGACGTCTAGACCCCAAGCATCAAAGGGCCAAGAAGCAACAGTCGGGTGTAAAGGTTCAGGAGGCTGATGGATCACATTTGCATGGAACTGGCACGCTTGACATCTTTGAGCGTAACTCATGCAGTCTTTCACCATTGTCGGCCAGTAGTAGCCCATTCTCTTTATCCGGTGATGCAGCTTTGGTCCGGACTGATGGGAACCGCAAATCCCGGAATGAACTTCTTCCATGGCCTGGGCGGCTTCGTCCTCTCCCAAACATCTCAAGAAAATACCATCGAATGACCGTCTATACAAGATACCCATATAGTAGATAAACCGAGGAGTACGACGTCGGATATCGACTCTTTGACGTGGGTCATGAGGCAACTTCTCGTGTTGCAGATAGTCAACCAAAGGTTGTCGCCAATCTTCATTTTCTATTTCAAACACTTGCACAATGTGATTTTCGACTTCTTCAACGAGCTTATCGTCGAAAATTGGTGGTATGACCCAACTCTTGCATACTGAAATACGAATGTTCGCTTCTGGCATGGCTATGGTTGATGCTAGTTTAGCTAAAGCATCTGCTTGCTTGTTTTCACTTCTTAGCACATGCTCAATTTCCACGTCCCCAAGCCAGTTTATCATTCTCCGAGCATAATTGTGGTATGGGATCAACTCAGGTTTCTTAACCTCATACAGTCCGAGCAATTGATTTACTATAAGCAAGGAATCTCCATACACTTTGAGGTGTAATCGCTTTATATCGACCTCCATTTCTAATCCTAGTATGAGTGCCTGGTATTCAGCAACATTGTTGGAGCACTTTTCGGTCAAGGAAAATGAGTATGGCAAGACTTCGCCTTCAGATGTGACGAACACGACCCCTGCACCAGCTCCTTCACTATGTGAAGCTCCGTCAAAATACATTTTCCAAGGAGGAGAGATTTCAGCAGCCAAAACGTCTTCATCTGGGAGATCATCAGATAACTCCCATTCAGCAGGGATTGGGTGGTCGGCCAAAAAGTCTGCTAATACTTGCCCTTTTACAGCTTTCTGAGGAATATAAACAATTTCAAACTGCTGCAGTTGGAGGTACCACCGCGCAAGTCTGTCTGAGAGAACCGGTTTAGACATGACAAACTTTAGTGGATTTACTTTTGATATGAGACGGATTGTGTGAGCTTGAAAGTAGTGCTTCAATTTCTGAATTACAAAGATGAGTGCTAGGCATATCTTCTCGATTGGTGAGTAATTCAACTCATTTGGCACCATCGTTCTACTCATGTAGTAAAGAGCACCTTCTTTACCGTCATCATTATCTTGTGCCAACAGGGCTCCAACTGATCGTTCTTGTGCAGATATATAGAGTATCAACGGTCGTCCAGGTATCGGAGCAGACAACACAGGAGGCTTCATCAAGTATGCTTTAATTCTTTCGAAAGCGTTATCACAGGCTTCATCCCACTTGAATGGATTCCCTTTCTTCATTAGGTCACTGAAGGGTTGACATCTACCTGCTAAGTTTGAGATGAATCTTCTCAAATAAGCCAATTTTCCTTGCAAACTCTTGAGCTCGTGGATATTGCGAGGTTTTGGCATTTTCAGAATTGCATCGATTTTTGCTTGCTCGATCTCGATGCCTCGATGTCGGACAATGAATCCAAGAAACTTTCCCGAGGTGACTCCGAAAGCACACTTTAGTGGGTTCATCCTCAAGTTATACTGTCTGAGGCGCTCAAATACTTATCTTAAGTCTTGTAGATGATCCTTTTGCTTTTTTGACTTCACGACCAAGTCATCTACATAGCATTCCGTCTTCTGCATTACTCTTTGGTATGTTGTGCCAGCATTTTTCAATCTGAAGGGCATCACCTTATAATAGTAAATTCCTTTTGCTGTACGGAATGCAGTAAGCTCTTCATCACTTAGCGACATGCAGATTTGGTTGTAGCCGGATGATCCATCCATAAAAGATAGAGCTTCGTGACTCGTAGTAGCATCAATCATGAGCTCGGGGATGGGAAGTGGAAAATTATCTTTAGGGCATGCAAGGTTGAGATCTCGGAAGTCGACACACACCCGAATCTGACCATTCTTCTTTCGTACCGGGACAATGCTGGAGATCCATTCTGGATATTTCACTTCTCTAATGAACCCAACTTCGATAAGTTTGTTTACTTCGTTCTCAATCAACGGGACTAACTCGGGTCTAAATTGACGTTGACCTTGCTTAACTGGTCGAGTCCCCTTCTTTATCGATAATTGGTGGATAGCAATTTTAGGGTCCAACCCCGGCATTTCTTTGTAGGTCCATGCGAACATGTCCCTGAATTCTTTCAAGAGTTTGATATATGCTTCCTCTTCTTCTTTCGTTAATGAGGCGCTTATATATGTTGGCCGTGGATCGTTAGAATCTCCGAGATTGACCTCCTTCAGTTCATCAACGGTTGCTTTAATATCTTTCTCAAGCTCTGGAGGGGCTTCCTCGGTATCTTCTTCTATTGTTAGAGCGTCCTCGGATATGGTAATGTGGTTTACAGCTGCAGCGTCTTCTCTAACCTCTTCTTGTCGTTCAAAGATGATAGTCTGCCTCATTCGACCATCTCTTCCTCTAACAAGGATCGCCCTCATATTCCTGGTGTCTTCAAAGATAATCCCTTGTCTAACCATTGAGGCAATTCTCCTTTGCGCATCTCTGTTCATTTCAACTTCTTCAGAGGCTAGCTGTTGGACAATCCGGGCATTAATGAAATTTGAGGCAACACTTTCTCTATCATCATCTTCCTCTCGAGTGTAGATGATCGTCTGCCACTTGGCTTTCAAAACTCTTCCACAAAACACACTCAAGGTAGTCTGTCGTCGCATACGAGATGGTATCAGACTTCGAATCTTATAGCAGTGGGGAGGCTCAGATATTCTCTTCTTCCGACAAATATCTTTTCCACGTGGTCCCAATCTCTCAAAAACGGAGACCCTCCTTATATTTCTTTCATTCTCACCGAAGGCGTCTTCTGTTGACGGGGATCCACCCTCCGCGACATGATTTGTGCTAGAACTTGCTCTTCTAATTGATATGCGCACTGGAGCTTGTGCTACATATCCTAGACCAGCTCTGGCGTTCTTAGCAGGAGTATACACACCTTTTCTCATCGAATTTTGAGTGGCTTTGCCCCCGTGTTTTGAGGATTTTTTGGCCTTATGAGACACTGGATCTTCTTGAGGATCGTAACCAGCTTGAACTAAGAGCTTGAAAGTTTGGGGGCCATAAGATCTTGACATTAAAGCCTCAGAGATTTCCCCATGTTCTGTTTTACTGCCCTGAATAGGACGAGTGAATCCATTAAGCGGCTGTCCGGAAGGCTTTATTGCATCTAACTTGGTCAAGGGTAGCGTCAATTTCTCTAACATCTCGTCACTTTCAACATGTTTTTTGCCTTTATCTGCACGAGATGGCGTGTTGCCATTGT
This sequence comes from Prunella vulgaris, assembly GCA_026898435.1. Lineage (NCBI taxonomy): Eukaryota > Viridiplantae > Streptophyta > Magnoliopsida > Lamiales > Lamiaceae > Prunella > Prunella vulgaris. The sequence goes on from JAPKLY010000039.1 coordinate 327,677, forward strand.
TGCCTTCGACAGTTTGCACGTCTTTGGCTATCCCTTGAGGAGCTTCTTCTTCGGCTTTAGTGGTGGCCTTGAAGTAATACTTAGCATCGGCAAAGTACGATTCGGCGTCAGTGAAAGGTTTAGCGTCTCTGAATACCCTTTTCACATCTCCATCCCTACAATATTTGAAGCATTGGTGCATTGTAGAAGGTATCACGTCATTCTCGTGAAGCCATGGACGTCCTAGCAACATGTTGTATGATGTTCTTGTATCAATTACATGGAAAAGAATAGTTGAAACCATCTCTTCAATTAGCAAGTCCAGCATTATCGTACCCAGGGCTTGTTGTCCTTCTTGGTTGAATCCTTAGATCATTAGACGGCTTTTACCAAGTTCATCTGCTGTGATGTCCAACTTTTTCGTCATTCTCCAAGGTAGGAGATTGACTCCCGATCCCCCATCGATCAACATTCTATTAACTTTATGTCCCCTTGTGTAGCCAGTTACAAACAATGGGCGATTGTGAGGCTGCGATCCCAATAACAAGTCTTCCTCCGTAAAGCTCATCACTACTGTGCAGTCTACAGTTGCATCATGCTTTTCCCCGGGTGGATGGGTTTCAGTCGTGCCCACCATATGACAAGAGATATTGTCATAATCATTATCCTTAACAGTGGTAAAATTTGGAGTTGTTTCTTCGTCGAGCAGAATTTTCCCTTGCTCAACTAGCTGCATGACTTTATCTTTGAAGATAAAGCAGTCTTGAATTGGATGACCCACCAATCTGTGGTACTTGCAGTATTTTGGGTCGTTTGTTCGCCCAGCTTCTTCTGGCCGCTTCATTTCTGGCAGTTCAATGAGCTTATCTTTCATCAAGTCATCGAACATCCCGAGACATCGGAATCTAGGAATGGATACTGCCTCTCTTGTAATTCTTTCAAGGTCGCTCTCCTTTGTAGTTTTTCTGGAGCAACAGTTTTACCCTTATCGGTTTTGTCTTCCCTATTCGTTTGGAGCTTGACAGTCTTTACATTTGCCTGCATGGCCTCCTTGTGTGATGCCTTGACGAATGTCCTGCCCCCTTTCTTAACCTCTTGCTTCTCTCTAAATCTTCGAGGTTCATAGGTTGGTGGTCCATCAGATCCGGCCGCAGCCATACTTAGCTCCATATTGTGAGCTCTTGTAGCCAATTCTTCAAATGTTCTTGGCTGAATCCCTTGTAGGATATAACGAAGACCCCATTGCATTCCTTGGATGCACATTTCAATAGCAGATGCTTCTGAGAGTCTGTCTTTGCAATTCAAACTTAGGTTCCTCCATCGATTGATGTAGTCGATGACGGGCTCCTTCTTCCACTGGCGTGTATTTGTTAGCTCAATCATACTGACCGTTCTTCTCGTGCTGTAGAAATGGTTAAGGAACTCATGCTCCATCTTATTCCAGCTGACAATGGAGTTAGGCTCTAAGTCAGTGTACCAATCGAAGGCATTTCCTTTGAGAGAGCGGACGAATTGTTTGGCCAGATGATCTCCATACGTTCCGGCGTTATTGCAAGTTTCAATAATGTGAGCTATATGCTGCTTTGGATTGCCTTTCCCATCAAACTGCTGAAACTTTGGAGGTTGATAACCTGGTGGCATCTTCAAGCTGTCAATCCTATTTGTATAAGGTTTGGCATAACTGTGGGTCGACTTGGAGTTATCATCAAACTTTCCCTTCACCGTCTCCAGTATTAACTCCTTAAGTTGATCAACTTGGATCCCTCCATCAGTTGAGATTTGCAGCTCTCTCACGGTCGCCTCAGTTTCTGCTGCTTGATGCTTAGTTGAAGTCTCTTCTTCATCGCGGCCTTCAACTCTTTTCTCATTGTTGCGGCTTGTTTCAGTATTATCCACCTTGCTTATCAACTTGGCAATCATGGAGTCTTGTTCCTTGACACGATGAGTGAGCCCTTCAACAGCTCTGATCAGACTAGCGAGTTGTTCTTCAACGGTTGATGCATCTGTCATCATTACTGAAGCAGCACTTAATGTTGATGAAGAGTCTGACATAGAGCGCGGAGTGGAGCATGCTGAGTTATTTTCTTCGTCCTTAGCGATGTAGGAGGATTTTTTCTCCACGGAGGAGTCAACTTTTGAAGAAGACTCAGCTTGAGATCTTTTCGTCATGCTTCTAGTAATTGCATTGACGTCTGTTTCCTTTGAAGGGGCGATCTTCACGACGATCTTGCGTGCAGATGCCATTTGTTGGACTTAGTTTGTGGAAGAGGAGGGATGAGAGGTAGAGAGAGTCCCACTGGGCGTGCCAAATTTGTAACAACAAATTTCGTGAAAAAGCACGAAAATAATCTACAATATTAATTTCTCTTAAATTTAAGGGTTCTTTCTCTCTAACTATGATCCTCTGATTCTCCTCTTGGTTGTTGACTTTGATTTTGACTTCGAAACGCTTGATCCGAGGACGAGTTGTCTTGATTCGGATTGAACGAGGTCTTTCTGAAGATCGTTCTTGAATTTGACAAAGAACTATCTTCAAATCTTCAAGGTTGATTTGGGTTTGAACACTGGATTGGAGGGGTCGTGGACCTTGATCTCTAATCGGAGTGTATTTGTGGATGAATTCGGTGAAGAACTGTTGAAGATGGCGAAGAACGGCTTTGGGGATGGCCTTTGAATCTTCACATCTTCGAATCTTCAAATCTTCGAATCTTCGAAGAATTTTGGATCTTCAAGGGAGATTTGGATCTTCAAATCTTCAAAACTTCAAGTTTTCGAATCTTTAAGTCTTCGAATCTTCAAGTTTTCGAATCTTCAAATCTTCAAATCTTCAAGTCTTCGAATCTTCAAATCTTCGAATCTTCAAATCTTCAAGAACGAGATTTTGGATTCGTCTTAGCTCCAAGCTTGTTTGATCCTTGAATGCTTTTGAATTGCTCTTCAATGTGTTTCTCCATGTGTGGAATGAGCTAATGAAGGCCCCTATTTATAGGGTGAGGGAATGAAGGTTATCCTCCATTATCTTGACATGTGGCGGACTTTAATTGGCTGATGCTAATTTTCCTTGCGTATTCAACCAATTATCCGGATTTGTCCATATTCGTCCTGATTTGATTTGATTTTTCCTTTATCAACGAGTTATTATATGATCTCGATAAATTAGGAAATTTTCGACTGTATTTGTCAGTGTGTACGAGTACCGGGAAACTCGTATAATTTGACGGGCTTATACCGTGTGTATTAAATACCAATTTTAACTATTTAATTGGAGAATTAATTTAATTAAATTCTCAAAATTAAAATAGCAAAATTTATTTGATATTTAATTATTTGTACACGTGTCGCCGTTTAATTGGAGTAATTTTAATTTGCTTACAATAAATAACATGAGTTATCATTGATAATGTCATACAAATTCAAGAACCATTTTGCATTGAAAATTTATAAATAGGTTCACTTTGTAAGGTGATTTATAAATAGTTTTATAAATTTAAGTAATACTTGAAGAATAATTTGCAAATACTCTAAGAACAACTCACAATACCTTAAGAACAATTATCAATACTCAAAGAACAAAATTATTAATACTTCAATTGTAAAAAAAAATAGTACGATGTGTAGTGTGTATAATACTTGAAGAACAATTTGCAAATATTCCAAGAACAACTCACAATACCTCAAAAACAATTCTCAATACTCAAAGAACAAAATTATAAATACTTCAATTGTAAAAAAAAAATAGTACGATGTTTAGTGTGTATAATACCTGAAGAACAATTTACAAATACTCCAAGAACAACTCACAATACCTCAAAAACAATTATCAATACTCAAAGAACAAAATTATTAATACTTCAATTGTAAAAAAAAAAAAATAGTACGATGTGTAGTGTGTATTTTTAAAATTTTAAAATTAAAATTCAAGTGCATTGTATGTGTTGGACTGGCGAACTAACATAATTAGTATACGAATAATCGCCGAGGTTTGGCAGGTCGTCAGGACCCACCCAGATCCTTAAAGGCACGGAGTTCGCCTACATGGGGATGATTTACCTGCGTAGCTCGCCCAAAAGGGCTCATCTCTGTCATCCTAGAGCTCGCCCAGAGCTCGCCTTGTATCCCCAGGAAGGCCTCGCCGAGCTCCATCATCGCGTAACGTCCGTAAGCCACGCAAGGCACTGGAGCTCGCCCCAGAGCTCGCCCACACCACTGAAGCCCATCTCCGAGCTTGCCGACGAGCTCGCCTATTAGTCAAATAGGACCCCAATGGTGCGCTCTTTTTCCCTCCATCCGGTTTATCCACAAGGGTGGTTTACGGCGAGATTTTTAATGAGGCCCATCCAGTCTAAGGCATAGTAGTAGGACGAGGCATGATAAAGGAAGCAGTGTGAGAGACCAAGACGGGGGTAAGGAACCCTCGTCAACACCGGAAGCCACATAGGCTCGTAAGGTGTCATCTCACACTCATACACCTATAAATAAGACATCTCTTGTACTATTCACACAATTTTTTGAAAATCAATACAGTGCCCATTGCAATATTTCTCTCTCTAAACTCTCTACTCTCCCTCCTCATATTATATCCAAGAACACAAATCCTTGGATTATTGTTTGATAGAATTAACATGTTATAACTAGCCACATAACAAACACGATTAATAAATTCTATCAACAGTATGCACTTGGGTGTACTCTAGAATTTTCCTAAAATTATACTATGGCAGACACTTTAATTTTGAAAATTTGGGGCTATTTTACCCTTTGTTATAATATTTTAAAACAAAAGTCCCTTTGGGCCTATTTTAAAACAATAAATTTAAAAATAAATGGATTTAAAATATATATATATATATATAATTATATTTTAAATTAAAAATTATAAAGAAATAGAAGCGAAAGAGAAAAAGTAAAAAAAGATAAAAATGAAAAAAAATAGAGTTTTTTATTTTAAAAATGACATAGTTTAGAGGAGGAATTACTTCATCTTAAATATAAATCAAATCTAAATATTTATAATCGATGAAAAAAGTGATTATTGAATTTTAAATTCACACCCATCGAATGGAACATGTACTTGACTTTCTAGCCACCCATTTAAACAAATGAGTAATTAATTCTCTTTTTTTTTTAATCATTCTTCCCATGTCGTCTTGTACTTGAATCCAAGAGAAATATATGAAGGACAAAAAAGTAAAAGGCAGGGAAAGAGAATATACATAGATAAATTTTGTTCAATTCAAGCAGTAGCTGGTTTTTGAGTTCAAAAAACGAGTTAGAAAAGAGAGAGAGAGAGAGAGAGAGAATGGAGAGAGCAACACCTGTGCGAAAGTCTCACACTCCTACTTCAGATCTGTTGACGTGGTCGGAGACTCCGCCGCCGGGCTCTTCCGCCGCCGCCAACGCCTCTCGCTCCGCTGCTCGTCCCAATCAGGTACTACCAAAATTCTTCTTTTTTTTTTCTTTCAAATTTCAAACTATTCAACTCACTGTTCACACTAACCTTGTTTTCCATTTCGATTTTTGGTTTTTGCGCAGGCAGCTGATGGAGTCGGCAAAGTGCTTTTTGGAGGTCAGATCACTGATGAAGAAGCTGAGAATCTTAATAAAAGGTTTGTTTGAATTTTACACCATTTCACGGATTTGTGTTATTGATTTCATCGTTGCTGATAATTTATCAATTTCTAGGTTTAATCGATTTTAAAATTTTAAGTGTTTTAGTTACAGCAAAATATGATTTTTCAGTGATTTAGTTATATAGGTCGACATGTAATGCGAGATAAATATGTGAATTTCTCTTGTTGTTTTCCCAACTATGATATCAAACCTGTTGTTTAAAAGGCTCTAAAAGACACAAATGTTGTATTTTCTACTTCCAGGAAACCTTGTTCAGGCTATAAATTAAAGGAAATTACTGGAAGCAAAATATTTGCTGAAGAAGACTCATCAGAATCTGCAACTTCTGATGGTAATTTCAGTAACCGGACATCCGTCAGAATCGTGCAGGTTTCCATCGTCTTGCTCTTGTCAAAACAACTTTAGATGTAAACATATGTTAGGATATTGTAAGCTAAAAAAATTGGGGATTTTTCTGATTTATGTTGTGTTTTGTTGTTCTGCTAGCAAGCTGCAAATGGAATAAGTCAGATTTCCTTCAGCACAGAAGAAAGAATCTCCCCTAAGAAGCCCGCAACTATCCCTGAGTTCGCTAAGCAGCGTGAACTGAGTGGAACTTTAGAAAGTGAGGCAGAGAGCAGAGCTAAGAAGCAGATTTCAGATGCTAAGTGCAAAGAACTTAGTGGAAATGACATTTTTGGCCCTCCTCCCGAAATTCCTCATCGATCATTGGCTGCTTCACGCACTATGGAAGCAAAAGAAAGCAAAGATATGGGTGAACCTGCACCACGAACTGTACGCACTTCTGTGCGAGTTTCTAATGTGAGTTATCTTCTTTTGCTATACTCTCTTCTTCCTAAGCATATGTAAAAATAAATGTCAATCAGCTAAATTAAAATACTAAAAAATTTGAACAGTGGAAAAATATTGTGATAGAAGGTTTTGTCTTGCATTGTTTCTTTCCTCTCCCCTAAACAATATCCTTCTGAATATGATTTTTGTGTTTACCTATCTCAAGCCTTAAGGAGTTTATAATATATATCAGGATGTTTACAGGGGATGCTGGGTTCAAAATGCATCAATGAGACTGGTAATGAGAACAATTAAAGAATAAAAGATGATCAATTCACTTTCATCGTGCTCATAAGAAGATTTGATATAAGTAAATTATTACCTTATTTTGATTAACTACCTCCACGCCTATAACCATATCTCTTCAATCATTTCATTATTCCTCAACCAGCAATTCTTTTTTGTCCCTAATTATTTCAAGATTAGAGCAAAACACTGATAATGTAATCATCATTCAAGGTTTCTGATTACCATTTCATTGAAGAATTTGAACCTAGAGCCCCCCCCCCACCCTAGTTACTGGTTTTTGCCCAAGAATGAGATTCTTCTATACGGTGTTTGTTTGTTGTTGAGAAAATGTGATCTCAATCTTGAATCTTCTTTGGATACACTTACTATAATTGTCTGAAATCACTATTTCTCACCCTAAATATGTGGCTTCTCACAACCATCTTTCAATAAATAATTTTCAGCCTGCTGGAGGTCAAAGTAATATAATATTCGGTGAGGAGCCTGAGATGAAGGCTTCAAAGAAAATTCACAACCAAAAGTTTGCTGAGCTCACAGGCAACAACATATTCAAGGGGGAGGTTCCCCCAGGAGCTGCAGAGAAGGCATTAAGTGTGGCGAAGTTGAAAGAAATTAGTGGAAGTAACATATTTGCTGATGGAAAGGTTGAATCGAGGGGTTACATTGGTGGTGTTCGTAAACCACCAGGCGGTGAGAGTAGCATCGCGTTAGTTTAGTCTCGTAAGTTTATATAACTTGTGAACTTGTTTTACTTGTCATGAATTCTAGCTGATCTTACTCATGGGAAGTATTACAGCAACCTAGGATTATGGATTTTATGTTTCCAGATTTCCTCTGTGTTGAGGATGCTGAAACCAGTTCAATTACTAATTCTCTTTTCTTCTGGTATTAAATCTACCTATTTCTGATTATCTATGTTTTCTTTGATATATCATTTTCTTGTTTACTAGCTCAATCAGAAACACAAATGGAGGAAAAGGGGGGCCCTGTCTTACCTCTCGTTGTAATTTGAATTCTCCTATTGGACTACCATTGACCAAAACAATCCATAACCCACATTATCCATTTTGTTTGAAAATTGAACGTCTCCTTCAGCACTCTTAAGAAACTCCAATCTACTGAATTTATAGGATTTGGCAAGTCAATTTTGAACAGCCACCTATCTTTCTTGGTTCTATTCGCCTTCTCAATTGCTTCATTAAGAATTATCACTGTCCAAAATTTGTTTTACTCCAACAAAACCACTTTGTTGTTCCGAAATAGTGGAGGCAAGAACTATGCTTAACCTGATAAAAAGTACCTTAGAGATGTAAATGGGGGTATATATGTCAAAAAACTTATGTTTCTTAATTTGATTTAAGTCTCTAAAATGACATATATTTTAAAATAACAAACACTTGTGTAGAATATTTTATTGTAAAATTATTTATATTTGAAAGTTTTGTGGGTCTTTACCAGGTCGGGTCGGATCTAAGTACTTTTATTTTAAATTCGCGTCAACTATAAATTTCAGGTTTTTACTCTCAAATATGTTACTATATACACACATGTATGTTACTGAAAAGACAATTTCTATTACTAATTCTTTAAAAATTAATTTTTTGTACTTTTCAAGTAATTATAAGAAAAATATGTATTTTTACAAAAATAAATATGTGTTACTTAATTAATTTTTTTTTGTTGATTTATGTTATAATATGTTGTTAATGTACTAATACATCTCTTGATACCTTACATATGTTATATAAGTACGATATATATTTTTCTAAAGACAAATTAATTTTTGTACATACAGTAACACACATTTGATTTTATTGTAACACACATTTTCTCACCAATTTGTGTTACTATATGGGTAAATGAATGTCACTGCAAGAATAAAATGTGTGTTACTATAAAAATAAATATGTGTTTATTAATTTAATTCATAATCCTTTTAATTAAGAGATATATTGATTCATGTAGTAACACATTTTTTTACTTATTTTATATGTGTTATTATATGAAAATAATTATTTATGTAAGAATAAATTAATATTTGTGAAAAATTAATATTTCTTCTTATAGTAACACACATTTTGCTCTTTTATTATGTGAAAAATTATTTATTCTATTAAAACAAATATATATATGTAAAATAACAATATTTCATAAGATAGTAACACACATTTGCTCTAATAGTAATTCATATTTGTTCCTCAATTTGTGTTACTACAAGAGCAAACACGTATTACTGCAGGATAAAATGTATTTTTGTTAAGAACAAATATGTGTTTCTTAATTTAATCATCATCCTTTGAAAATTAGGTATATTGATTCATGTAGTAACACACTTTTTACTATTTTATATGTGTTATTATAAGAAAAAATAATTATTTCTATACAAATAAATAGATGTTTATGAAAAAATAATATTTTTTCTTATAATAACACACATTTTGATCTTATATTGTATGAAAAAATATTTATTTCTACAAAAACAAATGAATATAGGTAAAAACAATATTTAGTCCGATAGTAACACATATTTGTCTATATAGTAACATAAACTGGGAGAGAAAACCTAGAACTTGTTGTTTGCACGAATTAAAAAAAATATACTCAAATCTGACCCGACTCGTTACAGACCCGCGAATTTCTATATTCTATATAAATTTTTTTCATTTTAAAATAGAGGTAGTAGATGTTTGGACGGTAGAGATATAATAAAAAAATTCTTTGTCCCTGCCTATTTATATGGGATAGCATAGACCACAAGATATTGACGAAAATTTGTATGAACCCGAATTTATAGTGAATTCGATTTTATCAATTATAACAGTTTTGTGTACTCATTATTACTGTTATGTATATTGATTATCACTATTATGATTATACACTATCACTGTTAAAAAATCAAGCATATTTTTATAACAGTAATAATATATATGAATAATAATAATATGAGTTCAATCAGGTGGGTTCGCTCACCTGGCCACCAGGCTCCTCATTTGAGTGAGTGACCCAGGTTCGATTCCCTCTGGGAACGAATTAGGAGGGAGATATAAGGTTGGTTTGGAGATATTTTTGGCGTGATTGGAGACTTAGTGAACTAACTTCTAACTACTAACAACTAACATTTACGTACCTATAAAAAAAAATATGAGTTCATATGAACTTGAGTTTACAAGAGACATACTCCATAAAATTATGCCTATTTATATTGTCGGGGTTAATATTATTTTGTATTCTAGAAGAATTAAATGTGATATTCTAATTTTGTCTTTATATTTGATATTTTAATAATAAGCATTAAATAATTATTTAAGTACATAAAAAGGTAAATATAATACAAATATTTATTGTCATTTAATAATTTTTTTAATTAGCGCATGCTTAAAACTATTAAATTAAACGGGCCACTCGTGAGCTCGACTCAACTCGTTAAATCTCGACTCGATATATTAAGCGAGCCGAGCTCGAGCTCAAAAAATATTCATTTTGTTTAACATGCTCAGTTGTGCTCGATAGGCTTGCGAATTGCTTAATAGGCTCGAAAATAGAGGTTATTTTGTAAATATTATATAATTCATGATATAACATTATAGTATTTTACATAATAATACAACTTTAAATCTCAAATCACCCGTATTGATTAATTGATGATAGTTTTATGTTTATTGAAGTATGAGAATGTGAATATTGAATTATGGATTTGTTGAAATATTATTAGTTAAATATATATTTTTAGGATATTTGAGCTCAAGTCGAACTTTAACGAACTCAATTGAGTTTTGCTTATAATTTTGAGCTCAATCTCGAACTCAAGCTGAATTTGAGTTAAACAAGTCGAGCCACGCTCGAAACAAGCCTAGTCAAGTTTGATTTCGAGTCGAACCAAGCTCAATTTTGAGCTCGTCCTTCTTAATGAGCCGAGCTTGATAAGTTTAAAGAGTCAAACTGAGCTAGCAATATTCAGGCTCATTCGGCTTGTATAACACTGATTAGGGTAATAATTTCATCATATTTGGTGTATTCTAGCATGTTATTAAGTGATTTGTATGTATTATTGACCCTAATATGATATGCATTGTGCTATTCACCCTTGTGTAGAAAAAAATTAGTTTTATAGGTGAAAACAGGCAAAATCGAGGAGATTACGATGAGGAAGGCGAAATGATGTGATTCGAGCATTTAAGAAGGCTTAAATGATCAAGAGGAAGACCCTAGGAAGCTTGAACGAGCCAACAGATCAAAATGGAAAAAGTCAAATTCGGACGTCGGAGGTTAGCATAGACCGAGCGCCAGCAAAGCTCAGCTCGAGCGGCACATGAGCCTAGCTCGAGTGGAATCAGCTCTGCCCTGACTAGATCCCGGCGCTCGATCGAGCGCCAATTACACATAGCTCGAGCGGTGGTTCGGAAGTGGCTAAAGGGAGTTTCATCTTTCCGTGCATTTAATAAAGGGCAATTGAGTCAAAATATTTTAGGCACTATAAATACCACTTGATTCAGATTTAGAGGAGAGCTTTTATTCATTTTACAAATTCTTAGATTAGAGGGAAGTTAGAGAGTGGTTACCAAGTGGGTTACATTTTAATTCTTCATCTTAATTCTTCAATTACTTTTGATCTGACCGTTAGATTTCCGACCCGTTTGTTGCATTAGATTCTTCACGAGATTAGCTACATTTGTACGGTAGGATTTTACATTTTGAGCTTCGGATTATATTTTGGTACTTGAAGGTATTTAGCTTGTAATTCAAATTCATCAAACATTGGTAAGCTTTCTTGTAACTTGCTATTTTTGTTCTAGCTGTGATTGAAATTAACTTAATTGTTGATTGTTCTTCTCAATTAGCCATGGGCTAATACCCTTTTGTATTGGAGTTATTGATATTATGGTGTAGTTTAATTACTTGTAATTTCCATGCATGTATGAGTTAGCTTGATGTATAATTCTCTATATTGTTGATTGAATGAACTCTTAGTGTAAGCATTTGGATATTTTGTGCCTAGTTGAGTTAGCAGCATATGAGAATTGAGTTAATTCAATGATGTTCTTAATTGATAATTGTGCACACCAAGTATTTGTGTTATGGTTTCTATGTCAATGAGAATTGCTAGGAGCCTAGAACTACTCAATTGGAGTATTAGGTGTTTAAGTGAGGACTTGAGCATTTGATAGAGTCTTATGGCTTGATTAATACCTCTAGTGATACTAATGCATGCTAGGAATTGCAAGTTATTAAATGAACTCATAATTGAAGTACTCCAATGCACACTACCAACACTTGCTCACTTGAAAAGGTGATAGTTAGTAATTTCAATTTCTTGCAAATAATAGTTAGCACCTAAGCCTTTGTCTTTACATTTCTTAGATATTCACCTTACTAAGCATTCAAATCTTGCTTTACAACCTTTGTTTCCCTGTGTTTGATATTTTAACTTGGTCAATGGTCAAACACAACAACGACCACGTACACTTGCGTGATTGCATACTCGATTTGGGCAAACAAGTTTTTGGCGCCGTTGCCAGGGAAACATTTATTTATTAAGCTTGGTTTGTTGTTTACTTGTTTGAAATTATTGGTATTTATTGTAAACCTCTTGTAGGTATATGCAAACTAGGAGTCAAGGGGGAAGTCTAGTACCTCTTGATTTGGAGATTGAAGTAAATTTGAGAAGAAATAGAAGAAGAGCAAGGTTAGATAGAGAAGAAATGGAGAATCAAGAGAAAGAAGCAAGGAATAGGGATGATGGTAATGAAGGAGGACAACCAAGACCTTAACTGCATCAAGGGGATGATCACCAAGCTCATGGGGTAGGTCCTCTTCCTAATCCCAATCTACCCTATCAACCACCATTCCGACCACAAAATCCACCACTTAACCATCCATATCCACAACCATATCCAAATTATCCTATACATCAACCATACTATCCACCTCCACCACAAAACTACTCATACTAACCTTATCCACCACAACCACATTATAGACCTCAAATTGCTCCTAATCATGATCCTAACCCTAATAATGAGCCTCTCTTGAGAGACTACTTCGAGCCTAGAGTTCGAGACTACTATGATGGAATTGAGAGACCACTCATTGATGCCGAGAGGTTCAAGATGAGTATAAATCTCTTGAGGATGTTAAAAGGAGGCTCAATACGATGGGACGGATGAAAGGAAGGAACCGAATGTTCATTTGAGCAACTTTATGGAGATATGTGACATGGTCAAGTGCCAAGGCATGACCGATAATGAGAAGAAGTTGAGATTTTTCACTTTTACTTTGAAGGGGAGAGCCAAAACATGGATTCAATCCATGAATCCTAAAGCTTCTACTTGGGAAGATTTGAGTTCTCAATTTTTGAAGAAATTCTATCCTCCTTTAAAGATGTTAAAAGCAAGAGATGCTATAAAAAATTTCCATCACAAGTCTAGGGAGACTCTCTCGGAGGCTTAGGAACGTTATCAAAGCTTATTGCTTTCTTGTCCCCAACATGGATTCAAGGAGGAAGACATTCTCCTTACCTTCACTATTGGATTGAACGAGATGGACAAGAACTAATTGAATTCTAGTGTGGGTGGATCCATGTGGACAAGGACGGTAAGACAAATCAATGATATAATTGAAAACATACAGCTAATAATTCGTTCCAAAGCCAAGCTAGTGTTGGAGTGGGAACATGAAGAATGTGATGATGATGATGATGATGATGATGGTGTATGGACACCAAGCTCAAGCACCTCCTCCTATGCAAGTGAATATGATTGAAGGAGCTCCTCAACCTATCAATCAAGTGCAAGTGGAAAAAGTGTGTTACATGGGTAGGCCTACATATCAAAATTCCTATCAACCGAACTCTTTTCAAAATAATCCTAGACCATATGTGGCTCCTCCTTTCCAACAAAAGTATCAAGGTCATCAAGGTGCTCCATATCAACCTCAACAAGGTAACCCTTCCTACAATCAAAACTTCAAGAGACATAAGAATTTCTCCTATTCTAATTGATTAGGGTCATAATTGCATGTTTTAGCACTCATTTCTATATGCTTTTGGTGATATTACGTTCATATTTGACCCTAATATGTTATACTTTGTGCATTTAACCCTTTTTGGCTAGAAAGTTGTGATTATAGGTGAAAACGAGCAAAACAAGGAAGAAACAAGCAAGATCGAGAAAAGTCCTAAATTCTGGAGTTGATCCAATTGGTGCAATTGTTGTTCCATGATGAAGAGCTTGAATAGAGGGTCGCAACGAAAGAAGAATCGAGTCAATCGGAGTCCTAGAACTCAAGATATGACAAAAACGAGGAAAGTCGAGCATAAACCGAGCTAAGGACTCAAACCGGCAGAACCTTCTCTCAAATCGGCAGCACCTCAACTGAAGTTGGGTGCCCGCATACTGGCTCGACACACTTTCACCGCGCACGTTGCCGCGCGACTTTGATCGGCAGGCAACACGTTGGTGCTCGGCAGATTTGATCCTCGTGCGACCTGGCTGCCGAGTGTGATCGGCAGCCAACGCATTTAAGCGCGGCAGGATTGCAATGCGCGCGACCAAGTGCACGATCAAGGTCGACAGCCGTTAAGGCTCTGGTCACCAGCATTGCAAAATGTCAGAATTTTCAAGGCTAATTTCATATTTTCGCGCATGAAGGGCATCTTGGTAAATGATCTAAGGGTACTTTATATACTTCCATATCAGATTTCAAAAGGAGAAGATTCTTAGATTTCATTTTCTTAGATTACACACATCATCATGTTCTCTCTCTAGATTAGTAGAAGTTAGAGGTAGTTTCTATTTGGGTTCTTAAGATTTCTACTTCCGATTTCTATGATAACTTTTGATCTACCGTTCGGATCTTCAATCCGTTTGTTCCTGCACTCTTGTAATAGCTTCGGGTACCTTTCTACCGTTTGAATTTTGTTTTCCATTGACGGATCATTTTCTAGCATTTAGAGGTAATTTGTATCTTTCCAATATCCATTGTAATAGGTAATTTCTTGTATACTCTATTCAATTTCAGCATGATAATGATTGTAGTTAGTCCAATTACTCTTTTGTTTACACAATTAGCCATGGGCTAATCTCTTTATGTGTTAGTGTATGATTCCTATGGAGTAATGTGGTGTTAATGTTGATCTTATGAATGCTATGAGATGTTGTATGAGCAATTCTCTAAATTGATGGTTTGTATGAATGCTTGGAATGCATAATTGATTATATGGGCCATTAGGGAGTTAGTCTCATATGAGAATTGTGCTATTTTCCTAAATCTTCTTATTATTAGGCCAATGCATGCTAAGTGTTTGATAAAATTCCTAAGATAATGAGAATTATCTTTACTGAATAGGAAGAACAATTAGAGACTCTAATGTGTATCTAGGGAGACCTTTGCATGTTAGAGTGGCTTGCCAATTGATTGTACAATACCTCATTGCATGATTAAGTGATACATCACCATGTGAAACATAGGATAGTACACTAATACATACTTTCACAACTTGCTCACTTTGCACATCAAGGTGATAGGTAGTTTGCTATTTTGACACATTAGTAGACATTAGATACCGATTCCCCTTTATTGCTTTGTTGATTTCGAATTGGAACAATAATCATACCTTACAATCACCCATCTCCCTGAGTTCAATAAATAATAAACTTGGAAAATCTTACCACGACGATAACGATCACGTACACTTGCATGTAGACACCTCACTAATCCTAAGGGGGTGATCCAATTGCCACCGGGTATGGATCCGGGTGCAAAGCCTCCTAACAATGAGGGGAAGACAAGTGTTGATGAGACTCTAGCTTATATTGTCGAACAATTGGAAGAGATGGGGATGGAGAATTCTAGGAAGCATGAGGAGACGAATCGTAAGTTCGATGAAGTTTGCAAATCTCATGGTCATCAAATCAAGAATTTGGAGTTCTAAATGGGATAATTGGCTAGTTCATTGAGCCAACAAGTCAACAAGGGGAAGTTTCCTTCTACGACCGAGACGAACCCTCGTAAGCATTGTAATGCTATTATTCTAAGGAGTGAAACTAGCCATGATGGTTGATGGACCAAAGATGCAAGCTTGTGAGGATATTCACAAAGAGGAAAAGGTTGAGGAAGTAATATTTGACAAGGGGGTAAAGGAAGTTGTGATGAGAAGTAAGATACCAAGGGGGGTAGAGGAAGAAAGGATTGTGGAAAGAAAGGTGGAAGAAGGGAAAGTGGAAGATAAGTACAAGGAGGAACAAGCAAATGTTATGAAGAACAAGATGGATGAAAGGTTTACGAAATTCGTAGAAGTATTCAAAAAGCTTTACGTGAACATTCCTTTCCATGAAGTAATTGAGCAAATGTCAAATTATACAAAGTTTTTGAAAGATCTAATGGCAAAGAGAAGAAGGATAGATGAACCAGAAACTGTGAAGTTGACAAAAGAGTGTAGTGATCTCATTCGATGGAATCTACCGCAAAATCTCAAAGATCCGGGAAGCTTCACACTATCTTGCCAAATTGAAGGAAGTGAGAAGATGAAAGCTTTGTGTGATTTGGGTGCAAGTGTGACTATGATGCCTCTTACTATTGCTATGAGATTGAAACTTGATGAGATGAAGCATACTTCTACCAATCTTCATTTGGCGGATAGGTCAAAAGTTTGACCTAAGGAAATTCTAGAAGATATGGTGGTACGAATTGACAAGTTCTTTTATCCCGTTGATTTTGTTGTGCTTGATATTGAAGAGGATGAAGACATACCTCTCATACTTGGGAGACATTTCCTTGCGACATCCGATGCAATGATCAACATTAAGAAAGGAAAGGTTACCTTGAAGATGAATAATGAGGAAGCAACTTTCTCGATTTATGATTTTCCAACGAGTTCCCCAAGTACGGAGACATGTCATTTCATCAATTACTCTAGAGGTGAAAAAGAGGTTAGAAATAAAGAGGATGTAAAGCCACCACTATTTGATCTTGAGTATGATTCTAGCTTAGGAGAGTTATTTGAGAAAAGGGAAAGAATTACATTATTGGATCATAAGAAAGAGGATCATAGGAAGGTAAAAGGAGTGTTTGATGCAGGCAGCCGATATTGGGAAAAGGCAAATGAGTGACGAGTCGTTTGAGATTTGTCGATTTTGATCCACCTTGAGCTTTGAATGTCGTCCGGCTAAGGGATGTTAACCTAAGCGCTAGATAGGAGGCAACCCATCCACAATGTTTTTCTTTCTTATTTGGTTTGATTTTTAGTGTAGATAGTTTTAATTGATTTTTGTTTACTTTATGTAGGTATTGAAAGTCAAGGGATGAGCTATTGTTGTCATGACCACTCATATGAGGTATTGTGTTCTTTTATGTTGATTGATGCACTTAGTTTATCATAGTTTGGGGGGGGAGTGTCTCTTGGTAATGTTGGAAATTTCTTGGTTGAGTTGAGCTTAAATATGCATTATTAGTTCATTTATTCATTGCAAATCCATTTTCATCACTTTTGGCCAAACTTTTAGGATCCTCGATCCGAAAAAGTTTGGAGGGTGTGTTCGTTCTTAATATTTTGATTTGCAATGACATTAGATGAAAATTTTTTAGTTTTAGGATGATGTTTATTGAGAAAAAATTGCATGAAATTTGTGTGTTTTGGTAAAAATCGAAGTTGATAGAAAATACACACAGACTTAGCTCGAGCGGACCTTGAACCCAGGTCGAGCAAAATCGACTCTGACCATAGGTAGGGGGTGGCGCTCGGTCTAGCTAGCTCGAGCGCCGGCTCAACATAGACCGAGTGCCTGCTCGAGCGGCCGGTCTGGGTTGGTTTTTCTTGATTTATTTGATCTCATACTATGACCCATTTATGCATTATACACTTGGGTAGGGTCATTTCCCCACTTATAAATAGGTGCCTACACACACAAACACACACCTTTCCTCCTACACTCTTGCACTCACTCGACCAAGAAGAAAGGAAGAAGAAGAAGAAATTCTTGTGTTTCAATCTCTACACTTCCATTTTCTAATTCCAATCAAAGGTATGCTTCTTATACTTCTCTATTACTATTTCTTGTGTTTTGGTAAGTTTTTTATGGTTGAATTGTGAGGAACTGAAAATTCTATGAATAAGGGTTCTTGAGCTTGAAATTGGGAATTTTTTGTTCTATGTTTATTTCTTGCTATTGATGATATAATTGAGTGTTATTATTGATGGGTAGTCCAATGTGGACTCAATTGCATGCTAATTTGATGAATTTTGGGATTAATTGAAGATTGAAATTTTGGGTCTATGCATAGTGACGAATTTTTGAGATATTTTTGCAAAATTGCCTATTGTCCATGAATTCATGTTCAATGTTGATTGCTATGATTTAATCATGCTACGGGTAGGATGAAAGTGTAGTTAGTTTCTACATTTCAATTTAAAGAAATTGAGTTTCAATTGAGAATTGGCATTGACATGAATAGTGGATATGATACTGGTTAAGTCATATGGATTAAAATTGTGAGCCTCAAAGTTTCTTTCTTAATTATTGTGGAGAATGCTAGAGTTGATATTGTGAATTGAGTAGTAATATCCTATTGCTCATATCATTGTTTTATATGTATTATAGGACTATGGCTTCATCTTCCAAGAGGAAAGGGAAAGTCTTCGAGCTATCGTTCGGGAAGAGTAGAAAATAATCCAAACATGGAAGATGTTTGCTTCAAAGAGTGTGGGTATAGACCTTCTCAATTTGAGCTCTATTTTGAGGATTCTCAATTGTTCTTCGACAATTTTGTCAAGGTAATGAAGCTTGAGTATAGTGGCTCTCGTTACTTTCATAAAGAAATGGTGGATTACCTTTGTTTCGGAGATGACATCGAGGAGCTATTTGAGAATATCGGTTGGAAGGGTCTACTCCAAGTTAATCACCAATCCTACACTAAGCTCAACATCGAGTTTCTAAGTACCTTACAGTGCAACGAGAATAAGGATGTGCCTTCACAACTCCACTTTCGAGTCAATAATAGGGGACACACCATGACCACCCAAAAGATAAATCGAATTTTTGAATGTGTGGAGGAGGTGCCGAGAAGAAAGTACTATGTGAAGGAGAGATTCTTGGAGGAGCAAAGATTTTGGAAGAAAATCTCAAAGGATGAAAATGAAGCATTCCTTGCTCAACACACTAAAGCTTCAAGGATAGTCAATCCTATCTTTGCTTAGGCTCACAAGGTGTTAGCTAACACCGTATTTGCTAGAACCGAGACTGAAGGGGTAAGAAACGATGAATTGTACCTTCTTTACTCCATGGTCAACAACATACATGTCGATTTTGGAGCTTACTTGATCAAACACCTCTATGTGCAACAACATCGTTCTAGTAGTGCGGTTGGAGGTATGATAGCTCACTTAGCCTTGAGTGTTGGTTGGGAGCCGAAAGAAGATGGAATTGATTTCAAGTTCCTCGACTTACCATTTTTTATGAAGAAAATGAGGATCCATTGTTTTGTTGGTAAGACTTCCAATGATTTACCTTTTCCTCTTAACAACTATGAGCTCCTAACTTGGAGGAATGGTGAGGAGAATTGGAAACTTGACTCTCCATTACAAGTTGAGTACAAGAATACCTTCCACCGAACTACTACGAGGGTAAGTATGAGCAAGAGAGCAAGAGACTAGTCGAGTGCTCAAGCTGAGTACGAGAAAAAGAGGATGGAGGAAGAAGCTCAATATGAACAAGGAGGCACACAAGGCTTTGGAGGAATGAGCATGGATGAATGGGCAAATGAGATGAGGTCCTTGAGGACCGATGTTACTACTTTGCGTACGGATGTGACGGCCATTAGGACCGATCAAGCCTCATTCCGCACGGACATGCATGAGCTCCTTGAAGCTCAATGTGCCATGGCACATAAGCGAGGGACATATCACGAGGCCCGATTACCCTCCACAGTGAACTGAAAACTTCAGGACTAACTTCATAGTGGAAGGGGTATCGTATTCTATCCTTGTCTTGCTTTCATTTCTATCTTTGATTTGATTTGATTTGATTTGAGATTGATGAAGTTTGTTAACTTATATTGCTATTTGAGATTCTTATGGTGCTTGCTTTGATGGATGATTATGATTGCCATGTTATGTTGATCTATGATTTGATTTTGCCTATATTTTGTGAGTGATTTTTTATATGCTTATGTTGCTAGCTTAGGGAGATGAATGCATGAAGATAGGCTTTTGATTGTATTGGTGATGTAGTTAGTACATAGTTAGATGTGATGTATATTGTTTAGTTCATGTTTAGTCTATCATGTAGTAGATTCTTGGAAACTTGAAACATGAATGAGATGTGCATGTTTGATAGGATGTGAGTCACAATTGAATTAACCCTTGAGTTTTTAAGCCGATTTTCCCATTCCAATGAATAAACGGATGATATTTCTTTGATGTGTGATCCACATGGCACATGTTCACTCTAGAACTTGACTTGAGTCTTGTTTGAGGTCACACATGACGACGAGTTTGCAAGGTATGATATGAGGCCATTTTTTATCTTAATTATTCACTTTGCCAAATTGTCTACCAAATGATATCAATTCCATTGCTAACCATTTTGTGCTTTTAAGCCTTTTCCTTTGGCTAACCATGTTTGAAGTCATACTTCCATCCTTTTTGAACTCTTTTGTCCTAATGATTAGTAGAATGAAAGAAGGAAGGAAGGTGGTGATATGATGAAGAAATGGTTGTGAAAAGAGGAAAAATATTCAAGAAGAGTGAGATGTGAAAAGTGCATGTGCAAAGTAATTTTTAAAAGTTTAATTTTGTGTTGTGATATTGAACAAAATGGTGAAAAGGGAATTGATTTGATCTTAAGTGAAAGAGAAGTGTGATTGTGATTAATGCATGAAGAAGCAAGAAGCTTTGAGCAAAAGAAGAAAA
Organism: Prunella vulgaris; assembly: GCA_026898435.1. Lineage (NCBI taxonomy): Eukaryota > Viridiplantae > Streptophyta > Magnoliopsida > Lamiales > Lamiaceae > Prunella > Prunella vulgaris. Next base: position 348,270 of record JAPKLY010000039.1, read on the forward strand.
GTTAATGATCGAATATGCTACTCCTATGCTCTACTAATCATATAGTCACTATTATCCTAAATTTCCCTACCTTACCAAAGAGTCGACACTACAACCTAAGAAAGTCCTCGTTGATTTGTGAACGAGTTGTCAAATAAGTGGTGAAGAATTTGAGACTCTTGTCAAGCTTATGGTAGTGAATGTGCCTTGTGTGATGTTGAGTGAGTAACCCTCATACACTTGAGAGTTGAGATAAACAGTTCCATGTGAGGATTGTGACTTATTGATTTGATAATGTGAGCATTGATTTTTTGTAGATAGTGAATGAGATGATAGTACACTGATAGATTTGCATGAATTAGATGATGTATATGTGGCATTTGATTGTGTATTAGTTGCTCATTTATACAATTATTCCTCTTATCTTATTGCTTCATTGCCCGAGGTCATGCAACGATCCAGTTTGGGGGGTGCGATTAGGGTAATAATTACATCATATTAAGTGTATTCTAGCATGTTATTAAGTGATTTGTATGCATTATTGACACTAATATGCTATACATTGTGCTATTCACCCTTGTGTAGAAGAAAGTTGGTTTTATAGGTGAAACGGGTAAAATTGAGGAGATTACGATGAGGAAGGAGAAATGATGTGATTCAAGCATTTAGGGAGGCTTAAATGATCAAGAGGAAGACCCTAGGAAGCTTGAACGAGCCAACAGATCAAAATAGAAAAAGTCGAATTCGGACGTCGGAGGTTGGGCATAGACCGAGCGCCAGCAAAGCTCAGCTCGAGCAGCACATGAGCTTAGCTCGAGTGGAATCAGCTCTGCCCCTGACTAGACCCCGGCGCTCGATCGAACGCCACTTACACATAGCTCGAGCGGTGGTCCGGAAGTGGCTAATTAAGGGGAATTTTGTCTTTCCGTGCATTTAATGAAGGGCAATTGAGTCAAAATGTTTTAGGCACTATAAATATCACTTGATTCAGATTTAGAGGAGAGCTTTTATTCATTTTACAAATTCTTAGATTAGAGGGAAGTTAGAGAGATGTTACTAAGTGGGTTACATTTTAATTCTTCATCTTAATTCTTCAATTACTTTTAATCCGATCGTTAGATTTCCGATCCGTTTATTGCATTAGGTTCTCCACGAGATTAGCTACGTTCGTACGGTAGGATTTTATATTTTGAGCTCCAAATTATATTTTGGTACTTGAAGGTATTTAGCTTGTAATTCAAATTCATCAAGTATTAGTAAGCTTTCTTGTAACTTTGTTGTTTTTATTCTAGTTATGATTGATATTAGCTTAATTGTTGATTGTTCTTCTACGGTGTAGTTTAATTGCTTGTAATTCGCATGTGTGTATGAGGTAGCTTGATGTATTAATTCTCTATATTGATGTTTGAATGAACTCTTAGTTTAAGCATTTGGATATTTTGAGCCTAGTTGAGTTAGCAACATATGAGAATTGAGTTAATTCAATGAGGTTCTTAATTGATAATTGTGCACACCAAGTGTTTGTGCTATGGTTTCTATGTCAATGAGAATTCCTAGGAGTCTAGAACTACTCAATTGGAGTATTAGGTGTTTAAGTGAGGACTTGAGCATTTGATAGAGTCTTATGGCTTGATTAGTACCTCTAATGATACTTATGCATGCTAGGAATTGCAAGTTGTTAAATGAACCCATAATTGAAGTACTCCAATGCACACTACCAACACTTGCTCACTTGAAAAGGTAATAGTTAGTAATTTCAATTTCTTGCAAATAGTAGTTAGCACCCAAGTCGCTGGCTTTACATTTCTTATATGATCACCTTACTAAGTATTCAAATCTTATTTTTCAATCATTGTTTCCCTATGTTCGATATTTTAACTTGGTCAATTGCCAAACACAACAACGATCAAGTACACTTGCGTGATTGCATACTCAATTTGGGCGAACAAACACCTCTAGTGGTAGGGCTTATTAGCCCATATAAGATCCTTTTATTAATTTAGTATGTTACTTGGTAAGCCGTATTATTTTCAGTTCAACCCCCCTTAATATAGCAGATTATGTTGACCCGGTAATATAATAGGCTAAAACACTTTTTTAGTCTACATTAATTATTCGATCAATTCTCTCATATAATTTTATTGTATAGCAATTTATGCGTTATATAGTCTTATCTCACAATTAATACACACTTTTAATCAGCATATTAAAATAATACACATTTTAGTACATCCTACCAATCAATCATAATGTTTATCTCACATTTTTATACAAAAATAATATCTATATTATTGTACCCCTTATTTTTATCATCCTACCAAGCATTACCTTAGTGGGAAATATTTTTACATGACAAATAAAATAGAAAGGAGAAAGTACTACTTGATGAATCAATATGTTTATAATTATAACAAGGATAAATGTAGTCTCTTTAGTGTAAACATTGACGACGATCCCTTTCTCCTACCTAGGTTTTAAAGTGGGAAGTATTCATAGAAGTGCGGCGGAATGAGATTATGTGGTTCAAAGGTAGGAATTCTTACGAAAATGGGAGGGTTTGAATTTATTCATTAGAGATAGAGTGACTCTAATCAATGTGGTCCTTTCATCTCTTCCAATTTACTACTTTTTCACCTACCGAGCTCCTAAATGAACTTTGAGTGAAATAGAGAAATTGCAAAGACACTTCTTGTGGGTGGGGGTGGGGGGTGTGATGAATGTGTGAAAAAAAAATTCTACATCAAATGGAATACAATTTGCAAATATAAAAAGGGGTGTTGAGGTTAAAAATCTTGAGTGCTTTAACAAAGCACTCTTGGACAAGTGTGTGACAAGTGGGTGTGGAGGTTTTACTATGAGAGCGAGAGTGATTGAGTCAAAGTGAGATCTTTCCTGGGGTGTAGGGGTGGGTAAAAAGAGTAATGGGAGCGTCAGAAAACCTATAAAGTGATGGGCTGGTTTTTATAGGGAATAGTCAAGGAAATTGGGGATGGAAAGAATTCTTTCTTTCGAGAGGATGTGTAGGCGGAGATTATTTCATTAAAATCAAATTTTGTTAGATTAAATAATTTGTGCCTAGATAAGTCTGTAAGAGTGTGTGATATGTGTGATAAGTCAAACAACAATTAATTAAGAATGACATCTATATATAAATAAGTAGAAGTAAGGAGAGAGAAAAAATAATATATATTGAAGCAACTTAAATAGACTTGTTTTATGGTGTAAGAGTGAAAAATAATATATATTGAAGCAACTGAAATAGACTTGTTTTATGGTGTAAGAGTGAGTTTCACTCTCCACTAAAGATGGTGCGTTCATTTTACTTGTTGCATTAATAATTTTAATTTTTTTAAGTTTTTAATCTAATATCAATTAATTCCCTTTTAATTATTATTTTGAATTCAAACATATATATTCCACATTTAAAAATAAAATTCAAGTTTAAAATATTTATTTTATTATTTAAAAGAATTTATTTATTAATTTTTAAAGTGTATATTATATCAAATTAATTACCTTTTAATTATTTTTTGTTAAATTTTAGAAATTAATTCATAAAATTTAGTGCATAGCTAAGAAGTATATGAATAATTAAATAAATAAACACTCATATATTTATAATATAATATTTTCATATTAATAAAAATTAGTAGTATCATAAGTTAATTAAATCAATTGCTAATGGACTACATAAATTTTAAATTTCGACAAAAAGTTATATAGAAATTTCTACCGTAGAAATTTCCAAAAATAAACTAAAAAAAAATATTTGACCACGCGCTGCCCAAGTAATTAACCTTTAGCAAATAGAATACGCGTCCAACCCAGGAAATTAACATATCCTTCCCCAACCGCCCCCTCCCCTCCCCTTCCCTTCCCCACACACATGCACACACGCTTTTGACTTAAAAAAATTGTTATGTAAATAATTATAAGCTGTTGATTTATTTTTTATTTTTAATTGTTATGAATTTAAAGAAATAATTAAATAACATTATGTAATAAATTTAAAATTTTACTCTCAATTTATGTTACTATATGAACAAATGCATATTACTATAAAGAAAAATGTATGTTACTTTCCGGATTAAATATTGTTATTTTATGTATAATTATTTATTTGTATAAAATATATATTTTTCATAGAATATAAAAGAAATGTGTCTTAGTATAAGATAGTTTTTTCATAAATATTTATTTATTTTTATAAAAAAATTATTTTTTCATTTAATAACACATATAAAATAGTAAAAAATATGTTATTACATGAATAAATATATCTAAATTTAAAGGGATGATGATTAAATTAAAAACACCTATTTATTCATATAAAAATACATTTTGTTCTTAAAGTGACACGTATTTCCCCATATAGTAACATACATTTGTCCATATAGTAACACAAACTGGAGGGCATATATGTGTTACAATTAGAACAAATGTGTGTTACTCATTTATTTTTATAGAATAAATAATTTCTCACATAATGCAAGAGCAAAATGTGTGTTACTATAAAAATAAATATTAATTATTCACAAATATTTATTTATTTTTATAGAAATAATTATTTTTTCATATAATAACATATGTATTACATGAAACAATATACCTAGTTTTAAAAGGATGATGAATAAATTAAGAAACACATATTTATTCTCATAAAAATATATTTTATTCATATAGTAACACACATTTGCACATATAGTAACACAAATTGGGAGACAAGTGTGTGTTACTATTAGAGCAAATGTGTGTTACTATTTTATAAAATATTGTTATTTTATATATATTCATTTATTTTTATAAAATATATATTTTTTTCACACAATACAAGAGAAAAATGTATGTTACTATAAGAACAAATATTAATTATTCACAAATATTTATTTATTTTTATATAAATAATTATTTTTTTCATATAATAACATATGTATTACATGAAACAATGTACCTACATTTAAATGGATGATAAATACATTATGAAATATATATTTATTCTCATAAAAAAAAAAAATTCTTATAGTAACACATATTTGTCTATATTGTAACATAAATTAGAAAAAAAATATGTGTTACTATTAGAGTAAATATGTGTTACTGTAAAATTAAATATGTGTTACTATATATATAAATACTTATGTATAATATAATATTATATGTATATTTTTTAATTAATATAATAACTAAAAGAATTAAATTAAACTATAACATTGAATAATGTTTGTATGGAGGGGGGTGGGTGTGTGGGAGGGTGCGGATATGTCTGGACTCTGGAGTGTGTTTGTGGTGGGGTGGTGGGGAGATTTATGCATGGAATGCGAGGGAGTGCATGCAATGTGATTATGTGGGGGAGTCGCATGCATGAAATGAGAGTGGCTGCGCGTGGGATAGTTTTTGTTTTATATCTATTTTTGATAATTTCTACGGTAGAATTTCTACGCAAGTGTTCCTCTTAAATTTCTATTATAATTTATTTCACTGTACTATCATATATTTATAATTTTAAAATTTAAATTTCTGTTACATTTATAATTTATAATATTTAGTTGATGCATAGCTGCTAATTACTAGTTTTAAATATAATTTGAGGCAGAAAATTAAGACGGATAGCATTTAGCTATTAGGCTTTTTCAAACAGGATAATTTTATTGCATAACCAAAGGTCAAACATACAAGGAAGAACACCATAATGTATCAAAGCATAATGGCAAGTTTCTTGAATCAATAATAGCCAATCACACACATTCACACCAAAGTCCAACATTCTTACTCTTGACACAAGCCTACTCCTCTTCTCGGACCAAAGCAACGAGCATTTTCTCATAGTCTCCAGATGTGTCACCAGCGATAGCGCGTTCAAGAGGGACGTCGTTGCGTTTATGGTACTCTTCTTTGATTCGCTGCAGGTTGACCTCGGCTTGAGTAACAACAACGCGAGTGAGGGCATTTTCGTCGGTTCCAAGCCCCTTGATTGCCTTACGAAGTGTTTTCTCATAATATTTCTCAGGACAGGTCAGACACTTTATCGTTGCTCTAAGGAAGGTACAAAACTCATCTTTAGGGTCTGCTCTCAGTTCCTACACAAGTGTGAAAGACTGTGGTTCATAATTATACATAACGAGCCTTATTGAAGGAACATAAAGTTGGTTATTTAACAAGCAAACTTATTCTGTGGCATTATATATATATAGTTGTGCCCAACAGTTGCACCGTGAAAGTCAAATGCACTTTTTAATGATATTAGTTGTTTTACTTAAAGGTATTCGTTCTATTCACTGAACATTATAATATTATTGTTTAGATATGCATACCTTAGTGATGGCATTTCCAAACTGATCGTTGTACTGGTTGAGCGTTGCATTGAGCTGCGCTTTGCTCCTTGTAGTTAGAATTCGGATAACCTCTTCATCAGCATACACTTTTTCACATATCTTCTCGTGTAGTATCTTGGCCTCCGATTTTGCCAGCATCATGTGCACCTCGTCTCCTTCATATCTGAAGGCGCTCACCAGCGGAACCAACACCTTTTTCAATTTCAAGAAATTACAAATCAAATTCCTTCATCTTATATCAAAACGTAATTTTCTCTTATTTATGCTCAAATGATAGGAATTTCTAAACTACCTTTCTGAAATCTCCGGATGTGTGATGTGCAACATCTTCTTCAAGGGATTTCTTGTACAGAACATGATACATTTGTCTCACTTTAAACAGATGGGAAGAGGACCTGGTGCAAGCAATCTCCATGAGAACAAAATTGCTAGCAGTTAGCAACTTTGTTGCCTCGTTGGCTAGTCGTGCATCTCGCTCAGCTGGATCAAGTGTCCAAAGAAGTACTGCACGCTAACACATATGGAAACATATACTCAATAAGCAGAGCAGATTTAACCCCAAAATCTAAACCACCTCGGATCAACAGTTTAAGAGATACAATCATCTACACATCATTTGCATCAAACACTAACTTCCTACTTAATCCATTGATTTCATTACCAACTCTTTTGAACCAAGAATTAACTCATCATGTAGATACCATTCCATAAAGCATGATGATCGAATGAAAGAAAGAGAAGTGCAGGAAACCAACCAGAAATTCACCAGAAAGTTCTTTCTCCAATCCTTTGAGAAGGTCTTCACCATAAGCTGCAGCATATGCCTCCCTAATCAACTTTCGTTGAGCCCCGTTCCTGTGTGCCAGGATCTTGATTATTGTCTTCTCATCCGTGCCCAATCCTACAGCATTAATTCAGCACAGCACTGTTACAACTTAAGAGCAATTCTTTGATGCTTTTTTTTTTTTTTCTTTCCAAAATCACATGATTAAGTCTCATTTTGGCTTTTAGCAGTAGATCAAACGAAAACAGCCAACATTAGCACCTTGAATTGATAAAACATAAGCATTCTGTTTTCAGCCATTAGTTCCTCTGAGGTCCAAATTAAAATATACTCCACAATTTACTTTTCCCAACATTATTTGCAAAATTTGGGAACAATCCAAAATTATGTGCCCTTGGCATTCAAATCGCATTAGAAACCAAAATAATTCCAACGAAATGAAACTCTGAATGCGTAATCTTCAGATGATCAGTTAAATAATAGTAAAAAATTGTAGAAAATTTAGAAGAAACAGTTATGATTAAGAAACATTCTCGATCATCTTTAGATTAAAGACATAATCACTCATTCCAGTGGCAAAATCCTGAAAATATCCTTCACATTTTCATCACCAATAGTCATGATCATAGACTACTTAATTTAATCCCCAGAAATGACAGGTTTCCATACAGATCTAATCAACAAAAAGAATAACAAATGGGATGGAGAAATTGTTGAGATACCCGAAAAGGCTTTTTTGAGCTGCTCAGCATCCTCTTCCGGAGGGGGAACATTTGCAGGGACTCTCAGAGTAGCCATTGATGATTGATCTCTCTCTCTCTCTCTCTCTGTGTAATGAGGAGGAGTAAGTGTGTGTTTATGGTGATGATGATGAATTAGGAACGATGTTATTTATAAGGTGAAAAGGACGTTTATAATGGGAAAAGATAGCTAAAAGTCATCAAAATCCACGACAATTCACAGATGCCAACGTGATTACCATTTCTAAGATTTCCATTTCAGAATTATTAGACAGCGTTTTCTTGCGTATAAAGTGAATTTAAATTAAATATTTTATCGAAAAGAACAATTTCTTATAAATTTAAGATTCTACTTTCCCGAAAAAAACTTTTTAATACAACATTTTCTTGTACTTTTCTTATATATATTTTCATTATTTTCTAATAAAATATAAATATGAACCACTATTGCATAATATATACTCATCTTAAAAATAGTATTGTTATATGGTCACCCCAAAGTTAAATTCAAAATAATAGAGGGAGTATTATTTTAATTTAAAATATAACGTTAATTTTTTTAAAAGATATTTAGCACTAACCAACAAAATCTCAATTTTTTTTTTAAAAAAATTTAATTTATATTCAACACAAATATATAAACCAATCACGTATTTAATTGTAAATACCAAAATATAACAAAAGAATAGCAATTTAAAGTAATTTAATTATTATTATTTAAAAAGTTAATGTAACTTAACCATTTATTGCTTCGTTCTTGAGGAAGAAAGAATGTTAATCCAAGATATAGTGCATGTTTGCAATCTCTAGTAGAAATAAAAAAAGTGATATTAAGTAATTTTAGTAGCAAAATGAAAAAAAGAAGTGTTTTAAACTTAAGTGATTTTAAAAAAATTATTAAAAAAATGTGTTTGCAAAAAAAGTGCTTCTAAAAAAATATTGAGTATCATTTTATTGAAGAATGTGTAGAAGTGCTTAACTAGAAGTTAAAAGCTAAAAGTTATTGCTTGACCAAAAATACTAATAAACACTTAAAATAATAGTTAAAAACATGTTTTAAGTGCTTTATTTCAAAAAATAAGCACTTTTACTTTTAGTGTAGAATTTACAAACAAGCACATAATCATTGTTCTAAAAGTCGGCCGACTAGTCGGTCCTTGTTTACCAAATCGCTAAAAAATATATTTGGGGTGGTAGTCGGTTATTAGAGCTCATTAGGCCGCAATTAGATCATCTAGACACTGACTAGGCGGCGATTAGACCAACTAGATGCCTCGACTACATTTATTTCTCCCTTTTTGAAAAAAAATTATGGCAAATTTTAAGTAATTAAAATAAAAGAATATTAAAATAACTAAATATTAATTCCCTTTTAATTTTTAAATTATGATTTTATTGAATTTTAAATTTCATGTTGTTATCACTTATAATTTTAATATTAAAAGTTAGTGATGTTAATTTTTTTTTTATGTATAATATATTTATTAATTAATTATATTTATCGTTTAGGTGCAAGAAACTACTCCCCGACTTATCACTCTATTTGTTAGACCATAGTAGTTTAACCGACTAGCAAATTACGATTTTTATAGTTCATTTCATTCACAGAAAATCTAATCACTTCATTGGCTTAAGGCTTTAATGCTTAACCAATACTTATATAATAACAAAATTTATATAACAAAATATTTGCTATTTATATAATAACATTTTTTTTCAAAGTCGAAGCTGCTTACTAAATTTATGAATGCATGCAAAATATTCTTCATTAAATATAATATATAGTAGTATTTAATTAAACTTTTTACTTTCAAAGTCAAAATTGCTTACTTAAGTTACACTATATCCTTCATTAAATAAAATACAGAGTAGTTTTTAATTAAACTTTTCACTTCCCCAAAACCCAAATATTATTATAATAAAAACCTTTTAGCTTCTCACTTAAAAAAATGTTTAAAATGAGATTTCAATTGTATTATTTGGTACTTATTTAAATAGATTAGTAATTCAACCATGCAATTCAGAATATTATTATTAAATTTTAGTATGTGATTGTATAACATAGAGATAAATTGTGTTTAGGATTTAAATCAACAAATTATATATGTGACAATATTATAAATGATTAGAATTCGCATCTTATTCATGCAAATATATTAGGGATGACAATGGGACATGTCGGAGTGATTATTGGGAGATTCAAACTCACTCCACTCTAAGTACGGGCCAGATTGGATCGATGCACTGCGGGTCACGGGCAAGGCGAGTCGACCAATTCTAAATTAGAATTTTATTTTTATAATAATAATAATATATAATATATTCTTACATATTTAAAATAAAATTAAGATCTGAATTGAAAAATAAATTTATGATATTAATATTATGTTTATGAATTAATTTTATCTTTAAATATATTGATACCAATTATTATAATTCATATTATGTTTACATATTGATCTAAAATATATTTATTAAATTGATTTGTTCTTGGCGCACAATAAGATGAGTGGGATGTTCCCCTGGGCATATGTTTTCTCCCTTATTTGGAAAATTCACATTCTCGTATAACTTTTTCTGCGTGGAGGAGGGTATTTGTGGTAATCTGACGTTGAAAATGATCGTTTCTGATGATCGGAGAAATTATTTGCCAGATAAACCGTTACAGAGGAGTAAAAAGGAGTGTGAGGCAGAGAAGCCTATTGATTGCTTTGAGCATGAATGCGATGTTGCTCACATTGCTCCTCCTCCTTCATGTTTTATTAATTAGTAATAAACTTATTTATAGCAGTGTAACTGAGTTTTATAATACCCAAAGAATAATTTATAATGTCCGAATAAGAATTGAGTAGTAAATGAATAATTAATAAATCAGTATACCCAAAGACCTATTTATAATACTCGAAGAACAATTTATAATACCAAAAGTACAATTTATAAATGAATAACTAATAAAATAAATAAATAAATAATATCCAAAATATAATTTATAATACTCAAAGAATAAATATATAATACTCAAAGTATAATATATAATACCGAAAGAATAATTTATAATATCTAAAGAAAAATTTATGAATGAATAATTGATAAATGAATAAACCCAAGAATAATTTATAATATCTAAATACAATTTATAATACTCAAAGAACAATATATATATATATATATATATAAAATACGCAAAGAATAATTTATGATATCCTAAGAACAATTTATAAATGAATAATTAATAAATAAATAACTAACAAACAAGTAATATTCAAAGAACAATTTATAATACTCAAATAATAATTTATAAATGAATAATTAATAAATAAATGAGTAATATTAAAAGAACAATTTATAATACCTGAATAACAACTATGTAATACCCCAGCAACTTAGTTATATCCTAAGAATAAATTCATAAATACCCCAAGAACAAGTAAATCATATTAATGGATCAAATAATATCTTTTGATATAAACTTCTAATTGAATTTATAATGTTTTAAGATAATTATTAAAAATGCAATATCAAAAAGGTTATAAATTACCGTAAAAAAAATGACATTTTCATAAGTTTTTATGAAAATAAATGTAATATTCTCTTCATATTTTTACTTTTAATTTTTAACATAGAGACATATGCATTCTTGATATGATGATATTGAAAATCAACAAAAAATGCTTAAAAAATAAAGGGTTAATTCTATATAAATACACCAACTTTTACTCAACTTTCAGTTTAACTGAACTTCAAGATTATTATAAAAAATCTCAACCTTTTAAAAAGTTTCAATTCGATACACTTTTTTTTTCGGCCAGCAACTGATGACGTGTCTCATCGGAGCGCGTGAAATGTTGCCACGCTGGCTTACACGTGTGAAATACTTTTTTGGTTAATTCTATATAAATACACCACCTTTTACTCAACTTTCAATTTAATCATGAGTTCACGATTATTATAAAATATTACAACCTTTTAAAGAGTTTCAATTCGATACACTTTTTTTTTCCGGCCAGCAACTGATGACGTGTCTCGTCGGAGCGCGTGAAATGTTGTCACGCTGGCGTAAACGTGTGAAATTATTTTTTATATTTTATTTTTTTTCCACATCATATATTATATATATAAAAAATAAAAATTTTATATTAAAAAATATTTTTTGAATGAGAAATACTATGGAAAAAAACTTTTTCCATCATATTCAAGAGGGACTTGAAAAAACTGTGTTAATGGTGCCGAATATCACCATTTTATTCTATATAAATACACCACATTTTATGGTTTTGATATTCGATACAATCAACACAGTTTTTTCAAGTCTCTCTTGAATATGGTGGAAAACGTTTTTTTCCATAGTATTTCTCATTCAAGAAATATTTTTTAATATAAATTTTGTTATTTTTTTATATAATATATGATGTGAAAAAAAATATATATAAAAAAGTAATTTCACACGTGTACGCCAGCGTGACAACATTTCACGCGCTCCGGCGAGACGCGTCATTAGTTGCTGGCCGGAAAAAAAAATGTATCGAATTGAAACTCTTTAAATGATTGGGATTTTTTATAATAATCGTGAACTCATGATTAAATTGAAAGTTGAGTAAAAGGTGGTGTATTTATATAGAATTAACCAAAAAAATATTTCACACGTGTACGCCAGGGTGACAACATTTCACACGCTCCGGCGAGACACGTCATCAGTTGCTGGCCAGAAAAAAAATATGTATCGAATTGAAACTTTTTAAAGGTTGGGATTTTTTACAATAATTGTGAAGCTCAGGATTAAATTGAAAGTTGAGTAAAAAATAGTGTATTTATATAGAATTAACTCAAAAATAAACTAATCAAAGCATAAAACTCCTCAAAAATCTAAGTAGTACATGAAGAACTATTTACAAATACCCCAAGAACAATCAACAATATCTGAAGAACAAAATCACTAATATTTCAATTGCCAAAACACATAGTGCGGCATGTAGTGTGTGTTGACTGAAATTAAAATCCATGCAAATTCAAAATTAAAATTAAAATCCAAGTACATACACTTGGGTATACACTAGAATTTGCGTACAAATAAATAATAATAATATATTAATTCATAAATATTTCATATATTAAAATTTTAATAATATAAATGGGTCAAACCAGGCCGGTCAGGTGGTGGTAGGGCGACAATGATACTCATACTCGCCCCACCCCATTACGGGTCACGGGGCGGAGCTATTCATACAGCACGGGTTTAGGTTGGAGCAAGTCGGGGCGAACTAAATTTATGTGCACCCAAGTGCATAGAACTCACTTGAGATTTATACTTAATTTTGATTGGTCCAATTAGATAAAATTTGAGAGTCCATATATCGGGTTGAAAACGAGTCTAAATTTTAATTTTTTTTTTCAAAACACACAATTGCACGCCTCATTATTTGTTTTTTAGCAATTAGGTATTACCAGTAATGCAAATAGCGGTCGTCAAGGCTGTCTAGGCCCTTGGCGGAACTCAGCTGCCGCCGACTAATCCAAATCAATAAAAATTGGCGGAGAAGATATTTGACGGCACTTAGACGATCTTGACGCCGTTTAGACAGTAGAAAGTTTTTATATATTTTAAATAATTTAAATCAAAAGGTGTTCTCGAAAAGATATCCAACTTTGCCTAGATGATTTATATATATATATATATATATATATATATATATTAAATAATATAAATCCAAAAATATTTCTCGAAAAAGTTTCCAACTTAGAGAACTTGATGAGGATAATTCCCATCCAGTGAGAAAAAATATAAGGGGGCGTTTGATTTAATTGTAAGGAATGGAAAAGATATAGGAATGGAAAGGGTGTGGAATGAAAGTCATAGTTCTCAAATAGCTGAACTATAGTAGATTCCTTAGTTTTTGGGAATCAAAGTTATAGTAGAGTCATTTCAAACACACACTATGACTTTGATTACCATTACTTACCTTTCAAAGGTGCCAACCAAACACCCCCTAAATGTTGGTGTTGAGTCTGACGATAAAGGCCAAGTGTATGAATATGAACAACCTTTGTCTTTTGAAATTTCATTTAATTGAACCACTTAGTTTGATGTTAATTTATTTGTATTACGTATTTTATTATTTTTGCATTTAATTTGAAAGTTGGACATATCTATTGTAATAATTTAACATTTTATTGACTTGATATATATTTGATTATTAGTTATGTTTTAAATCTATAATATATCTTACAATAAGCATCTTAGTTAATATAATAGTTAAAAAAAATTGACTTAGATAGAAAAAATTTAAAAAATAAATGAATTTTTTTTTAACACCTAAACAGTCTAATTGCTTGGCAACACTCGGCCACGGCCGCCAAATATCATTTGCACCCTTGGTAAGGATTATTCAATGAAGAGGAAAATGGAAATCATTCTGTCATTTTATCGTTATCCTTCTAATGCTTATAAGAGTGCAGACGACTCGTAAAATCCATCAACCATTTCCTTTTTGAAGTAAAGTTGATATTAATTTGGCTGTCGTAGAAACAAATAAGCACTATCTCCCTTCAATCAAGAATTGGTTAGAGTAGGTCATGGTGTTGTGGTGAATATTAAATCTAATTCCTCCTTTCGTAAAATAGACTTTCGATGGTATAGAGTGATGGTTGTAGGTATCTAATGCTTAGCATTACCTTTGATCAACCAATAATCATCTTCACTTGTATTTAGATGTTTTTATCGTCAGTCAATCTGCTATGAATTTAGTGTTGGTTTTGGAGGAGGGAGACACCAATACCACTAGAGTATCATATATAATTTCAATACAGTTGCTTCACAAGATTTAGTTTAGATAGCCTCAAATGAAATATGCAACTTAAATTGCTTGAACACTAATCAAGATTTTGCCCCCGGACAGGACCCTGCAAGTTTGAACTTAAATTGCTTGAACACTAATTAAGACTTTGCCCCCGACAGGACCCTGCAAGAATCGTAACAACTGAGTGAATGTTTGTTTCAAATTCTTCAATTGTAATGAGAATAAAATTTCATTGTCCTTCTTTACCTTTACATATGTTGAATGTGTATTTGTATTCATGGTGGTTACATCATTGGTGTTGTGCTCCAATTTTAAAAAAAGTTGACAAAACAAAATTGTTGGTTATTGTACGGGGAATTGATTGAGGAGGATGATTATAAGATGAGAAGAGAGTAATCAAATGGGGTGGTGATTACCTTATTTGTATTTCATTTGTTCTCATTACCTACTATAATTACTACATATATATATTTATTCTCATTACCATTGAAGAATTTTCATATCAAGCGCCCCCTAAATTAACCAAATATCATGTTCAAAACAGCATTTCTTGTCATCCACTGGCGGATAAAATTAGCAGAACCTAGATCCCACCATGTTAACAGGATATAATGCCCTAGAATACGATAAGAGACCACGATCCAAAAGATATGGACATTCAAAATCATATTTGAGAACAATGATAGCTCCACTTGCAACCAATGTGCAACTTGAAGAGTCCTATATCAACCTATTTATCTGGCCTCAACTAAAAGCCTTCAAAGTTAAATTGACACGGGGCAACTGAAAACAAGTAACAATTTTGTAAAAGTAATTAATTATTCTAATCGCAACCAAAATAAGAGGAACAAATAGTAGATCATAGCATCTGGAACAATAGTAGATTATAGAGCACTATTAGTATACTGGAAGTACCTTACTGTGTGAGCAGGAATGGAATTATTACATAAGACGACCAACATAATTAGCTCGAGGGTATTTGCTCTTTAGTTGAGGCCATTGCACAAATATTTGATCAGCCATCCGTAGTTTATAAAGAAGCAACCCGCTCAAAGATAGCTTTTTAACTCTAGCAATGCTCTCAACATAGAAAATGCATGACCAACTGATCCCAAAAACCTGTAAGTTGTATCACTGACTTGATCAATAATTTTATTGACAATCTTTCTATATTTTTTTCTTATAATGCATCAAAGCATCAACTACTGGATACTAAGAGCGAGGAAAAAATCTGTCTGAAAAGTTGGGCAAACCTTGAAAAAGAATGCAATTGCGCAAAGTGGTATACAAGTTCCAGGCCCATTGCACAAAATCTGCATGGTGAAAGTATTGAATCAAGAAATGGAATAAAGAAAAAAATAAAATAAAAGTTGTATAGTTCAGTGAAATACTAAATCACAATACCACTTGAGGTCTGATCTTGACCATTAACCACAACGCATGGGTTAAAGCAATTAAAGTTGTGCCAACTGAAGTTATGTATGACTGACCAACCTCGCGACTTCGGTAAATTTGCATAAAATGAGAAGCTCCTACCAACTCAACCTCTGCCTAACACAATAAAATTCCACCTCAGAGAGCATTTCATTCATGAAAATCAGGAGAAAATAAAAGGAGACAGTTCAATAATCAGCCACCATGTTGCAGCTGCCTTATTCTATTCACATATTCCTTATCACCTCAATTTCAGTTTTCATTTTCCGTGTGCAGAATAGTTGTTCAAGTCCATATTTGGTATATTTAGAAAAAACCTACACAATTCTACCCAAAAGCTATGAGGATAAGAAACACAGTGGAATTCTTTAAATTACAATCAGGTTCCCAATCCTTCATATCAGACTCGTATTTGAGATAAAACTTAAAATTTCCTATATTGAACTCAGAAGGGGTCATACAACCCCCATAACTGTAAATTAATATAGTAAAAATGATATTTTACCTTTTCCATTAAGGAATCCTCGAGTAAACGAGCCTTCTGAAGGCTCATATTATCAGTGGCAGCAGCAATATAGTATCTTGGATTAAATCTGTCCATCTGCATTACAGCTAGTAGATTTAGCATCTCGGCTGTATGACCACCTAGATTAGGATCAAATGACTCAATCAAAAGCAAGAATCGGCAGAGTTAATGCCAGCCACTTATGGAAATACAAGCCTCCAGATTTCAATTTATGAGCTCCAAGTCTGTCCACAAATGTAGGATACCAGTAAAGAAAGAAATTACTACCTGAACCTAGAATTATCAGGGCACTGAGAGGTCCAAGCAGTCTTCTCTGTAGGGGCTTGCCGCTCCGACGTATAATGTATATAATGCGGATCGAAATCAAGGTACAAGTACCAATTATCAACAAAATCACGACGTTTAAGAATCCCATGTCAACCACGAAACAGCTATCTCGGTAATCCATCGTAAGAGTAAACTATAATTGCAGTTTGCAGCAGCAATCTAACCCTACATTGTGCTGCCTTAATCAGTATATACTGGAATGAAATAAAATCAACAGTAGCAATAACAAGTCAATCCCAAAATCTCAGTAAAGTAAATCAGCAATCACAATATGCTTTACCCAATAATTTAGAAGGTGGGGAAGAGAACTGTGAGCCTAAGAGGAAAAAAGAAACATAAAGCCAAAATCAATCATATGCAAGAATGAAGAAGAAAATTACTTGCCTGGTACCTGTTGATGTAGGGCGCAGATTGTGCAAATCGACTATTGGATTTCTTGGGCTTCTTTATAATTTAAAAAAAACAGATCATTACATTGAATCTACATGCAGATAAATTCATCTTGCAGGATGATCCGAATTTTTTTCAGAAAAGGAGCTTCGGCAGCGGAGTGTGCCAGCTGCGGGAAGACAATCGGCCGACGTAGAAAGGCAGGAATCACAAAACTTCTTCCTTCGTGTAGAGCTTTCAATTTCCCACCGTATTTGGGAATTTCCCCTCAAATTTTTTTATTTTTAATTAGCTTTATCTCCATCTAAAATTTTTGTAATACATTTGGAATAAATAATCTATAAATATATAAAAGCAACAGTGCTTATACAATTCGTTGATGATTTTGCTGGCGAGTGAACAGTCACTCGCTCAACAGTAAAATCGTGACTTGCACTTCCTACAGGAGCGAGTGAACAGTCAACTTTAAACCATCGTATCCGAATCTAATTTTGTTAATTTTTTTGTCCATTCACAGGGACGCCTAATTTTTAGTCACAAAATCGCAAACCGTCTGCAAAAAATGTTGAGCCCACACTTGCAAAAAATAATTTTGAAACCCTAATAAAATATAATCAGATTCAATTATACCTTCAGTTGACAGCGTGGCGTGGCCGTGGACGGCAGGGGGTGCGTCGCGTGTGGCAGCGCGGAGACGAGGCTGCGACTGTGTCTGATGCAGCGCACAGGCGTGGGCGGCGGCGGCGTGGGAGGAGGCGTCGGTTGAGGTGGAGGAGGCAGAGATGCCTGGCCGCTGAAAATCCGTCGTAATGACTGAGGAAGAGAACAAGAGTATAATAGATGGGACAATCTTATGGGCCATTAATGAAATCTTGGCCCAACTTTCTCATTTATTTATTGGCCTAGGTTATATACAGTCACATTTGTGAAGAGTACGCGCACTTCATATTTTTATTAATTAAAATATTTATAAAATATTATAATACTTTCTTTCACCTTTTGCCCTGAAATGTGAAAATTTTACATTACTTTTCAATACTTTTTTCTGTAAAATACCAATATTTTTAATAATGATTTCATTTTTAAAAATTAAAAAAAACCTAGAAAAATATTATTTAAAAAAACGTAGTAAAAAGATCAAATAGTGTTTTTTTTTTTTGTATGGTGAAAATATTTCCCAAAATCGGAAAAAAATATATATGAAAGAAAAAGCAAAAACATCTAGATATCTTTAACAAACAACTCAAAAAAATCTCAATTATTTTTTGAAAAAATATATTTCTTTGGAAAAAAATAAACAAAAAGTAGGCATAACTTGAAGAAGTCAATCGAATAAACTTTTGATAATATTTTTTGAAAATAAGCTAAAATTTTGATCAAAATATTAGAAAATTGTATTTTCTTTTTCATATAACCAGATTCTAAATTAAGAAATATAAAAAAGACCAGGGCACGCCAATTAAGAAAAAAATAGAGTATGTGAGTGTGAAGTAAATTAATAAAATATAAAAAGTGTACTTTATTGACTTTTGTGAGTGTAAATTATTTCATTTTTAAGGTATGAAGAAAGGGTGGGGACGGAGGGAGTATATTTTTTTGTAAACTAACAAATACAACTTTCTTTTATATTATTTAATCAAAATTTTATCAATTTTATTAGTTTGTTAATCCTAATTTATGATGATATAAAAAAACAAGTTTAATTTAAAAAATAAAAAGTAATTAAGAATTTTGCGCTAATTGTCTCATGAAAAGACTATTATTTATCAAAATACATGTGATAAATTCAAATTTTAAATTTGAACCGTAGACAAATTTAAAATTTAAATTTGAACTATAAATTCCATTTGATAATACTCTACTTTTCAGAAAAAATGATTGTGCTTAATTTTAATATACAACTAATAAATTATAATATTATATGGCAACTCAGATGTCATAGTTAGCAATTATTGACTTAATTCACAGTTCGCTTTAGTGGCCTAGCAAAATATTGAGTCAATAAATTTAATTAACATATTTATTTTACTTTCACAATATATTATCATATTCATTAAACTCAAATTTAATTATTCAATTATTAATTAACATAATTTCTTTACGATTAAAATAATGAGACTACATTTATATTATAATTATAATTTTTTTAATTTAAATTATGAATAAAATTTCAAAATGATCAAAGACAATAAAAATATAAATAATAAAATTTCTATTTTTTTCTAAGTTATTGTCTATATTTTATTATTATCCACTTAAAAATTGAATATAAATAATTATGAAAATTATATGCCTACTAATATTTTTTTTTTAAATTGATGAACAACAAATGGTTAAATTATATTTGCAATGAAGACGTGGAATATAGTTGTGTAATTTAAAAAAAATGCACCACCTTGTACTCAACTTTCAATTTAATCTTGGTCTTCACAATTATTATTAAAAAACTCAATATTTTTTGAAATTTCAATTCGATACATGTTCTTTTATTTTCGAGCAATTAATGATGTGGCTCATCGGAGCACGTGAAAGTTTATCACACTAGCGTAAACACATTTAATTACCTTTTTTTTTTAATTTTCACAACATATATCATATGCATATACATAAAAAACATACTTTTTATTTAAAATATTTTTTGGCAATAGAAGGGGAAAACGCTTTATATGTTTGTAGTATTCAATATCAAATTCACAAAACACTTAAGAAAAATACTCAAATACCATAGGAAGAATTGTCCAAAATTGTATCAAATCCTGAAAAATCCCAATACTGGAGGTTTGAATTTCTGAAATTTATGTATGCACGCCAGCATGACAAACTTTTAATCACCCAAACGAGACACATTGTTTATTACAATTCACTAACACTTTGAATTTTGGAGTTTTGCTACTTTTTATTATTTTCTTATATAGAAGAGATTTAGGGTTTCTGTTATTGTTGAAAAAAAAAGTATATTTACAATTGATTATAATTTATGGATTGTTGCTTTTAAATCTTTGCCAAATCAAGTTATTAATTTTCTAAATTTTTTGTACTATTGAGAAACTTTTATTTCTTACTAAAAAAATGCATGTACGAATTGTGCACAAAATATGCATATAATATTTTTTACATTTTATTCAACAATAAAAGAATACACATTTTTATGTAAAAATAACAATAATAAAAATGAATAGTATATATATTTTATATTTACAGACCGTGCAAATGCACGGGTGATATACTAGTTTAAGATAGTAATAGGGCCTATTTATAATTTTACAGGGTTAAATGATTTTTGAAACGTGAAAATTAAATTATTAACAAAATTAATTACATTTAATGTAATTTTAAATATATAAAAATATTTTAAAAAGTTTTAGTTACTTAAATTTCATATGAATATAAATATAGAAAAATTACAAAATTGTTCATAAAATTGACACTATTTACAAATTAATTCTGTACAGAAAAAAATATCATTTTGTGCAGAAAAAAAGTATACTTTTTGTAAATATTGTAAACCAATTTATAAATATAATCACTTTTTTTAACCAATATCAATATGCTCCAAAAGTATATTTACTTGAGTAAGACCAACATTTTGGACAAATGTTCAAATAATGGTTTAGTATTTATGTATGTGTAACTAAATGTATAAATTCGAAAGTATCCTAATTTACTTTTGTTAATACTGAAAAGTTATTCAATGTTAAATTGACTTTTAAAAAATAAAAACAGATGATTTTTCTTTAATGATATATACATCGTTTTTTTTAAATGCATTTAAATTATACGGAGTATTTAGTGCAAAATAGACTTACTTTCAGACTAGTTTTTAGCATGTGTCATTTTCGTTATATGTTAACAATCTTCAGTCTCTAATAGCAAATTAAAGTAAACAAAAATTGCATATAAGTTTTTAAAATAAAAAATTGTTGGTCCAAAAAGTAAAGGGTGAAAAACATATAGGCATAAATACATTTTAGTATTACAACTAGATCCAAATTAAGTTACTTTATTAACAGCTTAAGTATCTGCATATGATCTGTCACGCTACAGTGTCATAGGTTGACACACTACAGTAAATAAATTCAAATGTGTATACACTACAATATGGTATAATCGATAACACTGTAGTGTAACCTATTATCAATTGTATAATGCACTATAGTAAAATCGTAACACTATAGTACAAACCGATAAGATTATAGTATAACTGAACATAAAAACTAATACATTTAAATATGAATCTAATAATAAAGAAACATCAATGAAGGTCTTGTACGCAATTGAATTTAATTTTCTACACTTTTTAAAATTAACTATAGTATATTTATAAGTATAACTGAACATCTCATATACATCAGTTCAATTTATTACAATAATAAGAAAAGCAGATGTTCACATCAATTACAAATCATCTAATGAAACACTGAAGTACCCATACCATTACAAACATGTAAAAGTATATGGCAATGAGACGTTAAAAAAAACAAAACAATGTGGAATCAAGAACACCAAAACAAAAATCCAAAATAATATCTAAAGTTAAAAATCGAACACCAATATTTAATTTACAACAAAATAAATAATCAAGTTGGCCCTATTTTCGAGCTCAAGTCAACAAACATCGGAAACAGAAACAGAAACAGAAACAGAAACAGAAACAAGCTTATTGTACTATGTTCAAAATCGAAGCCTCCTTCTTCGCTGGAATTAATGGAGAGTATCACCACCGGAAAATCAAAGACACAACAAATCAAAACCAAAATGAACAAATCAAAACGAACCTAACCCTTGAAATTCGACATTAAACAAGAGAATTCCTAGGAAAGGATGAACAAATACATACCAATAAGAGAATATCTGCAGTAGAAGACGGTCTTCGAGATTAAGGCTCTGAAATCGAAAGCAAAAAGTCTTAAATTGGCACCGACGAACCACCACGACAAAAGCCGCCACTCATGCCCCAGAAGCTGCTCTGCGGGCTTTGAAGGTGGGCTTGCAGTTTGTGGTGTTGCTGTGGAATTTTCGGGAAAAAAAGAGACTCACTATTTCCAGGGGAGACTGCTTCGAATTAGATAGAGACCGGTTTCAATTGATTTCCGGTGAAGACATGGGTCTCTTTACCAGCGATGACGGCAAGCCTCTCATTCTCCCATCCAAGTCAAAACTTACCTCATCGTCGTCCACCTCCATCGATTTGGGTACCTATTTAAAGCTCTGAATGAGATGAGCAAAATCCCCCACTTTAATTGATAATAGGATTCCGGCAGGACCTTTATTTTCGTCGAGAAAAAAATTAGAGAGAGAGAGGAGGGGAGAGAAAACGAGATGCAGAGGGAGAGTGTGAGAAATATTAAATTAATTTGAACGAGCCAATTACATATTTGAAGAGAGAAGTCTATCCATCTGTCAAATCATGTTATATTACAATTTGTATTCAATTTTGGCTTAACGGGCCATGGACAACCACTTAGTTCGATTAATTTGTTTACCATTAAAATTATATAAAACAAAATTGATAATAGAGCACACTAAGGATTCATTTGGTTCGTAAGATAAAAATATCTATCCGTCGAAAACATGCATGTTTTCGATGGATAGATATTTTTATCTTACGAACCAAATGAGCCCTAAACACGCGACGAGATTCCCAAAAATTTGGTACTTCAAAAAAATTAGACAGTTAAGTATATATAATTTAACAATTATATATATCATTTGTATTCAATTTTAGTTCATATTTAAAAAATTTCTTATTTAATGTCTATATAAATGTACAAGAAACAAATGAGTTACATTTGTCAAAATAGAATTCTTATATTGTGATGGGTTATGATTGATACATTGAATAATTTGAGACTTTAACACGTATATGTTGTTGTGTTTTTTATTTTTTTTTCTTTTTGGACTAGTTATGAATTATTTTTAATTCTATTGAGAGTTTAAATTGAGATTATCACATGTCCACCAGTGGACACAAATTTATATGTCCATTGCGAATGCGATAATAGCACATAATCAAATGCAAGCAATCGATTAAAATAATAGTGAACTCTCAGCTTATGTACATTATCACATTAGTGGTAGCATATAAATTTGTGTCCACTAGTTGATATGCGATCATTTTCGCTCTAAACTTATTTGTTATTGTAATGATCCTTATTCTATTTAAAATTATATTTGAACTCGTGATTTTTATTCTGTGTTATTTATTTTAATTAGTGTTGTTTGTGACTAAGAAGGTATAAAATATATATATGAATTGTCATGTTGTATTTATAGTACCACTTTTATTCTTATTGTTATTTAAAAAAAATTAAAACGTGCTGGACTAAGCTTGTTAGTCTACGGCGTAGATATATAGAATTGGACTGAACTCTATTTTTGTAGGTTATTTTGCAAATAGGCTGGTCATCCTAGCTCATGAACATGACTTGGCTCGATAGGCTTAGCTTGGTCAGGCTGAGTTGGATGGTCCAATTTGCCAGCTCTATATGTAACTCACTATTGCACTAACTTACTCTAATAAGTACATTTTTTCTCTGTCCTTACTTCTACTTTTATATATAGTAGTTTTTAGCTCGTGTCATTCATGGTATACGTAAATAACACTGATGAAAAATTAATGTAACTTTACATAACAATCTTCAGTCTCTAACGTAAACAAAATTTTCATATAAATTTCATGTACGGTGATTTTAGAGCAAGAGATTTGATAAACAGAAAGAGAAGGATGCAAAAGACAACACATTAAACAATCCGCTAATATGAGACATAATATGACATAATGCAAGTTTAGTCCTTGATCACAGGCTTAAGAAAATAAATGTGTACAAATAAAAAATTAGTAAAAGTTTTCTTGCCCTTATAAATACTAACAAATGCATATAACCCTATTAAATTACAATCGTCACAAAGAAATTGCAACTATTCTCTTCACCCAATAAAAATCAATTAAGCTAGTTTCTTTTAGCAAGCAATGCAAAAACAAACTGAAAATTAGGGTTATAAAGTTCTCAGAAATTCTATGTTTAAATATCACCTTCAATTCCAAACTGAAAGCTCTAATTCTGTTGTCTTTTTCTTTATTTCATCATCTGACTAGTTAATAGTATAATATAGAAGAAAACATATTGTCAGGATATATGCATTGAACACCACTATTAAAATCTAATAACGAGCTTGAGTTTACCTCTTGTGACTTGGGATGTGTTTTCCAAGTGAGAAGATGAATGCAAAAATGGAATTAATCCATATATCTGAGAGTAGGGTGGGACATTAAAACTATAAAATTATGTCATGGATGGAATTTGAATGGACAGAATATTAAGATCTAACCAATTTGGGGAACTAGGAAGGGAAGGGAGAATGCCAAGTGACAAGAGAGGGTCTAAGAGCGAAATGTAGTTTTGGTCCCACAGGTTGTAGGACCTCACACTTTTGGTCCAATACTCTTCACTTTGTTCCCGTTGGAAAATTTTCATGCAGTTTTGGTCCCACCGTCACGTTCTCTATTAACTTTATTTGCCATTTTGGTGCTGCTCGATTGCCACACCAAAAATTCATGCAATTTTGGTCCCCCTCGATTGTCACACCCAAATTGCACCAATTTTCACATTTCTGAAAGAAAAAGTAACATTTTCTGGTGTCATTTTCACCCAGCTACATCTATATAATTTCTCTAAACCCATATGCTCATTCATAACAACACAAAACCAAAACATACCAAGAGAAGAAAATGAGCAAAGAAGAAATGTCATCCTCTTTCTCACCACAAAAATGCCAACACCAACTTATATATTATAGTGGCAACACAGTGACCACATATGTATCTCAAAGGCTAAAAAGCAGAGGTAGGTTATTCTATACCTATAGTGATTCTATAGGGGCTGCAACTTCTTTGTTTTGACAGATGAACATGAAGTAGTTGGGCAAGGCATGTTCCTAGAAATGATGAGGAGAATCGACTCTCTAGACTATGAGAATATGGACCTGACCTAAAAGCTAAAGGATGCAATAATACCATAGAAAAAGGCCACTGAAATGGTTGAACTACTGAAGAAGGAGATGATACATATGGTCGCAACTAAAAGTTATCTTTTTAATTGTAATAATTTTATCTTACGCTCCAACTATCTTAAAGTTGATGGATTGAGTTTACATTTAGAATATGACACTTACTGATTTTGTATTTGGTTGAATCTATAATGTATGGGTGTCCATGGTCTAATTAAAGTCCAAGCTATTTATTGGATATTGTAATGAATTATATAGTTCAATGTTATTGTTTTTATGCTTTTCTAAACCAAGTGCATAAAGACACAAACTACATAAAAGCATAAAACCCATAGTACAAACCACAGTGCATCACAAGTACTCAATTCTGAGGAAACCACAGTACAAACAAAACTAAATTTCATCAGTTTTACAACAATCCAAAGACTAAAACATAACACAAAAATCATCACAAAGCAGAGTACTATGAGATGACAGTGTCTAAACAATCCCGATTATAAAGACAGAGATAAAATCCTCACAATTCAAAACAATCCATTATCATTTTTTCTTCAAACTCCTTAGTTTTGCTAATTTTCTTCTTACCCTTCATATTAGTAGGTTCATTTAGACTAGACAAGGTCACACACTTCTTACGTTCTTGTGAAATTACTATCATGTACGTCATCCTCATTTGTATTCACAACACCAATGTTGACATAACAATCAATATAGGTGTTTGGACTAAAAGTCATTCCAGTGGATGGTCCCATTGAGCTAGCATTGGAAGCACCAATATGAATCTGACCTCCAGTTAAATTGTGAAGGTGAAATTTTATAGGTGGAGGTTCCCTAATTGTAACTCCTTTTGGCCTTTGATCATTTATTGTTTGTGTCAAGGGTGTACTCTGTAAATAAACAAAAGAAGTGTGTGACACAAATACGATTTACAAAAGAAATTCAAAATTAAAATCATGTAGATCAAAACAAGATCCACACAAGGGACCCAAACAAGACCTAACTAGTAGATCAAAACAAGTTTAGCATATCTACGTTTAGCCAAACAGAATGCTAATATAAACAAAGAGTTGTGCTAAATGCCTAGACACTTAACCTAACGTCTGGGTGGAAGAATATAACCGCCTAGATCCTAAATAGACAAACTACTCGATAGGTTTTGGGTGTTATATTCCACACACTGAAGTATCTGATGCATCCTCTATATATAGACGGGGAAATCAACATCTACACTCCAATAGAAGCCGAGAAATAGGCTCCTCAAAGGCAACTTCCAATAATTTTCCTCCATGATGTAACTTCCAAGTTAGTGGGGTATTTGTCTACTCAAGCATTAACCGCTTGACATGTAAGATGGTCTTGGAACTTCTCACGTCTTCAACTTACATACCAAGACAAATACAAAAATAAAAAAGTTATCACGGGTTAAGTTAGTCGAAAGGATAAATTCTGATATTGCCAGAAATATTAGGAACACAAGTCACAACATATTATCAACATCAACAAAAGTAATTAGTAAAAATTTATTGTTAATATATATGACATGTAAATCAGATGATAAGAACTTACAATTTCATCATTTGGCTCTTCTAATTGTGTCATTTGTGGTCCATTAATAGGCTAACTCATCCCCAAAGCTTCTTGATCATCCTCCAAGCACTCTTCAACTAATATTTTTATTTTAAAACATTTCTGATTGTGCCCCTCTCCACCACAGAATTTACACTTTAAGTTAAATTTTTGTCTTTGCATCCTCTGCACCCCTCTCTGTCTTCCCCTCCCTTCATTTGAACCAATCCTTCTTCTTGACTCAGGCCTCTTTTTTTTTTCCAAAATTTGGTGGCAAGGGAGGATATAACCCGTCTTAGTCCATAAATCCTGGTCAGTCATTGGTTATATATATATATATATATATATATCTTGGTAAGTATCCACAAAATTATACTTGTGCACAAAATTGTCTACATTTAATTCTTGTGCACATATTGCACTCACAGCATGCTTGCAAGGAATACCTGATAATTCTCACTGCCTACAATCACACTTGCATTCCTTCAAGTCTACAACATATCTTGATCCATCAAAGCTTGTAATTTCATACTTCAAATCAGTTCATTTTACTGGTAAGCAATCTTTAGAAGCTTTAATGTTTTTGTAAATAACTATTTTGATTCTACCATACAAAGTTCTTCCCTCCCACTTCAAATCACTCTATTCTCTATTATTTTGTAGCTTAGTCATGATGTATTCTCTAATACACGCCAACATTATTATAATAGGTGATGATCTAGCATCCAAGATGACAGAATTGAAGATCTCACACATATTATTCACAAATGTGTCACACTTTGAAAATGTAAAGAAATGTGTCCTTGACCATTATAATTCAATCTTCTTTATTGCACTATTAAAACTTGGGGTTGTAGTAGCCTTAGCTATAGCCTACAATGCTTTCTTGAATGCATCACATTTAAATCCAGCTCTCTTCATGTTACTATGAAGATGTCTACACAAAATATGTTCTCCATTCCAGGCATAATACCCTCAAAAGCACGTATTAAACCTTTCTGCTTATCTAACATGAAAGTATAGACATCTTCTCTCCCATCCATCAAGTCATCTTTCATAATTTGCAAGAACCATTCTCATGCTTCCTTAGTTTCACACTCTACTACTGCCCATGCCAAAGGATATGGGTCATTGTTAGGATCCATTGCTACTGCAGTCAATAAGACACCAGCATATGGACCTTTTAGATGACAACCATCTATACCAATCCATAGCCTGCAACAAGATTTAAAACTTTGCTGCAGTGCAGTCATGCATATATACAACTTGTCAAATTTTGTTTCTGTAGGCGTATTATCTAGCTTCAGAATGATAGTAGATCAAGTAGTGATTGACTTTAGTCTCATAGCTTAGTGTATTGCTCTGTAGAATCTCCTTCAATCAACTTCAAGGCCCTTTTTTTTTGGCTCAATAAGCTTGATGGTGAGAAGTGTAGCACCCCAACTCCACCATTTTTAAATTCTTGAAATCTCTTATAGTGTTTTTTGGATCTACTCCGAAATCTTGTTAATACATCCTAGCTAACCAGCCTGATCTAACATATTGGACATGGTACTGTCTAGCACAGTTGTGATCTAGGTTGAACTCTCTGATTTGAAAACACTCTTGCTCTGATACCTTCAATGCATGGATGTGCCGATCACAACACTTTTGCTTGCATCTTGCATAAATCCTTCTACCATCGTTCTTAGGAAACCCAAGCTTCTTCATGTCTTGACACTATGCATGGTGACAACATCTTTAAACAATTGTTTTGTAGGAAAAATTTGTTCCATGAAGAACACCTGATTTTCAACTTGAGAAGGCCTAAATATCAAGTATCTTTCTTTTCATCCTCATCAACATCCTCAGATGATGCAACACTACGAAAAACAGGTTCATTGTTTACTCCATCAGAACTTGAATCACTATCCTTATATAATATAAAACTAGTTAATTTTAGTTTTTGCATGGAACTTTATTGTGATTTTACCTACAAATCAATATCACATAATTTATACATAAAATTTTAATAAATTATCTTCAAAATTATACCATGTTATTATTTAATTATAGCATGTATTATAAATAGTAAAAATAAATAAATAAGAAATTAATTTTAAATAAGAAATACATTTTATCCTATAGTAACACATGTTTGTCTAAATAGTAACACAAATTTGGGGAGCAAATATATGTTACTATTTGAGCAAATGTGTGTTACAATCTTATAAAAAGTGTTATTTTGCATATATTCATTTATTTTTATAGAATAAATAATTTTTAACATAATATAAGAGAAAAATCATGTGTGTTACTATAAGAAAACATATTGGTTTTTCATAAATATTTATTTATTTGTATAGAAATAATTATTTTTATATAATAACACATATAAAAAAATAATAAAGTGTATTAATATATGAATCAATATACCTAGATGTAAAGGAATGATGATTAAATTAAAAAACACATACTTATTCTTATAAAAATACATTTTCTCTTACAGTAACACGCATTTGCCCATATTGTAACACACATTTGCCCATATTGTAACACACATTTGCCCATATTGTAACACAAATTGGGGGAGCAAATATATGTTACT
>JAPKLY010000039.1:377745-394173 GCA_026898435.1 Prunella vulgaris
GGAGCAAATATATGTTACTATTAGAGCAAATGTGTGTTACAATCTTAGCAAATGTGTGTTACAATCTTATGAAATGTTGTTCTTTATATATATATTCATTTATTTTTATATAATAAATAATTTTTCATATAACACAAAAGCAATATGTGTGTTATTATAAGAAAATATATTATTTTCTCATAAGTATTTATGAAAAAAATAATATTTTTTGTAGTAACACACATTTATTATTAGATTGCATGAAAAAATGTTATTTCTACACAAAACAAATGAATATATGTAAAGAAAACAACATTTAATCTAATTGTAACACACATTTTGCTTATTAGTAACATGCATTTGGCAAAATAGTAACATACCTGGGAGTGAAAATAAGAAAATATATTATTTTCTCATAAGTATTTATGAAAAAAATAATATTTTTTTGTAGTAACACACATTTATTATTAAATTGTATGAAAAAAATATTATTTCTACAAAAACAAATGAATATATATAAAGAAAACAACATTTAATCTAATTGTAACACACATTTTGCTTATTAGTAACATGTATTTGGCTAAATAGTAACATACCAGGGAGCGAAAAAATCTGGAATCATAGTTGCGAATTTTTTTTAAAAAAAAGGACCAAATCCGACCCGACCCGGTAGGATCCGTGAATTTTTTTAAACTTACCCGTTTCACGTGAGTGTTCCTAAAAAAGTTATGCTTGGCATGGGTTGCAAAAATTATGCACTGGAAGTCTCGTCCAGTTGGGTTGCGCATGCCCGCAAGTTTTCGGTATGAATATGGGTCATACCCATTTAACAATATGGTATCGTTTCACACCGTGAAACATTTCATATACGTTTTTGTGGGTATTGTTGATATGGCGAACTAACACTATCGACATGGGGCAATTACGCAAGGCTTAGCAGGTCGCCAGGACCCACCAGGATCCTTGAAGATGCGGAGCTCGCCCACATGGAGGTAACCTACAAGCGGAGCTCGCCCAGAGCTCGCCTTTTACCCCTGGGAAGGTCTCGCCGAGCTCCATCATCGCATAACGTCCGTGGGCCACACAAGGCACCAGAGCTCGCCCTGGAGCTCGCCCAAACCACCTAGGCTCATCTTCGAGCTCGCCGACGAGCTCGCCTATTAGTCGAATAGAACCCCGATGGTGTGCTCTTTTTCCCTCCGTCCGGTTTATCCACAAGGGTGGTTTACGGCGAGGTTTTTAATGAGGCCCATCTAGTCTAAGACATAGTAGTAGGATGAGGCATGATAAAGGGAGCAGTGTGAGAGACCAAGACGAGGGCAAGGAACCCTCGTCAACACCGGAAGCCATATAGGCTCGTAAGGTGCCGTCTCACACTCACACACCTATAAATAAGACCTCTCTTGTACTATTCACACAATTCTCACAATTCTGAAAACCAATACTACTACTCTTGCAATATTTCTCTCTCTAAACTCTCCACTCTCCCTCCTCATATTTTACATCAAAGAACACAAATTCTTGGATTATTGTTTGATAGGATTAACATGATATAAAGCCACATAAACAAACATCGATTAATAAATTCTATCAACAATTTGGCGCTAGAAGGAGGGCTCGAACCTCCGAATCTGGAAAATTAAAAAACCTCAAGAACAAAAAGTTAGGGTTTGGTTGAAGGTTTGAAGATTTGAAGGTGTTCCTGAAAAAAAACTCAAGAACGCTTGAAGATACACATACACCCTCATCCCTTGAGCAAAGAATCCAGATTTCTGGGCAAAAACCTGAATTTTCGGATTTCGCAAAATCTGCCCGGAACAAGTTTTCAAACGCACGCGTGCACACGAATAAACCGAATTTCGGACAATTCGTCACACGCGAGGCTAGACGAAAACTTGCACAACTCCACCTAAGCTGGACGATAACCATCCAGGCGACCTCCATCACCCCGGCGACCTCCCTCCACTTCGACGCCCTTCAGCGAGTTACCCCCTCCGAAACCCAAAAATGGCCAACACTCGAGCCGCCAAGGGACAAACTTCCGCAGCTGTGGGAAGGTCTAGAGGGGGCAATCAAAACCAGGCCGAGGTGGAGACCTCACACCAGGGGGTGGAGACATCACAACCGCCTCCCCAGAAGAGCACCGCAGCTCCACGAACTCAGCGAACTGCGGCGACCCAGGAAGAATTAGCCCCCGCACTGAGGGACCTGGTCAGCAATCCTGACGAGCTCCGACGCACCATCGCGACCCTACAAAGGTTGCAGCAGCGACAACAGGACGAGCTCGCCCTAGTACCTAGGCGAGCTCCAGCCGCCGAAACCAGGGAACAGACCAGGCCCACCCAGGGCACCCAAACCAGGGGAGACTACAGCGTACTCCCCACCGAGCAGGAGGCGAGCTCGACACAAGCTCACCAGCGCAGGGAGAGAGCCGGTAAAGCCAAAATGGGGGAGGAGGGTCCCGCTCCTTACACTGGAAGGGAGCCGGCCTACACCGGGGCGTCTGGCACCCACCAATCTCAAAGGAGGGAAGTCCTCCAAGGCCGCCTGGGCCCGAGGTACGAAGAGAATGAGCGTGCAGCAGCCCCAGCTGCATCCCAGGGGGACTCTGACTAGCAGCCGCGCAGGTCAGCCCACGAAAGGCTAAGGAGGCCCGCCACTGATCGGCTAGGCCCCCACGGTGGACGCCAATTCCAGCCCGCCACTGAGAGGTCACCCCAGAGTGAGGCACCTCGGGGACGTGCGTCCGCGAGATGCACGACCTTTGAGCACCCTCCGCCGGAGGTGACCCGTGATGACGAGCTGTCCTCACTGAAAAAGGCCGTTGAAATGCTGCAAGCACAGGTAGCGGCCAAGTCTGGCGGACCTGACGCCACGACTCTCCCCACCTCTCCATTGGCACCCGCCATCCTCCGCGCACCGGTCCAAAAGAAAATTCAATTCCCCGTGATGTCCGCATACGAAGGAGAATCAGACCCAAAAGTCCATCTGGCCAAGTACGTGGATTTCATGATTTCGGTCGGTGCCACCGACTCCACCCAGTGCCGTAACTTCCCGCTGACCCTAGGGGACCGAGCTCACCGTTGGTTCTGTTGGTCCCGAAACGAGTTAGATCAGTGTATGGGGGGGATACACTGATGTCAGATTTTTCTGAAAGACTCAGAAAAATGCTCCAACGTACTCAGTCAGGAATCCCTGAAGTACTCAGTATGCTGAATGTCCGCAGGGACAGCAGGGACGGTTCAGTAACGAGTCAGATAAGCAGAGTAAGAGTAAAGTGCTCGGAGACTCAGTAGAGATAACAAACCTACTGATTGCCCGGAAGCGAGTCAGTTGGACAACTATCTCAGTGAGTCAAAGTACGTGCGGAAAGTGAGCCCTTAGATTCTACTCGTTTTAGTTTCTGAAAACGTTTTCTCTGAGTTGCTTAGTAAATAGGTGGTTAAGGCTGAGTGCACAGTATTCAGATTCAGGATGATTGATTCAGTCCTGAAGTTAAAGCCAATGCAGTATGTTCAGTTTAATATGATGACATTTATGATCCTGAACAAAACAGTAAATCAGCACACAGGGGACTTTTTAACGTGGTTCGGAGAAAACCAACTCCTACGTCCACGACCTGATTTAACAGGAAGCTATCCTCAAAACCCTGAGGATAGGTACTTGGGTTTTACGTGCCAAGGGACACGAATAGCCAACTTCCTCTCTTAGGAACTGACCCCTGGGCGTTTTACAAGTCCCAGTCCTTCTAACCAACCTATCTCACACTTTGAGAGGTTTGGTATTCTGGTTTCCAACTAAGATAGCTCTAGCAATACAAATCAGTGCTAAATATTAGAGCTATCGATCTAAGCAAATACAGAGTGAATCCTACTACAACACTAGGGAAATTTAATTGCAGAGTGTTGTTTATGATATGCTTTGTGTTTTTGGATTCTTGAGAGTTCTCTTGGAAATTTCCCGTTAACCTTGTATGGGTGTAAGGTTCTCCATATTTATAGGCGAGATTCAAAATAGATCCGTTGGAGGAGATCAACTCAAATCTTTCCTATTTTAGGTAGATTGCAGGCTAGGAATACTGTTCGACCTACCCGCCATGCTTATTCTGGCAAGTTGTCACATCACCTGCAACCTTTTGAGACGCATTAAATGCCGCATTAAATGCTGCGCAGACTCCGTGCTTACGTGTTGAAAGATCATTGGCTCTCCGTTATAACGGCTAGTTGACCTTCAGACATTTATCCTTCCTCGTACATTCAATGCTCTGAGTCTCTTGTAATAACTCAGTCTGAACGTGTGCCTTAATGGAGTCTTACTGACATTCTTTTTGTCTCTTGTCCCATAGCATAAATAACCTTTCTTCTTTGGACTGACAAGATTCAGGTATTCTGAACCACAGCCTAAGTCCGGTCCACTGTGCATTCCTCACAGCCTGATAGATTATTCAGCTCAGTATGTGTTACCTTTTTGCTTCGGACTAACAGGATTCAGGTAAACTGAACCAAGGCCCAAGTCAGGTCCTATGTGCATTCAGCACAGCCTGATAGGTAATACTTACTCTTCACTGACTGAGTTCTGTCCTGAACATGCTTAGTGTATTCAGTAGAAACATCAGACAATGGTACTTCAGGATTGACTTCAGGAAGAATCAGCAGGCTTCGATCTTCAGTTTCAGAACAGACAATCTTCAGCGAGACTGACTGACTTCTTCAGAATGGTTTACACTTCAGACTTCAGTAAATTGGGTCGACTCCAATATTCTTCAGTCTTCAGTATGGTCCTTCTGTACTGAATCTCTGACCTAACTATCCTGAGCTATTTTATCCTGAACACTATACTTAGGCAAATTCATCCGGGGTTTTGGGATCTAATCAAAATACCAAGATTGTCCCAACAGGTTCTCTTCACTCGGCCCGGGGTCAATCTGCTCATTTGGCCAACTCTCGCGGGAGTTCCTGGCCCACTTCTCTGGGTTTGGATCTTACCTTACCCAGAAGCACCGACTCGCCAACATCCATCAAGGTGAGCACGAGACCGACCAGCAGTACCTGGAAAGGTTCGATAAGATTCTGCTGGAAGGCGAGCCGATAAGCGACGACACCAAGGTCGTCGCAGCGATGGGCGGACTCAGGAGGGGCACCGACCTCTGGAAGGAAATGCACCTCGCATGTCCCCACACTTATAGCGAATTCCGCCACAAGGCGGGGGTGTATGTGGCTATGCAGGAGGCACTACTGAAAGAAATTGGTGCCCACAAGGAAAAGAAGCCCTACGGGAAGAAGTCTGGGGGCACCTACAAAGCCCCCCGGAACTTAAAGGCCTTCGGCGAGGGAGACGAGCTCAAAGAAAAGCTCAACCAGGTCCTCGCTGTCTCCGTCGACCACGTCTTCGCTGCCGTCCAAGGCAAGGCCATGCTGGAGGAGCCAAGGCGGATCCGCCAGGACCGCACGAAGCTCAACCCCAATAAATTCTGTGCCTACCATCAGGCCATTGGCCACTTCACCAGCGAGTGCCGCGATCTCCTCAAGCAACTCTGGAAATTTTACGAGGAGGGGAAATTGGCCGAGTTCGTGAAGAAGGCCCCAGCCAAGAGACCAAGGTTCGAGAGGAGGGCTACCTCCGATGACGAAGAGGAGGAGGGGGACCAACCTGGCCCCCAACACAGACGGAGGGCACCTCCCCAACCTCAGCAAAATATGGAGCCGACTCGGGAACTCTTGGTTCTTAAGGAAGAGATCGGAGCTACAGGAGGCCTCCGGGACGGGGGATTCTCCATATCTAAGAGAAAGAGAAAGGCCGAGATTCGGGCTATAAATCAAGTCCAGGAAGGTAGCTCCGGCCCCAGGTCCGCCTCGCAGCTCGCTGACGAGCTAACATTTTCTTCGGCGGACCTGGAGGGGGTACTGATGCCCCACAACGACTCGTTGGTGATAACCGCCGACATCATGAACGTCCGAGTTCACAGGCTGCTTGTGGACACCGACGCATTCACCAACATCCTCTTCAAATCCACCTTGGATGCCTTGGGTGATTTTGGGTCGTACCTGGAACCTAGCAATGCTAGAATAGTGGGGTTCGGAGAGGCTGTAACCGTCCCCCTAGGTAGTGTTAGGTTGAGCGTCCAACTTGTATCGGCTGAGGATCCCGCAAGGAGACTGACTAGGCTCATAGATTTCCTAGTTATCGACCAGCAGTCCTCCTACAACGGGTTCCTTGGCCGCCCTTTTATTAATGAATTCAAAGCGGCGTGTTCGACCTACTACTACTGTTTAAAATTTCCAACTCCGAAGGGTGCCGGAACTATAAAAGGTGACCAGAAAAAGGCCCGAGAGTGTTTACTCCAAATCAAAGATGACCGGGTCAAGAAGTCCGTTACGCAAGTCCACATCCTCGAAGAGGACGTACAAATCAACCAAGGTGTTGGACCTGTGCAGAACACACAATCGACACCAATGGAGGACGTGGAAGAAACCCGACTGTTGAAACCTGCGCAGGGATCGGTAGCTGCGCAGGGACAGCAACCTACTCCCATGGAGGTAGTCGATGAGGCCCCAGGTGGAGGACCTGCGGGAGGTCAAGAACCAATGCCCATGGACGTTGACCCAATCCCTCGAGTCACCATGCCACCCCAAGCTGACAGACCACCGGAAGAGTTCACAGCCGATGAGCTCACCCAAGCTGAAAGCCAACCCGAAGACCTCAAACCGCGCATAGGCCACGAGCCTGCACGGATGTCACATGAGAAGTGGGACAAGCTCATCAACGACCCGAGGTGGAAATGTCAGAAGAGAAAAGCAACCCCCATGGAGGAGTTGACAGCACTCCCGGTGGACCCGGAAAGGGACTTAGAACTTTTCATCGGTTCTGAGTTACCTGAACCGTACCGGTCGAGGATGGAGCTGTTCTTGATGTCCAACCTGGACGTATTTTCCTGGTCCCATGAAGACATGACGGGGATCCCGTTAGAACATGCTTGCCACAGACTTAACATAGATCCGACGAAGAGACCCATACGCTAAAAGCGAAGAAAATATGGACCAGACAAGTACGCAGCTCTAACGATTGAGGTGGAAAAGTTGTTAGACAACAAGCTCATCAAGGAGGCTTTGTGTCCGCAGTGGGTCGCGAACCCCGTCCTGGTGAAGAAACACAACGGGACATGGCGACTCTGCATTGATTTCACGGACCTGAATAAAGCATGCCCGAAGGACAACTTCCCACTACCTCATATTGACCAGCTGGTGGACAGCACTGCAGGCCATGAAATGATGACATTCATGGACGCTTTTGCAGGCTATCATCAGATAGCTCTGCACCCGGAAGACCAGGAACACACGGCGTTCTACACCAACAAGAACATGTACTGCTGGGAAAGAATGCCGTTCGGACTCATCAACGCCGGAGCTACCTACCAAAGATTGGTGAACAAAATGTTTGACCAACACATCGGCGAATCCATGGAGGTGTACGTGGACGACATAGTTGTCAAGAGTTTGAGAAAGGAGGACCACCTGGACCACCTGAAACAAACCTTCGACATACTGCGCCACTACAACATGAAGTTGAACCCCAAAAAGACCAGCTTCGGCGTACACTCTGGGAAGTTCCTGGGGCACCTAGTTAGCCAGCGGGGAATCGAGGTCAACCCGACACAAGTCCAATGCATAATTGAGATGGGGATACCCGATTCCGTCCAAAAAATTCAAAGACTAACCGGGTGCATGGCGGCCCTGAACAGATTCATCTCCAGGTCCGGCGACAGAAATCGTCCATTTTTCGAGGCAATTAAAGCAAACACACGGAGGTACAAAGAGGCGGCCAATGCCAACAAGCTCCACCTCAAAAACTACTTCGTCTGGACAAATGAATGCCAATGAGCCTTCGAAGATATCAAAACATACCTGGCGGATACACAGGTTCTGTCGAAGCCAATACCTGGAGAGAAGCTGTATCTGTACCTAGCCGCGTTGGAGGTGGCCATCAGCTCCGTCCTGGTCCGAGAAGAGGCGAAAACACACCTACCAGTGTACTACGTGAGCCAAGTCTTACGTGAAGCTGAGTTGCGGTACACCCCAACAGAGAAGCTGGCGTATGCACTGGTGATGAGTGTTAGAAAATTGAGCCCATACTTCTTTGACCATCCTGTAGAGGTGCTGACAACGTTCCCACTGCGTCAAATACTACAGCGCTCAGACACTGCCGGACGCCTGCTGAAATGGTCGCTGGAGATTAGCCAATACGGTATAACCTACGCACCCCGAACAGCGATCAAGGGACAAGCACTGGCCGACTTCATCGTCGAGCTAACTTTCCCACAAGATCCGACGAGGGGGCGTATAGCTCCGTGGCATCTCTACGTGGACGGGTCATCAACTAGCATGGCAGCAGGCGCCGGTGTAGTCCTGATCAGCCCAGACAGACAAGTCTTCACCTCCGCAATCCGGTTCGACTTTTGAGCAACCAACAATGAGGCGGAGTATGAAGCGTTGATAGCAGGACTTAGGCTATCATTAGCTGTGGGGGCAACCAATCTTCAAGTTTTCGGAGATTCCCAGCTAATAATATTCCAAGTCCGGGGGGAATTTGAAGCAAAAGACCAGCAGATGATGACCTACCAGAAGATAGCCTCGCATCTGATCTCGATGTTTACGCAGGTTTACATCAATCAGATACCGCGGCTAGAAAACACACAAGCGGATGCCTTAACCCGGCTAGCTACCAGCGACGGCGAGGTCGAGTTTACGGAGGTTGTAATCACCACACTGAAGAACCCCTCGACATTCGATTACAAAGTAAATCAAACATTGAGTGGGGGGCAGGAGGACAGTGAAGATGGTGAAGATTGGTGCACTCCAATCCAAAAATATCTAACAGACGGAACAACCCCCATGGACACCTGGGAAGCTAGCCGAATCGTGAAACAAGCCGCCAGATACACCATATTGGATGGTCAACTCTACAAGCATGGATTCTCTCTGCCCCTACTCAAGTGCCTAACTAGGGGGCAGAGGTCCAAAGTGTTAGAAAAAATTCACGAAGGGATTTGTGGGAGCCACGCTGGGGGGCAAGCATTGGCATATAAAACGATCAGACAGGGCTACTACTGGACCACTCTTCGCAAAGATGCCATCAGCTTCGCTCGAAGGTGCCGAAAATGCCAACTTTTCGCACCTAACATCCACTCCCCAGCCAACCAGCTTAAGTCGGTTTTCAGCCCATGGCCTTTTGCGAAATGGGGTATCGACTTGATCGGCCCATTTCCACCTGGTAGAGGCGGTGTAAAGTTCGCTGTTGTAGCAGTGGACTACTACACTAAGTGGGCTGAGGCCGAAGCTCTCACAACCATAACCCAGGAAAGGATGATCAGTTTCATTTGGAAAAACCTGATCTGCAGGTTTGGACTCCCGCAGTCGGTCATCACTGATAATGGAAGGCAGTTCGACGGACAGAAGTTGAGGGACTTCTGCAGTTCATGGAACATCAAGAAGCACTACTCAACTCCGTATCACCCCCAGTCGAACGGCCAAGTCGAGGCGGTAA
Source organism: Prunella vulgaris (assembly GCA_026898435.1). NCBI lineage: Eukaryota > Viridiplantae > Streptophyta > Magnoliopsida > Lamiales > Lamiaceae > Prunella > Prunella vulgaris. Next base: position 387,265 of record JAPKLY010000039.1, read on the forward strand.
ACAAGATCTTGAAACACATATTAAAGCTCCGCCTCGAGGAAAAGAAAGGAAGCTGGGCAGACGAACTCCCAGAGGTCCTATGGTCTTACAGAACTTCCTATAGGGCCAGTACCGGGGAGACCCCGTTTGCCCTAGCCTTCGGGACTGAAGCCGTGGTCCCGGTAGAGATCCAGAACAAGACTTGGAAGGTGACGGGGTATGATGAAGAAAAGAATGATGAAGCCTTGGCAGTAGAGAAAGATCTGATCGAAGAGACCAGAGCTTCATCAGAAATGAAAAACGCCACCTACAAGCGCAGAGCGGAAAAATATTACAACTCTCAGGTCCAAGACCGAAAGTTCAAGGTCGGTGACCTGGTGTTGAAAAAGAAATTAATGGCCCCACCAGGTGTATTCGGTTCAAATTGGGAAGGACCATTCCGAGTCACTGCAGCTTGGCCAAACGGTACCTATGATCTAGAAGACGCAGAGGGCAAAGCTTCATCATACACCTGGAGCTCGGCACACCTAAAGAAGTTCTACCAATAGACTAGAATCCTGTAATACCTGTAATAGACTAGTCGAAGGTTTACATCAGAAATATAGATGGCAACCGATGTAAATTACGTTGCTGTAAAAAAAAAAAAATTCAGAAAAATTCCCAAGTGTTTGGACCTGTGCAGCCCTCCGATCAGGCGAGCTGCACCAGGTCGCCCATTACGCTAGCTCGCCAAGCCCAGCTCGCCCACATGCTCAAAAGTCCGCAATGTGCAAGGACCAAGGTCCCAAACGTTGTAATTAAATAGCTCGAAGGCAAAGGCTAAAGTGCCCAAGGTCGCGAAGGTACCCTTCTTAAAGGGTTGCTAAGCACCTACTGCCATAAGTTAGAAAAATTCGCGAAAAAGACAAAAACGTCTAAGGCAAGGTTCATGAAACCCAATGGCCCAACGTGAATCAATCGAAGTGCAGTTCGCTGCCCTAAGTGGCCTAAGACGAACGATTCGCGGCCCTAAGTGGCATAAGATGAAGAATACACACTCTTAAAACAGAGGTACAATTCGTAGTCGAAAGTGACGTAAAACGAACGATTCGCTTCTCGAAGTAGAATAAGACGAACAATTATGTACCAGAAAAATAAACAAGAACGAGCTATTTAAGAAATTACAACGTAAAGGCGCAAAGACGTAAATAAAAAGAGTTAGACAAAAAATGCTCGACTTATATTCAAAAGATACTTAAGAAATTTTCAAGTCCAAAATATACTTGAAAAAATCCTAAGTATGAGTAGCAGTGCTGGCCACAAAGGCCGACCAGCTAGCCATCTTTGAACTACAAAAAGCCCCTTCTGGGCGAGCTGCACGTGCCCGGCGAGCTAAGTCTACTTGAACAAAAAAGTGAAAACTACAAAAATAGAGCTCCTTCTAGGCGAGCTACGGAGCCTGGCGACCTACTACAACTTGGGAAATAAAAAGCTAATCTAAGAAAGCAGTAAAAAGCCTAAGTCTCGGGGGCATCAGCAGGGACAGGGGTGACCTGGGCATCGGGAAGGGTGAGTTCGGACTCTGAGGTGATATTACCAGTCAGCCCGCTGGCATCGAACTCGCCTAAATTTAGCATGGCATCCCCACATGCCTCTTGAAGTTGCTCCGCGGTGGGCGGAGTCTGCTCCTCTTGGTCGGCGACCTCTGGTTCACCCAGATTCAGTTCCGGCACTGAGATAGTATTGATGATCTTGAACCTAGCCGGAACAAAATCCAGTGGAATTCCAAGTGCGGGGAGGTCGCCAATATCCAGCTCGGCATCATCGGGGAAGGGGACCCTATCCAAGCACTCCTTGAACTCGCCCACTATGGCCTTCACCTCGTCATCATGGTGAGCTCGCGCCCACCAGAGGGCCCTTAGGACCTCGGCATAACATTGCACGAAACCCCGATCCGAGGCCTCGGCTTTCGCAGCTACCAAATCGGCCGAAGAGACAGCACTGCTGCGCAGTTCAGCGACCTCAAGAGCCTTCACCTCCAATTCGGCCCTTTGCCTCTCGCACTCGGCGTTAGAGCTCTTCACCAGGCCCCGCTGCAGTGCGAGGTCCTTCTTCGTGACCAGGTGGCTGTCGACCTCCAGGGCGAGCTGAGCGGCGAACTCTTCTTCCTTCGCTTTTATTCTCGCCTCAGTCTCCTGTTCGAACCGGCCTCAAGTTGCTGGAGGGCGCTCTGTTCGGCGGCCAACGAGGCCGCAGCCCTCTCCTCGGTGAGCTGCGCCTGTTTCTTCGCCTTGTCGGCTGACTCCGCCAATGCCAGCATTCGCTTGTTCCTATCAGAACGACCCGCCTCCAGCTCGTCAATCTGCTCAAGAGCCTTTTGGTTGGCGAGCACCACCCTGCTCGCATAATGGGTCGAGAGAAGAAGATTCTCTCTCAAATCTTGGCTATTGACACCCGCTACCAGTGGAGTCGTCCAGTGCCTAGGCATCTCGCTCACAGCATTCCGGGCTATGCCCGGAGGGAGATTCCGCATCGATGTGAGAGAGCGAGATCGCTCAAAGGCATGCAGGGCCTCGTGGCGGTTCGGGAAGGCAATTGGGGCATAACTGCGAGATCAAAACAGATGGAAAATGTTAGAAAAATAAAATAATGACGGGCAAAAGGGAGTCAATTGGGCGAGCTACTTACTGAGCTCGGTCAGGATCCCAACCAAGCAGTGTGTCATCGGTGGTTTGCACACCGAATGGAGAAGGCGAGGGGGGCGAACTTCGTATGGGCGTGGCCGCCAACGGGGCGGTGGATTGAACAGATCCCCCCTGCCCCGACCTCGCCGAGGTCCTCTCAGCCCGGTCGGACTCCTCGTTGACCAGACCCGTATACCTAGTCCTCTTACGAGCCTGGATGTTCTCCTCACCAGCTCGGGACCCATCACCCCGTCCTTTCTTCCCTCGACCCCGCTCAGAGGGGGCAACAGCTCGCCCGACACCTCAGCCGGCCCTGGCGACCTCCGAAGCCTTGGATTTTTCGGGAGCTTTCTCCTTCTGGGCTCCCGACCCACCTGCCTCGCCCCTTTTGGAGGCGAGCTCCGCCTTCTTGCTCGCCTCCAGCGCGAGCACGGATGGCGGGGCTAGTCTGTTGGGGCGAGGTGGGCCCATCTCGAATCGCTCCTTCACAATTTGGTAGGCCTCGGGGACCTCGGCGATCGGGATAGCGACAAAGCTACCACCTGCATAAAAAATCACAAGTATCAGCACAATGAGCGAGCTACCCCATAGGCGAGCTGTAAAGAGTTGGACCTGGGAGCTCGGGGCCTTGGATGTCAAGGTGGTGCGGCAGTGTGAGGAGCCCGGTGAGCCGCAGGCAATGGTGCGCGCACAGGTGGGCGACCTGTCTATCCTTCTCGCTCCTCAAATAGCAAATGGCGCACACCACGTCGAACTGCTCCGACACTTTAGGCCTGCCCCGGCTGGATTTGTGTCGCTTCGGAACTGCAAAAGGAAAGGAAATTAGAATTAGTATATCTAATTCAACCCACGCACACCGAAATAAGCGACCTACTGCTGGCTTCCCCATATCCCTCGGGAGTGGGGATACGGTCACCCCGCCCATGATACGTGCTGGAGGCTCGCCAGTCACCTCCTATGAAGAAAAATTGTTTCTTCCAATCACGGATTTTATTGGGCAGGTCCCCCAGAAATTTCTCCCCCGGATGTGCTTTCAGATAATAATATCCTGCGCCGTCCTGTGTCCGTTTGGTCACGGCGAAAACCTCGCCCAAGTCTGCCGAGGTCGTCGCGTTCTCGTAACCTTCCAGCCCAAAAATGGACAGGGCGGCGATAAGGTTGCTCCACGCGTTCGGTGTGAGTTGGGTGATGGCCAGATTATTGTCAGCTAGATATTGGCCAATAATGGAATACAATGGCAACGAAAGCCCGGCCCTCAGAACATCTACATTCAGGGCGGTCATCCCCTCAGGAGGTGCGTCAGCCCGCTCATCCTTCATTGGAGCGTACATGAAGATGTCCAGAGGGATGCGATACTCCCTACGTATGACTGGCAGGTCGCATTCATCAATTAGGCTCACCACCTCGCCGGCTTTGAACTCGGAGGGGGCAACTTCTTCCAGGTCGGCGAGGTCTGGGCGAGGTACCCTATTCGGGCAGGGGAAGCTCGCCGCGTACTCGGCAACGTACTCATTCCAGTCGAACGGGTGAGCCACCTGGGTGGGGACCTGGTACTCTACCAGCTGGGGTTCCGGGAAACCGACACGGCGGAACCATTCAAGAGTAACTTCTTCCAGGTCGCCACCCTCCTCGCCGACCTCGACACCACCCTCATCAACCTCCTCGGGCCCTTCATTGTCGCTAGCAACTCTTTCCTCTTGGGCGACCTCGCCACCCTCCTCCCATACCTCGCGGCACACAGAACTGGAGGCTCCTTCCTCCGGGTCAGGACGTAGCTCGCTGGGCAGTTCGCTGCGTGGCTCGCCGGACACCTGGCGAGCTACCGAGGTCACCTCAGAGCTGGAGTCGATCTCCACGTACGAAACCCGGGGTGGCTCATCCTCAGTCATTGGCCGTTTGTCAGGATTTCGGCCCGATAGGGTTCTACTTGAAGAGCGTGTCGACATGGTCTCAGAAAGTTCAAAGGTCCCGTAGTCCAAAATCCAACAGTCAAGGGTCAGGGAGATTCAAAGGTTCTCGACGCAATCCACGGTCCGAAATACCGTAATGTCGATGAACCAGCAGAAGAATCAAATAAAAGATTGAAGAGAAGGGGAGGGAAGATCGAATCCTACCTTGGAGAGCCCTCGAAAATCCGTCGAGCACAAGAAAAATCGGTCGCCGGGAAAGCTCTGGAATTCGAAATGCAGAAAGTGAAGAAATGAATCCACCTCACCCTATTTATAGACGTCGGGGCAAGGTGCAATATCCGCGAAATGCAAGGGCCTGTCTGCAAAAATTCAAAAGATGACATTATTGTGGGCGGGAACCGAGGTCTCAAAAGGCGTGCATGACCCCTGGATTCCCGCACCACGTCGGCCAGAAGCAACCACCTGGGTTGAGTTCGCTTGTCACCCCAACAATCATCCATAGGTAGTTCGCCATGTTTTAAGTTTTCCAGCTCGCTTGCACATTCGACAAGGTCATAGTGCATGCGAGCTGGGGGGCAAATGTTGATATGGCGAACTAACACTATCGACATGGGGCAATTACGCAAGGCTTAGCAGGTCGCCAGGACCCACCAGGATCCTTGAAGATGCGGAGCTCGCCCACATGGAGGTAACCTACAAGCGGAGCTCGCCCAGAGCTCGCCTTTTACCCCTGGGAAGGTCTCGCCGAGCTCCATCATCGCATAACGTCCGTGGGCCACACAAGGCACCAGAGCTCGCCCTGGAGCTCGCCCAAACCACCTAGGCTCATCTCCGAGCTCGCCGACGAGCTCGTCTATTAGTCGAATAGAACCCCGATGGTGTGCTCTTTTTCCCTCCGTCCGGTTTATCCACAAGGGTGGTTTACGGCGAGGTTTTTAATGAGGCCCATCTAGTCTAAGGCATAGTAGTAGGATGAGGCATGATAAAGGGAGCAGTGTGAGAGACCAAGACGAGGGCAAGGAACCCTCGTCAACACCGGAAGCCATATAGGCTCGTAAGGTGCCGTCTCACACTCACACACCTATAAATAAGACCTCTCTTGTACTATTCACACAATTCTGAAAACCAATACTACTACTCTTGCAATATTTCTCTCTCTAAACTCTCCACTCTCCCTCCTCATATTTTACATCCAAGAACACAAATTCTTGGATTATTGTTTGATAGGATTAACATGATATAAAGCCACATAAACAAACATCGATTAATAAATTCTATCAACAGGTATAAAAATTTGTGTCTCCGCTCCGATCTGAATATTTTCTTATGTAATCGAAAAATTATTTTGATCCATACTAAAAAATAAAATATTCATAATGTACCGAAACTAAACTGACCGAAATTTTAAAATATTTAAATTTTAGTAAGGACGTGGATATTTTCAAATATCTATTTTGGTTCGTATCACGAACATCCCTAATTTTGTAGATTATAATTAATAAGTACGAATATAAACAATTGTATTTAATAGTTAATGCAATGGCAATTAGAAACTAATTTTTCATCACAAACACTTATATACAAATTTCTACGGATCTAAGATCCGTAGAAATATCCATTTTTGAAAATTCGCGGGTCTAAACTGGGTCGGGTCGAATTTGAGTATTTTTTTCCAAAATTCGCGCAGCTTGTGATTTCGCTCCCAGGTATGTTACAGTTGGGGCAAATGCATGTTACTTTAAGGCAAAACGTGTGTTACAACCAGATTAAATGTTGTTTTCTACACATATTCATTTATTTTTGTAGAAGTAAATATTTTTCATGCAATGTAACATATACATTATATGTGTAACACATATTTATTCTTAATAAAAATATATTTTATCCTATAGTAACACATATATGCTCATATAATAACACAAATTGAGGAACACATATGTGTTACAATTAGAGTAAATATGTATTACTGCAAATTTATGTTACAATTGGAGTAAATTTGTGTTACTGCAAATGTGTGTTACATCTAGAGTAAATGTGTGTTACAATTAGAGTAAATGTGTGTTACTGCAAATGTATGTTACAATTAGAGTAAATGTGTGTTACTGCAAATGTGTGTTACAATTAGAGTAAATGTGTGTTACTGCAAGATCAAATGTGTGTTACTGTATGCACAAACATTTATTTATCCTTATAAAAATATATATTATATTTTATATAACATATATAAGGTATTAAATGATGTATTAAGTACATGAATAACATATTATTAACATAAATCAATAAAGAGAATAAAAAATAAATTAAGTAACACATATTTATACTTGCAGAAATACATATTTTCTTTATAGTTACTTGAA
>JAPKLY010000039.1:394183-456590 GCA_026898435.1 Prunella vulgaris
CATATTTATACTTGCAGAAATACATATTTTCTTTATAGTTACTTGAATAGTACAAAAAATTAATTTTTTAAGAATTTGTAACACAGATTTTGCCTAATTGTAACACGCCTTTGCCCAAATTGTAACATACCTGGGAACGAAAAAACCTGGAACTACAAGTTGCGCGAATTTTGGAAAAAAATGTCCAAATCTAACCCGACCCGATTTAGATCCGCGAATATTTAAAAAATAGATATTTCTATGGTAGAAATTTGTAGACAAGTGTTGCTCATTTTTCATATATATGATTGAATTATGTCATTGTCTAAATTTAAATTCACATTTTAATTTATTATTACAAATTTAAATGAATTCTACTTTATTAATTTATTAACAATAATTTATATTTATAAGAATTTGTAAAGAATGATTTTATATTTAATTTAGTAACATTATAATATAAAATATAATTTATAGCTATAAATAAAATAACAATTTAAATTATATACTTATGTAAAAATTGCAACACCCCACACAATTAATATTCATATTTCCAAACACACCACAAAAAATTACATATTTCAAAATGCACCATTTTATTACTAAGATACCACATTTTTCACATCATTAGTCTTACTTTTTTCATTAATAAAATATTTTTTAATAAAATGGGGCCTACCTCTCCGAAAAGCCATGCAATCTGCAGGCACACATTTTATTTAAATTTTATTTATTTCTTTAATTTTATTTATGAGGAGTTTAAATTTTTAATTTTTTTAATTTGAATTTTATTTACTTTTTATTTCCTTTTTCATTAAACTGACTTTATTTTTTAAATTTAATTTTTCTGACTTTATTTTTTAAATTTAATTATTTGTTAATTCTTTTCTAGATTTTATAATTTTGATTTTTTTACTATATTAAATTTTCAATTATACTATTCACATATATAATATATATGTTCAATGTTTTCATATGCAAATTTGCGGTTTTCATAAATATATATTTAGATTTTTTATTTTGAATAATGCTAATTTATAACTGAATAGATGACAAAAAATTGCATATAAACTAAAAGTAATTGCATAAATTACAAAATTTACAAAGTACCAGAAAAAATCACTCATTATTGTTGTTCAAATTTTACAGCACTAATTAGAAATTATAAAAAAAAGAAAAAAAATCAAATGTTACAGCACTAATCACAATTTTGGCCTCCCATTGGTAATGTCTCTCACCAATCAACTCCTTCAAAAGAAATAAATAAAAAATTTATTTATTCACATTTAAGATCACACACAGTTAAAAAATCAACCAAAATCATTAATTCATATTTTAATATGCATATATGCAAAAATATTCCACATGTATTCAAATTAAAAATTGTGCATATAAGCAAAATAATTTTTTTTTTAAAACTCAGCATATAAGTTAAAATATAAAATTTCATATAAAACAAAAATTGCATCAAGTGTATATCACCATTACCACACCTCATTCTCAACCACTCTCTGCCAAAAAAAATTTCCAAAAATTTTTTTTCAATTACCAAATAAAATCTCAATGATTCATATATTATAGTACTATATACAATTATCAAATAAATTCCAAATTTCAAAAAGTTTATATACTGCACAAAAAGTTAATAAAATACAACAAGATTTTAAAATTGGGGAAAAAAAACAATGATGAGGAGGCGCGTGAGGTGGTGGGGCGTAGAGAGCTGCTTCGCGTGTGGCTGCATGAGGGGGCAGGGGGAAGAGATAGCCGCCAGCGGAGGAGCAAAAAAAGTACTGATGCAGAGAGAGATGGGTGAAAGAAAGAGATAGAGAGGGAGAGACAGAGAGGGACATACACCTAGATCGGGGGCAACGACAGCTATTTTCTCCTTGATCGAGGTAGAGAGATGGGTGGCCTTGATGTGAAGACGGCAGAGAGAGAAGGGCCTCGATCGTCTAGTCAGAGGGCCATCAGAGGGACGATAGACTATGGTGGTTGTTGAGAGTTGCAGGGACGACTTCAGATTCATCAAATCGAGGACGATGGTGACGTCATCGACGGCCTAAAACCTAGATCGGCTCAAATCGATGATAGTGGTGGCGTATCTGACGGTGGCCATGGCGGTCATGGAAATGGAAAAAAGTGGCGCGGGAATCACGCCGTGAGAACCGGTAGTGGGCGCCAGTCATGGTTGTGGCGTGAGATCTCAGATCTACAACGGGGCCATTGAAGAAGTGGTTGCCAATTTTTTGAGAGAGATTGGGGATGTGTGTGTGAGAGAGAGGGGGGGAATATAGGTAACAAATTTCTAGGAGAGTGGTGGCCTGACATATCTAAATGGAGGATCCCACATTTTGGTGTGTTTTGTAACATGAGATTTTGTGTGGTGCTCTATGCAATAACACCATTATTTTTGGTGTGTTATGTAATGTACTCCATACTTATTTAATTATGACTAATTAATAATATATACGTATATAAGTATTTGTATGATAAAAATAATTTTGGTTACATAACTTTTAATTTTTTTATATGGTCCTAAAATAGTTTTAAAAAAATTATTTTAGTCTTGCAATTTTGTACATTGCTCAATTTTCATCTATTTTTGTCAAATGTTGTCATGTTTGCAAAAAAGTAAAAATTATTGGACCACAAAATGACATAATTTTGCAATAATCAAACGTATATACTCCTCCATTCCCCAAGAACTTGCAAGGGAGGGCACATATTAAGAAAAAAGTAGAATAAAGTAAAAAAATAGTATATTGAGGGGTAATTTGATAAAATGTTATGTATTAAATAAAAAAGTTATTTGGACTGAGTGTAGTGTGGGTCTAAAAATGAAAAAATAATGATATTTTGTGTAAATATGTAAATGGCTTAGGTTATATGCACCCCAAGTGTTTGAAGCGCACACACTTTTGAAGTACACACACTTTTGAGTTTTCAGGTTTGTTACGATTCTTTAGTGGTGGCTCACGGTGGTGGTGGTGGTTGCATAGGACGGTGGCTACAACTTTGCATTCTCAGAGCTTTGTTTCCAGCAGTGGCTTCGAGGTGGCGGACGGCTGCTTTGGATTCTGATTGGGTACCTTTGTTGAGCCGTCATCGTCCGTCATTCAGATCCATCGCCTTGCCCACTCTGTGCTCATGCTGGCGCCACCATGCGTACCAAATCCGCCTGTGAAGATGTTATGGAAGAGTATCCATTTCACAACACTTCTTCAATCATAGCTTAAGCCTATGATAACCCATTTCAATTGTTGAAAATATTGGTTTTGACCATATTTTAATTAAATATTAAGTGACAAATTAGTTATCCATTTTGCGTAAATGGATTTGATTTCTCAAAACTAAATTGTTGTGAATGAGAAATTAATGTCATTTAATATGTGAATAAATACATTAATGAATGTACTTATTGTGGTAATAATAAAGTGTTGTGTCTCTTTGAATTAAAGTGGTGACTTTTGGTGAATAGATTTTCCTTAAGGTTGCGACTTTTGGAAGAAGTGAATTGGTGAAGAGTCACACCTATTACCCGCAACTCTTGTAAATCTATAAATAGATCTCCCCCACATTGTCTTTCATATACTTGGAAATAATTCAATAATCGAATTGAATTGATTTAACACTTTGAATTAGTTCAACGGTTATCAAGTGCATGCATACTAGAAAATGTAGTGTTGCATTAGAGTTGAGTCTGAATGCTCCGGATACTCATTTGTGATTCGCCGATAGCTTTCATTTCGTAGTACAACGGACGAAAGACTCCAAAATCGTTGTATCTTTGGGACGGTTGCCATGTCCATATTACACATGTGTACGAGGTAATAATGTCTTACGGAGAGTGAGTCTAACTCGTGCCTCGACTTTACCATGTCAGTTTGCATAAGTCATCTTCGTCTACACATACCATTTATTGTTAAATTTTCCAACATTCAATTTGTTCGTGGGCTGCATCATTCATTGCCTCTTTCCACTTTCAGTTCTCTTCTCAGACACACAAACACACTTAATTATTGATTAGTTGATTCTCGTTGATGGAGAAAATTGGGTTGATGACGGCTGGGTGAGGGTAGACATAGAAAAATTAGGCCAAAAATTTTAAAGGAAAGAAGGCTATTAGGGAGTGAGGTTCTAACGGCACCAACCGACCACTGAGAATGGGGCTATTTAGATTGATGTTTGGGGTTAGGAAGAGGAAGACTCTACGCATTTTTACTAATTGAAAAAAAAAAACAAAAACAAATTTTGTATATTAAGGGATTTCCAGCAGCGGTTTGAGGCGTTGGACGACTGCTTTGGCGACTTCAATTTTTCTGGTTGCTTCAATGGCGACGAACATGGATTGCCTCCTCTTCAATTCCATGGACGACTTGAGTGAAGAGTAGAGTGCAAATGCATCTCTCTTCCGACGATAATAAACAAATTTCGGCAAATTGATTTTCCAGCAATATCGAGTGGGCGACTGCCATGGATGGAGTTGGTTGAAGACTTTCCGGCGAGTGTTTGGTGGTGGGTCTTCTTAGCGCGGCGGTTAGAGCTTTTCAAGCGGTGGTTGTGGACGGCTTCACAATTGGATGGTGCCTGTGACTTGACTGCTATCGATCACGGAAATGAATAGAGGTTGTTGAACAAGTTCTTTAATTTTCAAAGTGGGTGGCCTTAATTCCGGCGTTGATGGTCAATTTGCAGGAAAATGGAGAAATTGCGGAGAGAGTGGATACAACGATCTGATTTTGTGGTGTGTGTACTCATCTTGTGTGTACTTCAAACACATGAGGGTGCATATAACCTGAATTATATATATATATAGGGGTGGAGCAAATACCGAAAATACCGGTATACCGTACTTATCATACCGAAAAATACCGAATTTACCGAAATTTTCGGTATACCGAAATTTTCGGTACGGTATGATACCATACCGAAATTTTTGGTACGGTATCGGTATGGGATTTTAAAATTTTCGGTATATCGGTATATACCGAAATACCGAAATATTTTCGGTATAAACCGGTATACCGAAATATTTCCGGTATACCGCATATTTTCGGTATTTCGGTATATACCGAAATATACCGATATATTATTTAATAAATTAATTTATTAAAAATATTATTTTAATACTTAAATTTGAAACCCTAGTTCAATTATTGTTGGTATACAAACTTGATTTGAAACCCTATCTTCATTTATTCACACGAAGTCACAAACGGCCGCTCATCTCCTTCAACCTGCTCTGGCGGCGACGTTTCTCCGCCGGACCTCCGGCGCCCCCGTGCTGCTCCGAACCTCCGGCGCCCTGTCGCTCCTCCACTCCCCACGCTGACGCACGCTGCTTCGATCCTCGCACTCCCCGACGCAGCACCGCTCTCCCCGACGCAGCACCGATGCAGCCCCGACGCAGCACCGACGCAGCCCCGACGCAGCACCGACGCACCGACGCGCTCCCCGACGCAGCACCGATGCGCTCCCCGACGCAGCACCGACGCACTCCCCGACGCAGCACCGGCGCTCCCCGATGCACCGACGCGCTCCCCGACGCAGCACCGACGCACCGACGCGCTCCCCGACGCAGCACCGACGCACCGACGCGCTCCCCGACGCAGCACCGACGCACCGACGCGCTCCCCGATGCAGCACCGACGCGCTCCCCGATGCAGCACCGACGCAGCCCTGACGCAGCACCGACGCAGCCCCTACGCAGCAACGCGCTCCCCGATGCAGCCCCGACGCAGCCACACGCTGCTCTCCGACGCCACGACTAAGGTATTTTCTACACTTTTCTCAACTTTGTTGGATCTGTTGTCTTGTCCACCAATTTATAGTCTTGTTGATGAATGATCGAATTGTTGCCTTCATAAATAACATAATGACTTGATAAAGTTGTCTTAAAAATAAATCTATAAGTTCCAAGGGGTCTCCAACATTAAATTTTAGGATTTGACATATTTTTAGAAAATATAGGATAAGAGCTGATTCTAAGCCTCTATTTACCACTGATGCGTCAAAATCCTTTCCCTGGAGTAATACTTTCAATTGGCATGATCCTGGAGTAATACTTTCAATTGGCATGATCCTCATTAGGATAAAAAGGCTACAATCTCTTTTCAAAATAAAACAAAACTAATTGAAAAGATATTTTAAAAAAAAATATATTTTCCAAGTAAAAATGCAATATATGAACTTCACCAAAAACACAATTTTGAGAAATAGAAGAGTTGAAGCTCTAATATAATATCTTTGCACATCAGCAAATTATTGTATGACAGTTTGATCAGGTGTTGATTATGCACAACATTGTTCACAAGTACTCTGAAACCAATACCTTGGTTGTACTCCAAGTGGCTGCCTCTGTAGTTGCAAGAATCCCAATATTCTCCAACAGAAAAGATTGGCTTCGCACCCTTATTATATATGTCAAACTCTTTATTTATAACGTTTTTAATTGATTTCGTTTGCAGGTTCTGGAATGCTAGAGATTTGGATTTGAAATGATTTATGTTATGTATTTGATTATGATTTATGGATTGTAATACTTTAATATTTTCTTGGGACATGATTGTGTTTTTAAATTTGTTGGGTTGGACTTTTGGAACAAGAGTTGCTTTAGTATTTTGTATTTTTATTATTCATATTTTTTTTTATGTAATTTCGGTATATGCACATGTTTCGGTATGAATCGATATTTCGGTATACCGATACAACCGGTATACCGATACAATCGGTATACCGATACATCCGGTATGTCGATATGAACCGGTATATACCGACATCTCGGTACGGTACGGTATACCGAATGTTCGGTACGGTATACGGTATGATTTTTTGGCATACCGAAATTTCGGTATACCGAAGTTCGGTATACTGAAAATTTCGGTACGGTATCGGTATGAAAAAATGCATATCGAAAATTTCGGTACGGTATACGGTATGGTACGGTATGACCGGTACGGTACGGTATGCCAGCCCTATATATATATATATATATATATATATATATTGTGAGGATGAAATTTATAAATAATTTTTTTTCGTCTACAAGTTGTCATGGGATATCTAAAAAATTAGAGTCCACTAATTCTTGTGGAATTGAGGAAGTACTAAATATAAGAACAATTTTAGAAATAAGTAAAAAATTTAAGGCTCCATTTGGATGGATGAATTTGAAAATAAATAAATAAATAAAAAGCATATAAGAAAACATATATTTCAAGTGATGAATTATAAAGAAATGGAAAAACACGAAAAAAAAAGAAAAATAGAGATGGAAATGGGTAGGGAGGATGAATTTTAAATGACATTTTGAACAGGATTTAGAATTACTCTATTTTTAACAGTCAACCCTATAAAGAGGTGTTCTTATTTGTGAACTAATTACGCTTTAATTTTAGACAAAAACTTGTATGAATCCGAGTTTACGGTTTATCAATTATCACTGTCATGTGTATATAATATCACTGTTATGTATATTCACTATCGCTGCTATGTATATATAATATTACTGTTAAAAACTCAATTATATTTTTACAACATAGTTCATGTGAACTTGAGTTCAGATCTGCTCTTAATTTTATGATCAGTATACCTGAGGTTGTGAGAGAAAATTATTTTAATTATAGGAAAAATAAATCAAAGAGTTTAAAATAAACTACTGAAGGGAAAAAAAAATAGACGACTCTGCTGGGGATCGAACCCAGAATCTCTGGTTCCGTAGACCAGCGCCTTATCCATTGGGCCACAGAGTCGTTGTTTGCTAATTTTTCAATTATTATCCTTCAGTATGATAATCAAGCTTTTCATTTTTATCGTAAAAAATTGGATGCTACTAATTCATTACAAATTTATGTGACCTCATGTACCGGAGAAATCCATATGACAAAACTTTACACCAACTGCGTGATGTTTGAGCAATTCGAATAAAATGGATTAGTCCCGTTTGCAAGAAGTTCACTATATTTATTTAAATGTATATTTAAAAATAACTTTTTATTATTATAAAACTTTATAATAAAATGTTACTACTGAGTGAATAATTTAATATGGGTAGAGTTGCAATCATCGGGAATCATACCTAGCATGTTGGCGAGCCTAAACTACAATGAAAATATTTCACCTTACCTAAAATTCCGAACTTGTAGAGAGATATGAATTATTTCATTTATTTATTTTTTAATAATAAATAAAAGTAATTTTTTGATAATAATAGAAGTAATATTTCAAGAATACATTTACAATACACTTATTCCAATAAAATGATTGTAATTCATTTTATGAAAATTATAATTAGGATTATGTTATCAAGTAAAGACGATAGTATGAAAAGCAGAACAACGTTCACAAATATTTAAATGCAATATTGATTTAAAAAAGAGATTTTAAAAATTTGTGGGTCAAAATAATAAAATTCACGGATTTTGACCAGGTCATATCGGATCTAGATAATTTTTAAATTTCAGAATTTTTGCCCTCAGTTTGTGTTACTATATAAATAAAATCATGTTACTATAAGGAGTAGTGTGTGTTACTATAAGATTAATTTTTTTTTTTACATATATTTATTTAATTTTGTAGAAATAAATCTTTTTCAACAATGTAAGAGCAAAATGTGTGTTACTATAAGAAAATAATATTAGTTTTTAAATATTTATTTATTTCTATAGAAATAATTTTTTTTTCATATAATAACACATATAAAATAGTAAAAATGTGTTACTACATGAAACAATATACCTAGATTTAAAGGGATGCTGAATAAATTAAAAAATAATAGTTATTTTTATAAAAAAATATGTTTTGTCCTTACAATAATACACATTTGCTCATATAGTAAAACAATCTGGGAGCAAAATGTGTGTTCCTGTTAGATCAAATGTGTGTTAATATAAGAGAAAAAATGTGTTATTGTATGTATAAATATTTATTTGTCCTTAGAAAAATATATATTGTCAAGTATTAAAAAATGTATTCTTACATTAACAACATAAATCAATAAAAAGAATTAAGAATAAATTAAGAAGCACATATTTGTTCTTGTAAAAATACATATTATCATTATAGTTACTTTAAAAGTACAAAAAATTAATTTTTTAAGAAGTAGTAACACACATTTTGCCTTACAGTAACACACATATGCTCATATAATAACACATTTTGAGATTGACGGTCTGACCTACTTAAGATCCACAAATTTATATTTTGAACCACAAATTTTCATATATATATTTTTATTAATCAGTATTGCATGTGCAATATTGCATACAAGACTTTCTCAACAATGTTTAGGTAGTACACCTTAAGGAAGGCCCCCCTGTTAAAATGAGTGGTTGATCTCGCATTTTATTACATTTAATAATATATGACACATATTAATTAATGATGTTATTTTATACACATTATGTTTATTATTTACTATTAGTATTTTTACCCGTTCGATGTGACGATCTATGATAATTATTAAAATAATTAATTCTACTAATATAATTCTTTCGTTCTAGTTTTGTTTTCTTATGTCACTCTTCACTTTCTATATATATCTCAAGTTTACACCTTATTCTACTAATAGTTACACACAAAAAAATATTTCTATAATTTCATGCACTTAAATTGAATAATACTCCCTCCGTCCCATAATTGTTTTCACACTTTCCTTTTCCGTCCGTCCCACAATTGTTTTCACACCCTATAAATGGAAACTATTACTTTAACTTTATCCTCACAACCCAACTAATCTCATTATTTTAATAATATTACTTTACACAATACTCTACTTTTCTTAAAAAGTGTGTCATCCCAAAGGTGAAAACACCTCTGGGACGGAGGGAGTATTCTTTAACAAAATAAATTATTTTATCCATTTAAATACTACAAATTAAATCCATTAAAAAAAGCATTGAAAATTCAAATAGGAAAACAAAATTAGGACAGAGGGAGTAATTAATTATCTAATAATACACATGAATTTAACAAGAGCTTTTCTACGGTCAGGAAGAGGTTTCGCCCTTCCTGACGTCAGTAAACCAATAGAATTTTGCAAATAATATTACATCGCTCTAGGCGACATAGTTTCGCCCCAAGGCAAAAAAAAAACTTTTAAAAATTAGAAAATAAAAATTACTGAAATAACCTTTTATAATTTTTTAAAAGTTATTTTTTTTTCTAATTTTTAAAAGTTATTTTAATTAAAATATTATTATATCTTAATATATTTTAATCAAATTAAAATTTATGTTTTCAAAATTAATTCTTACACCCATTGCGACCGGGCCGGCCCGACCCGAGCCCAAGTGGCCCGACGGGCCTAGCGGGACGGGCTAAATAGACCCGGTTCTTTTCGGGCCTGTATTTTTTGGGCCCGGGCCTATTTAGCCCGGCCCACTAGGCCTGTCGGGCCACTCGGGCTCGGGCCGGGCCGGGCCCTGTCGCAATGTGTGTAAGAATTAATTTTGAAAATATAAATTTTAATTTGATTAAAATATATTAAGATATAATAATATTTTAATTAAAATGATAATTTGGTAATTTTAATTTTATTTAATAGTATTAATTAATTTTTTTAACAGTGCGATCGCCTTATGCATAGTGCAATCGCCCCTAGTCCAAAGTGCAATCACTTCAAAATAATATTGTACGTTAGATCATGAATCTAACGGTATTTAGGGGGTTTACTGACGTCAGGAAGGGCGAAGCCTTCCTGATCATAGAAAGACCCATTTAACAATTATAATGTAAAGTATTAATTCTTATGTATACTACTCACTCTGTCCCAAAAGACATTACATAATTCATTATTCATCACTCACAAAGACCTATAAAATTGTATCTCATTCCACTAATAATTATACACAAAGTATTTTGTTTTATTCACTTAAATTGAAAAATATACCTTTATCAAAAATTATTTTATCCATTTAAATATTATAATATAAGTCAATTTCATACAAAAATCTCTAAAAATTCAATTATACAATGTCTTATGAAACATATGGATGTATCCTAATGTGGTTAATTTACTTTTTAAAATTTTGTTGTGTAAATTAACTCCTTTTTTTTTTGTCTCGGATCTATCTTCATACTTGTATTTGACACACATATTAAAAAGGAGCAACACTTAACCTATACATATTTGAAAAATTCGCGGGTCTAAATTGGGTTTGTCGGATCTGAGTTTTTTTTTCTAAAATTCACGCAAGCTGCAAATTTCTGGTTTTCGCTCCCAATTTATGTTACAATATATGCAAATGTGTATTACTATTAGGCAAAATCTGTGTTACTAATTCTTAAAAAATTAATTTTTTGTACTTTTAAGTAACTATAAGGAATATATGTATTTTTGCAAGAATAAACATGTGTTACATAATTTATCTTTTATCCTCTTTGTCTATTTATGTTGTTAATGTACTAATACATCTTTTAATACCTTATATATGTTATATAAGTACAATATATATTTTTCTAAGGACAAATAAATATTCTTACATACAGTAACACATTTATTTTTATCGGCATACAGTAACACATATTTGATCGTGCAGTAACACACATTTACTCTAATTGCAACCCAAATCTATCTATACATATAATAACAAAATCTTGGGCCAAATTAGGCCCAAGAATTTTTTTTAAAGACTTTTTTCTTGTAAATTTTTAAAATTATCATATACATTATCATATAGCTTAGGTGGCTTACTTTTCTTTTTTTGCTTTAAGGTTATATTATATTTTTTAATTTCTTTGTATTATATAATTTATATTGTTTATCATATATATATATTTATATATCTATATATATGTATAATTATATAGGGTGAGTTGCTATGGGGTGCTATGTATAAGACATTTTTGCTCTCAAGACACAACAAAAATATTATTTACACCAGTACCAAAAGTACTAAAGTATGTCATTAATATAGGGTGGTGGGGTGGAGTGGGGGTGGTAACCCCATTGACATCTTAAATAAGTGAGTTCATTTCAAATTTTAAGAAAATAAAAACACACCATCTCTCCTCTCTTTCCTCCCTCGTCACTCTTCTCCCACGCCGGAAGCGGCAAAAACCACTTAACCACCGGAGCCTGATGGGAAATTACGCGGATGCCCAGATCTATTCAGATTATACACTAAACACAAATTTAAGCCTACAACTAATATCATGATTTAAACATAATTAAATCAAATAGTTAAACACCCAACAACAGGGTTTGCATGCAAAACATTATGATAGTATAAAAGCACATAAATCCCTACACATACGGAACTAAGGGGTTTTTCTTTGACAAATTTGATTGAGACCCAAAAGGTCTTTCTTGAGACGTTTCAGAAAGGAATAGGATCAATTGGAGCATCCCAAAAGGTCATTCTTGAGACCCTTTATCAACTTGAACGCCCTATATTCTGACTCCACGCAATTAACTTGATCAACCTAAAAGTCCTCTCAACTATTCCCTTGTCCTTATTCGTACACCCGGTGGGAGGCCACACGAATAATTACGACATAAGGAAAAAGAATATTTTTGTTGCACAAAGAACCCAAAATTTTGAAAATTTTACTTCAAGAAATTGTGTTCTTGATGTCTTGTTTCATTTCATATTTATAATGAGAATTCAAGACCTTGAATATCTTGAATATCAAATATTCAAAATCTTGATTATCTTGAATACCAAATATTCTATTCTTAATATTTGCATTTTATAATATTTTTGAAAAATAATACTACGTATTTAATTCAATGAGATCTTGATTTTATTAGATATTCTTATATTCAAAATACATATCTATTTTCCATAAATATCTCATGAAAATAATACATATATTTTGAAAATTATAATTATTTGGGCATAAAATATTTCGTTTATTTTAATAATCTTGTTTATTGTTGGACATTTAATTGGGTTACTTGAGGGGTATTTAGGAGAATTAAGATTGGACCTCCCAATGGGCCTTGAATTCTAACATTAAGCCAAATGTCATTCAACACATTAACATTATCTCAATCCACTATAGGATTAATGTTGCACTATCCATCTTAACTCATATTACAATCATATGGCTCCCGATCATTATTTCCCGTGTTTAAGATTCTCTTGTCCGTTAATTAATCAAGCCACTGAACACGTTAATTAATTTAACATCTTAACCTTGGAGTAAGGATAGTTCTTCTTTATCATCATTACCGGAAACAAATTCCACTTGCAAGATTTAGTATGACGAACGTTTAGAGCCCACCAAGGGGACTAATCATGCAAGACTCTCCAAGCAAACATTCATCTGTATTAAATCTTATCAACTGTCATGTTCTCAATGGTGTCGCCAAAGATGCTAAGTATTGAGTCTCATTGACTCTCTACCCACAATAAATTAAAGCGCCACACACCGATTACACACAGTCCTATTTAAGGGACAGGGGTTTAGAAATTAACGACCACTAAGGTCTAATTCTTCATCCCATAAATCAGTACGGAAGAATTACATCTCTGTAGGTCCTCTTCAATGCATCATCATGCACTAGTGTAATCCCTTGGTCAAGATAAGTCAATCTGGGATCTACACATCAACCGTTTACCAATGGGGTGTTCAAATCCCATTTAAGTTGTGAAGTTAGTACTTGTTACAAGACACTGATAATGTGATCTTGCTGTGAGTTATCCGGGAATCACCACATTTATCTATAGTGTAACTTGTACTATTATATTTGAACGGATTGCAATAAATAAATAACATTCATATTATCTAAACCACAGTGATAAAAGATTTGTTTCAGATAAAGCTCAAAGATTCTTGTTGGTCCCGAAATGAGTAAATCAGTGTATGAGGGGGGAATACACTGATGTCAAATTTTCCCTAAATCTCAGGAAAATGCTCTTACAGACTGAGGGGTTTGGTATTCACGTTTCCAACTAGGGTGTGTTAATCCTTCTAACAAATCAGTTCTAAGGATAGTGAAGGTGCTGGTGTATGTGATTGAAAAAGTTTTAGAGAAGTGTTGTTAAAAATGTCGACTACATAAATGACAACACTACACAGCGGAAGACTTAAATGCACAATTTTGCGAAGGGATATTAAAATTTTCATAGGCTATACAAAAATGTATAGACTATACTGCCTCACTAGCAGAGAAACTTCACTATAACTTGTAGTGACACAAATACAAGGTTTACACAAGAAACCAAAATTCAGGCCGCGCAAGACCTACACAAGGATCTAAACAAGACCTATAAGAATAGACCTAAACAAAACCTGACACGTCTACGTTCAGCCGAACGGATTGTTAGATCAAACAATGAATGTTGTGAACAATGCCGAGACTAATGTTCTCAACATTCTGATGAGCCGTGTATAACCTAGAATCTAGTGAATGACACATGATCCGTTCAACTCTGAATTATACTTTTCGGTCATACTTTGAAATGATGAAGTGGTACTCTATTTATAGACGTGAATAATGAGCTCTCCACTCCATGATGAAGCCAAGTAGTGGGCTTCAAAATAACCGCCCATAATGATAACTTCCAAGTTAGTGGGTATCTCTCTACTCAAGCAATGGAACCGCCTGACGTTCTAGAACCTTCTGGGATCTTCACGTCTTCAACTGCCATGCCTAGACAAATAACATAACATGGAAAAATCATTAGGAAAGTTAGTAGAAAGGGCGAATTCTGATGTTGTCTAACATAACATTGATGTTGTCTAAAATCTCCCCCAATTTGACCTTTCTACTACAACACACTGATGTTGATCATAATTAAATAAATTTGATTAAAATTGATCAGAGTTATGTGGACGAAATGATAAATTTTTTATCAAACGAAGTGATGAAAAATTTTATTCGAACCAAATAAAATAAAGCAAGTAAAAAGATAGTTTTGTGGACATAAAGCACAACATAAGGTGCTTATGGACCAAAAGGTTAACTATCAACCAAAACAAGTTTTTCGGACATAAAGCACAACATAAGGTCCTTATAGACCAAAAGGATAACCATAAACCAAATCACAAAACAGAGCATATAAATTAAAAAACTAAATAGAGAAGGTTCATAAAGTATACAAACAATGCTTTAGACCTAGCAAAACATGAAATAAAATAGCCTAATCTAAGAACTGTTTTTAGGCTATGTTTACAACTTAAAAAATAAAAACAGAGTTTTAAGCATGGTAAAGAAAAATTCAAATGAAGTAAAGGAACAACTGCAACCACAAGAACAGGTACAAACTCCCCCATACTTCGGACTTCATCATTATAAAAGCTCAACTTTGAACATCATCTTCATGTTCAACTGCATCTAGATTTAGGACAATATGAGGAATAGGTTGTGTGACCCCAACCTCATCAGCAACCACCTCAGCAACAGTGTCTGCAACAGCCTGCCTTAATATGTTGGCATCATCTTGAACATCATTATCGACAACAACTTCATTTCCTGGTTCTTCTGGATCTACATCAACCTCTATGTCCTGTAACTGTACTCCCCCAGAATTTGTGCGTTCAAAATTTGCATCAACATCAGGAGCGACTCCCCCTGTTGGAGTGGAAAGGAGATTCTCCCAAAATGCTTTTCTAATTTTCAAATCCTCCACATTTTCCAAAAAATTATCAATTGTGGTCTGCAAAGAGGAAGTTTGATCAAGAATATAAGAGGGAGTTAGTTGGACTGAAAGAATGGATCCTCCAGGTGACATGTTGGCATTAATGTTGCCAACACGTTCAGCAGCATGTGAGGCAGAAGGTTTGTTCTGATCAGTGTTGGCTGGATTCACACCAGGCAAAGGAACATCAATCACCCTTGGTCCACTGAGCAAGGTGTGAGAGATTCTGAAGCTGGCTTGAAAACTGCTGATTGTTTCATTTGCTGGCCTAACAAATTCTTTATCTTCTAGCAACAATGAGATCAAACATGGGTAGGGTGGCAACCCTTTCCCAGAGATAGGACCAGTATAGCTCAGCATATTTCTGAATATTGTTTGCCCCAAATTAAATTGTTTAATATGAATTTTGTACAAAAGGACAGCTTGTTCCTTTGTCAAAATTGTAGTATTAGTTGAAGGCAACCAATTATAAACAACCAACTTATGCAGGATAGAGAACAAACTTGTTAGCTTGGAAGCACTAAGCCTATTCACCCAAGTAGATACCAAACCACCAGTCAGCACAGAAATCACACCATTCATATCTTCAATTACAGGTTCAACACAATTTCCAGATTTCAGAACACCATTAATCACTCTAGGATTCAACATTATTCTCACATTCCTAAACCAAGTAGTGCCATAGAACTTAGAGTTTTCCCTTCCAGTATGTGCATGCAAGTTAGCATAAAACTCATAAATCCATTCAACAAAATATGGTTTAGCACAAGTCACAGAGTATAACAGCATTCTATCCTCCAAATATCTCACCATCCCAAGTTTTTCAAAATCAGAAACTTTGATCAATTTCTCAGAAAACAGCAGCCTAGACTTAATCTTGCTTTCAACATTATGATACTCCTCATCCTTATCAGACCTAGCATCATCATCATCATTACCAGAGTTAGAATGTACCTGAACCTCTTCATCTTAATAAGATGAATCTGAGTGTTGTTCAGAATGTTGCTCATCATCTTCTGATCTTTCAGACCCTGATGTTGCCATCGGAGAGGCAACATCTTCAGCAGCATTCACGGGAACATCATGCAGGACAATCTTTTCTTTCCCTTTCTCTTTATTTGATGATCTTTTCTGAGCAATGTACTGATTCAAAGGAATGTTCATGCTGGAATCAGTCTCCTCCGAGCTTTCTTTGTTTCCAGTTGGAGCAGGGGTGTTGGTCCCGAAACGAGTACAATCAGTGTATGGGGGGGATACACTGATGTCAGATTTTTCTGAAAGACTCAGAAAAATGCTCTTACACTCTCAGTCAGGATTTCCTGAATTACTCAGTATGCTGAAGGTCCACAGGGGCAGCAGGGACAATTCAGTAACGAGTCAGATAAACTGAGTGTGAGTAAAGTGCTTGGAAGCTCAGTAGAGATAACAAACCTACTTACTGCTAGGAAGCGGGTCAGTTGGACTACTATCTCAGTGAGCTAGAGTGCGTGCGGAAAGTGAGCCCTTAGTTTCTACTCATTTTAGTTTCTGATGTCATTTTCTCTGAACTTGCTTAGTAAACTGGTGGTTAAGGCTGAGTGCACAGTATTAAGATTCAGGATGATTGATTCAGTCCTGAAGATAAAAACAATGCAGAATGTTCAGTTTATTATGATGACAGTTAAGATCCTGAACAGAATAGTAAATCAGCACACAGGGGACTTTTTAACGTGGTTCGGAGATAACCAACTCCTACGTCCACGACCTGATTTAACAGGAAGCTATCCTCAAAACCCTGAGGATAGGTACTTGGTTTTTACGTGCCAAGGGACACGAATAGCCAACTTCCTCTCTTAGGAACTGACCCCTGGGCTTTTTACAAGTCCCAGTCCTTCTAACCAACCAATCTCACACCCTGAGTGGTTTGGTATTCTGGTTTCCAACTAAGATAGCTCTAGCAATACAAAACAATGCTAAATATTAGAGCTATCGATCTAAGCAAATACAGAGTGAATCCTACTACAACACTAGGGAAATTTAATTGCAGAGTGTTGCTTATAGTATGCTTTTAGAGCTTGGATTCTTGAGAGTTTTCTCTTGGAAATTTCCCGTTTGCCTTGAATGGGTGCAAGGCTCTCCATATTTATAGGCAAGATTTAAAATAGATCCGTTGGAGGAGATCAAATCAAATCTTTCCTATTTTAGGGTGGTTGCAGGCTAGAAGTACTGTTTGACCTAATCGCCATGCTTATTCTGGCAAGTTTGTCCCATCGCCTGCAACTCTGAGACGCATTAAATGCCGCATTAAATGCTGCGTAGACTCCGTACATACGTGTCGAAAGATCATTGGCTCTCCGTTAACGGCTAGTTGACTTCAGACATTTGTCCTTCCTCGTACATTCAATACTCTGAGTCTCTTGTTAATAACTCAGTCTGAATGTTTGTCTTATTGGAGTCTTACTGACATTCTCTTTGTCTCTTGTCCCATAGCATAAATAACCTTTTTGCTTTGGACTTACATGGTTCAGGTGATCTGAACTAATGCCCAAGTCTGGTCTTATGTGCATTCAGCACAGCCTGATAGATTATTCAGCCCAGTATGTGTAACCTTTTTGCTTTGGACTTACATGGTTAAGATAAACGGAACCAAGGCCTAAGTCAGGTCTTAAGTGCATTCAGCACAGCCTGATAGATTACACTTACTCTTCACTGACTAAGTTCTATCCTGAGTATGCTTAGTGAACTCAGTAGAAACATCCGCCAATGGTACTTCAGGGTTGTCTTCAGGACGCATCATCAGGCTTCGATCTTCAGCTTCAGATCAGGCAATCTACAGCACGACTGACTGACTCCTTCAGGATGGATTACACTTCAGACTTCAGTAAATTGGGTCGACTCCAATATTCTTCAGTCTTCAGCAAGTTCCTCATGTACTGAATTCCTAACCTAACTATCCTGAACTATTTGATCCTGAACAACTATACATAGGCAGATTCATCAGGGGTTTTGGGATCTAATCAAAATACTCAGATTATCCCAACAATTTCCCCCTTTTTGATGATGCCAAAACCCTTAAGCAAATTCCTATTCATCTATACAATCAACTGACTTAGTCAGTGAGAACAACTCAGTACCACTTGACAAACTAGGTACTTAGTCTATAAGATGAAAACAAGGAATGGGTTAGTACAGTTCTTGATAAGGATTCAGAAAAGTAAATTCAGGAGTCAACAAGAAGTTGTACTCAGGAAAAATAAATAACTTCATTGATTGATATGAGAATTACAAGTATCCTGAAGCTATTACAATTCCTGAATCAACTAGCTCCTGATCTGGTCTTCATCCTTATTCCAAGCAGCTTGAGAAATTTCATACATCTCCAAGACTCAGTTCAGGACCTGCTTCATCCTTTTCCGATCACCAACTGCTCCGGCAGCGCGTCCTACTCTGACGGGAGTTCTTGAAGAGTGGAGGAGGGTACTTTATGAATTCCGGAGGAGCAATCTCTACACCTTCAGTGTCAGACTGTCTGATTATTTCAGCCCATAGATCCGGATCCTCCTGTGCCATCCAGTGATGGAGTATGACGTCTTTTTCTTCAGTTTGATCGTCCCATAACCCCACTACATAGAATAGGTAGTCCCACCTACTCCAGATCGGAATCCATACCTCCAACATCTCAACTGGAATGAAATCCTCTACGAACTGAAGAGGAGGATGACCTTGATCTGGATTGACCACCAACTTCCTCTGAGTCTTCGTTCGAGATCCAGAAGGCACAATTTTCTTCTTCTGAACCTGCGAAGTCAGGTACTCATTGGACTCTTTTAGCCGTTGGATCTGACTGAGCAGCGAAATCTCCTTCATCTTCGCTATCTTCTCCGCCTCAGTCATCACCATCATTTCCTGAGTGGTCAACCCCGGATTCATCTGTTTCTCCATCTCCTTATACAAAGGTTCCAGAGCGAGATCCTCCGAGGGCCTCAATCTCTTCGGATCTGAACCTTCAGCAGCTTCGATGGCGGCGACGGACCTTGTCCTTTTTCTATCCGCCGCTTTCAGTTCAGGGGGGAAGTTCTTCTTCTTGGCTTTACCAGTAGTAGCAATTTGCTTCCCTTCTTCCCCCTTTTTGGCATCATCGTCATTTATTCGCTTGACAACTTCATTTACTGACTCCGCCAACAAAGTGAACTGACTGTCCATCTCAGTCTGCTTGCCCTGCAGCTGCCCAATCTGCCCTGCCATCCCTCTTAGGCCGACACTGAGCTTATCAATGGCTGAATTGTGTGCAGCCTTTAGTCGACCTTCGAAGTTCATCATTCTGTTGTCCAGGGCAGATGTAATTTCCACTTTCTCCTGTGCAGACATCTCACTCAGCAGCTCATCCTTCAGTTCAGCCTTCAGCTTGGCCAACTTTTGATCAACCAGTTGATTAATTCTTTCAGGCAGTTGTTGACCAAGAAAAGTGGCAAGCTTGTTCTCCTGCTGAGTTTGCGCATCAGAGACCATATGACTGCAGCTTTGAATGACCTCTTTTGCTTGCTCAGAGATAACAATGAGATCTACTGAGTGTTGAGTTCTGACTTCTCCTAGTAGATCAATGGCAGCATTCATGTCAGATCCCATCTCATTCAGGTCATGATCTAGCCTATTCATCTTCTTATTCAGCACTTCAGAATTTGAACCAACCCTACTTATTTTTCTCTCGACGAGGATTACCCTTCTGTGAAGATTGGCAAGGGCTCGTGAGGAGTTCTGAACATATAGTGATTCGGGAGTGATCCATTTTCCTCTGACTCAGACCAGACCTGGTGGACCTTCTCCTGAAGCCTCCGCTATCCCGGGTCCCAGAATTGATTCATCGGCCGGTGCACTGACCCCTTCAGTGCCACCTTGCTAAGCATCATCAGCAGTCTCAATCACCTCCTTCTCAGCTTCCTCCTCCACTTCCTTCTCCTTCCCAACTCTCTAAGGCTCGGGCTCAGGATAAATGCGTCGGACAGTTCTGATAAAGTCTACCATCTTGATCAGGTGATGTAGAGAGTTAACGTCAAAATGATCAAAGAGGGCAGCCTCTGATTCAGCAATATTGTCCCATCCTCTCGACTCCCCGAGCTGACTGAGTTAAGGCCAGGTGGCATTCCGGATCATAGCAAAGGTGCGAAGCTGCACAACTGCTTCCTTCTGAGCATCTGAGAGGTCAGGAAACCTCCTCTCCACCATCTCAGCAGCCGTTCCCCTTGCCACTATCTCAAAGTCTGACAATGTGTTCTCGTCAGGCGCAGGGAATGACCACGGAGGTTCAGCCTGAACTCCTTCAGAAACCTCCTTCTGAACTCCTTCCTCCTGAACAGGTTCCCCCTGATCCTCACCCGAGGGGGCCTCCAAACTCTGATAAGTTGTTGCAATGTTTAGGATCAGTGGGTTTGGATCAGTGGGTGCAACATCCGGAATGGCAGAGATAGGGGCGATTTCAAGTGCAGCCTGAGCTGATTCCCTCTTCGGATGTGCGTGCTGAATCATTTCTTCAGCAGCCTTCTCTTCCACAAGCTTTTTCTCTCGCTCTCCTGACCCCGGATATAAGAATTTCAGTTTATGTTGCTTGGGTCCTGAGGGTTTGGGTTTGTCCTCCGCTGACTTCGTAATAAGGATCCCAGAAGATTTGCTCGCCTGTGCCTTGACTCCTCCAGTCGTGCTCTCCTGAGCCTTCTTCTTCTGAGTCCTTGGTCGTTTCTTGATGCCAGCATCACCAGAATAGGCTCTGAATAGATCAATCTTCGCTAGAATCTCGAGTGATTGGGCCTGATCCACATCACCGAGATCCAGGGTCTCCAAGATCAGAGAAATCTTGGTGCCAAAGTGCATTTTGGCCTCAAATGTCGCTTGACCCTCCGACGAGTATTTGATTTTGTTGGTCTCAGCTACCAGCAATTGGAGGACGTAATCCTCCCAGTTAAAGTTATGCATTGAGGCATCAGAGATTGCCATCATCGTATATAATTTCGGCCGCGAGATCTGCTCCAGCCCTCCAGCAATCCCCATAACTCCCTGAATTGTCAGGTCGAAGAAGTGGCGATTCTCTATTCTCAGAACCGACTTGTTCAGGCCCGACCTCAGGACCACATCACCATCGCAGAGGGACTGGAGATAATCCTTCTCGGTTCCAAACCCATAATCAACAGGGCTTCGTCCAGAATGAGGAAGATTAAGAACCTCTCTAATCTTCTGCCTGAGGTTGAGAGTGACCCACCTCCTGGTCATCTCTTCCTCACCATCTTTCCCCTTCACATATGAAGTTAGGGGAATGCACATTTCCCACTCCTGGGAGTCCTTGTTCTGCGCCATTTTGATATAGAAAGCAGCAACAAGTCTGGGATGGAGTCTCTGGGGTCTGGAAGTGATAAAACACAGAAGACCTACATTTTTGAAAACCTCCTTTACAGGTAATATGTCAGGATGATTGGAGGTAAAATCTCCAAATGGTTCCCAGTGTATTTCATTTCTTAGGTGAAAAAGGTTCCCGAAAAATGAATCCACCGAAGGAGAAGCCATGTAAATAATATGAAGAATGAAGAAGATCGGTTCACAGAGAGAAATATATCAAGAAAAGATTTAGGTGCATAAAGGTTGCAATAGCACAAACTTCCCTTATTTATACTAAAATTCAGTTTTAATCGGATGGCTAAAAAAATAGTGACTTATGAGATTCAATGGTTAAGATTAAAGCGCAAGATGCATGGAGACTCTTCGGATTTTCAAAAGTAATGGGTCAAAACTTTATCGAAAACTGTTCCCGCCCACTGTGCATTAAATGCACGTCAGAGCATGTCCGTATTTAATTCAAATAAATTGCATTAAATAATAACCGAATATTAAATGAACGGCTGGGATTAAATGACAAATTAAATATATTTGACAAAACAGCAAACATTATCAAGGATGATGCACGCAAGATCAGATGACTAGACATAAATCAGGAAACAGACCAGTCATTCAGATTTGTATTCTGACTGATACCACATGTGACCTATCAGGTTGACAAGCCCTGAATTCAGAGTCCTGAATCTTAGTCAGTCTATACTGATCATCCTTTTCATACTGAATGTTCCCCCTACAACCATTCACAATCTCTCTGAGATTCCTTCATCCTGAGTCCATATTAGTCA
Source organism: Prunella vulgaris (assembly GCA_026898435.1). Lineage (NCBI taxonomy): Eukaryota > Viridiplantae > Streptophyta > Magnoliopsida > Lamiales > Lamiaceae > Prunella > Prunella vulgaris. The sequence goes on from JAPKLY010000039.1 coordinate 416,898, forward strand.
TTCCCCCTGACCTTGTGCATTCTGATCAGAGATTCAGATTGAATCTCCTAAGCCTGGGTCAAGGAGTCCTAATTCTACTGATAGCTCAATAAATCTGGTTTCAGGCAAAGCCTTAGTCAGTATGTCAGCTCTCTGCTTATCAGTAGGGACTCTCTCCATCCTGATGTCCTTCTTCTCAACATGATCTCTGATAAAGTGATGCCTGATGTCTACATGCTTACACCTTGTGTGTAAGACTGGGTTTTGGGATATGACAATGGCACTATTATTGTCACAATAAATTGGGACTTCAGTGGCCTTAACTTGGTAGTCTCCCAGTTGCTGTTTCAGCCAAAGGATCTGGGAACAACAACTGCCTGCCGCCATATACTCAGCCTCAGTAGTAGACGTTGCAACACTGGTTTGCTTCTTAGAAAACCATGAGATCAGTTTACTCCCTAGAAACTGACATGTGCCTGTAGTTGATTTCCTATAAAGTCTACAGCCTCCATAATCTGCATTTGAATAACCAGTCAGTTCTAGGTTGTCATCAGAGGGATACCAGAGTCCTAAGTTGACTGTACCCTTCAGGTATTTCAGTATCTTTTTGGCACTCTCTAGATGACTCTTCTTTGGATCAGACTGATACCTTGCACAAACTCTAACTGCATAAGTGATGTCAGGACGACTAGCAGTCAGATACAATAAGGATCCTATCAGTGCCCTATATTCAGTCTGATTTACTGAGACTCCTTCTTTGTCAGGGTCCAGCTTCTCATTTGTGTTCATGGGAATACGTGAGACTTTGCTGGACTGAACTCAGAATTTCTGAATCAAATCCCTTGCATATTTGGACTGATTTATAAAGATTCCGGAGTCAGTTTGCCTGACTTGGAGACCCAGAAAGAAATTCATTTCTCCCATCATTGACATCTCAAATTTCCCAGTCATCAGCTTGGAGAATTTCACACAAAGCTTCAGATTAGGAGATCCAAATATTATATCATCCACATAAATCTGAACCAAGAGAATGTACTCCCCTTCGGATATCCGGAAGAGGGTCCTGTGCACTGTTCCTTTCACGAACCCGTGGTCTATCAGGAATTGGGATAATGTATCATACCAAGCTCTCGGAGCTTGCTTCAGGCCATAAAGAGCTTTCTTCAGGTGATATACCTTATTTCCAACTTCAAAACCTGGAGGTTGTTCCACATAGACCTCCTCGTTCAGTACACCATTCAGAAAAGCACTCTTTACATCCATCTGATACACTTTGAATTTCTTGAATGTTGCATATGCCAAAAACAACCTGATTGCTTCCAACCTTGCGACCGGAGCGAAGGTCTCATCATAGTCGATTCCTTCGGCCTGAGAGTAACCCTTTGCTACCAGTCTGGCCTTATTCCTGACCACAACATTCTTCTCATCCCTCTTGTTCTTAAAGACCCACTTGGTGCCAATAACATGTTGATGCCTGGGCCTCTCAACTAACTCCCAAACCTGATTCCGCTCAAACTGATTGAGCTCATCCTGCATGGCAAGGATCCAGTTGGGATCTGTAAGAGCTTCTTCTATGCTCTTAGGTTCCTGATCACTCAGGAAACAACAAAACATAGCGCTCTCACTAAAGGACAACCTAGTCCTGACCCCCTCATTGATATCACCAATGATATCAGCCAATGAGTGATCATCTAGCCACCGCCTCCTGCTGACGGGAGCACTGGGAGCTGCTGACGTTCCCTCGCCTGATCTTGAAACGTTAGTCTCGACAATAATAGGCAAAGAACAGGAACGAGCAAGAACAGGGGATACTGAGTCATTTCCTGAGAGTTGGCCAATATCAGGGACATTGTTTCCCCCTACAGTGTTGGACTCAGTAACTGTCTCGGGTGCAGAAGCATCATCACCGACAGTACGTACCTCAGGTTGAGTCTGAGACTCAACATTCTCCGAGGCTGGGGCTTGCTGAGGGTTGGCCTGAGGTCCATCCTGATCATCATCATCATCATCATCCCATCCCTTGGGAGCACTGACAAACTTGATCTTGAATTCAGGATTCTTCAGGCTCAGTCTCGTTATCCTCTTGGTAACCCCCTCAGTGTCAGGACACGGAACCTGTTTCCTATGCACTGATGTAGTCTCATCAAACACAACATGAGGTGTTTCTTCCACACAGAGGGTCCGACAGTTATATACCCTGAAACTTTACTGACTGAGGAGTATCCTAAGAAAACTCCCTCATCAGATTTGCTATCAAAGGCTTTCAGCTGGTCTTTCTCATTGTTCAGGATGAAACACTTACACCCAAAAATATGGAAATAAGAGATGCGAGGCTTCCTCTTGTTCCAAGTTTCATAGGGTGTCTGAGCATGTTGCTTGTTCAACATAGATCGGTTCTGAGTGTAGCAAGCAGTGTTGATTGCTTCAGCCCAGTACTTCTTGGGCAATCCTGACTCAGCCAACATGGTCCTGGCTGCTTCCTTCAGGGTCCGATTTCTTCTTTAAGCTACCTCATTCTACTGAGGGGTCCTGGCTGCAGAAGTCTCATGAGCTATACCATGGTTAGTACAAAAGTCAGTTATAATAGAGTTTATAAACTCAGTTCCTCGATCTGATCGGATCCTGACTATGCTCTGACCCTGTTCAGTACTCAATTGCTTGAGTAACTCTGGAAGCTTGACCTGAGTCTCCTTCTTGTTCAGCAAGAAAATAACCCATGTGTACCTAGAATAATCATCAACAACAACAAGGGTATATTTCCTACCTTTTATGCTGACAGGAGTAACTGGACCAAAGAGATCCATGTGCAGAAGCTGAAGCACTCTGTCAGTTGAGAAGGCTTATTTCTCTTTGAATGAGGCTTTGGTTTGCTTGCCTTCCTGACATGCTCCGCACACGTGGTCTTTGCTAAAAACTTCATTGGGTAGACCATCTACAAGAGAAAGTCTAGAAATTTTGTTAATAATCTTGAAGTTTAAGTGACTCAGGCGTTTATGCCCAAGCCATCTGAGCTCAGAGGAACTCTTAGCAACCAAACAAGTTTCAGGAGGACTGCTCTTGAAGTCAGCAAAATATACATTGCCCCTCCTGACACCTGTAATCAGAACCTGTAGTGTAGATTTGTCCTTCACAAGACACATGTTAGATGAAAATTCTACACTATATCCTCGGTCACAAAACTGACTGATCGAGAGTAAGTTATGTCTCAGTCCCTCAACATATGATACATTCAGTACACGGATAAAGCCAATAACAAGGGTTCCGAATCCTCTGGTGAAACCCTTAGAGTTATCACCAAAGGTTACCTGCGGGCCTTCCTGAGCTACATAATCCTAAAGGAGATCACGAAATCCAGTCATGTGTCTGGAACATCCTGAGTCCAAGTACCAGTCCTTCATCAGATCCTCCTTCCTTTTCTTGTAGCCCGCAGCGACCTGAAAAGAATCAGGCCTCAGGTACCCATCTCGTATTGGGTCCTACTGAGTCAGCCATACCCTTCGGGATCCAGATTTGTTTAAAAATTCTGATAGCATCAGAAGTGTAAACCTGTCTCCCTGAAACATCAACATACACAGTCTTCTTCCTTTGTGCCTGGGAAGTTGTGGGTGTATGGGTGTCAGCTTGAGGTTCAGGAGCCCTATATTGATTCCTGGGGGTGGGCCTCCTGTTCCTCCTTGGCCTGGGTGCATTGGGATGAGTTTGATCCCGAGAAGGAGCAGCTCAGGCCTGACCTCTTGGCACTTGAGGTCTGACCTGAGTGTTGCCGGAGTCAGGTCTCCGTTGCCTTTCAGAGGCCACCTGGTTTGTCCTTCTCCTTTGATGATTGGGACGCTCCTGATGGGCTCTGTGCCCTGTCTGAGGAGTCTGGACCTCAGTAGTCCTTGGCTTTGCCTGAGGCCTCCTCTGTCCTGAGTTCCTTCCGCCCTGAGCATTTCTAGGCTGGGCCTGAGAAGTGCTAGGAGTAGAGTTCTTCCCAGATTGAGGATTCCTAGGCTGAGCCTTGGAGTTCCCTTGATCTGTCTTCCTTGACTCAGGATGAGGAGCCTTGGTCTTTCCCTTAGGTTTTGGCCTTGGTTCCTCAGTCCTTTGCCTGACAGGTTCAGCAGGCATTTTCTCCTTACCTTTGCCTTTGTCCTGATGAGCAACACTTGAGCTCTTGTCATCAGTTAGGGCAGGGACAAACTTCTTCTGAGAGTTGCTCTCTGAAGCACCTCTCTTCTTCTTGTTCTTTGGGTCTTTTGAGGTATCATAGCCCAACCCAGCTTTAGCACCATCAGTCAGCTGAGAGAAACTTGTTAACTCATCAACCACTTTGGTAGATGTGTATAACTTCTTCAGCTTAACCTCAAGATGCCCATTTGTTTCTTTCAGGGCCTCAATTTCAGTGGTGTACTGAAGCACCAACTCTTCATGAGCTTTCTCTTTTGAGATCAGCTCAAGATCCCAAGTAGTTTGCTCAGCACAAAGGCGAGCTTGCCACTCAGTTTCGAGCATTACTCTTAGAGCAATTCGCTCAATCATCAGTTGTTCCTGAGCAAGGAACAAATCAATATCACGAGTCTCAATCAGCGAGCTGATTACACCCTTCAGTCTTTCTACCTCCAGTGGAGCTTCATCATGCTTGTTCCGAGCATGAAGCAGCTCTTCCTGAAGATGTACTAATCTGAGGGCTTCCTCAGTATCTCTTACTCTGAGAGACTCAGTTAACCGATCGTTCTCCCCACTCAGTTGTGCATTCACATCCACTGTGTGAGTATGAGTCTCCTGCAGCCTTGAGAAGTCAACCATCAATTGCTCTAGGGCGAGTTGAAGGTCGAGTTCTCCTGCTGAATCTGAGCTAAGCTCAGGTGCGTGATCAGGAGAAGAGGCAGAATAACATACCTCATCATCTGCCATCAGGCAGAGGTCATCATACTCCTCATCGGAGAAGAGTTCAGGGGACCGGCGTCCTGGGCCATCTGAATCTGAGGAATCCTCAGCAAGCAATGCTCTCCGGTCTGATGCCCTGAGCTCTCTCCTGGCTCTCCGATCCTCTCGCTCACGAGCACTGAGCTCCGGACAATCATACTGATAATGTCCGGTCTTCTTGCAGTGGTAGCACTGATCTACATCAGAAGTAAACTTCTTGTCAGTGTACCTTTTATCTGATGACTCCCTCCTGCTCCCTGATGATCGTTCAGGTTTGGAGCTGGATCTTCTGGGCTCATCATCTCTCCTCTTCTCATCTCTTCGTCGCTCAGGCTCATTGTGATCCCTCCTGGAATCTGAACCCCTCATTTCTTCTCTTCGGGGGTTCGATCTCCTAGGGCTGGAGTACCTGCGATCACAGCTGTCAGTATAAAATTTCTTATACCTTCCGAATCGAGAGTTCAGTTTCTTGAAATGCCGCGCCATCAGGCTGCACTCCAAGGCCAGCTCATCCTTGTTCATGTCCTTCAGAGACTTAGAACCAGATCCAACCTCAGGCTCAGGAGTAGCTTTAAGAGCCACACTCTTTTCCTTTTCAGGAGTCTTCTCCTCACTAACTTCCTCACTGACAGCACCCTTCTTCTTCCTCTTATCGAGGTCGAATTCCAGAGCCTTTAACTCTAAGAATAGGTGAGAGTGAGTAATGTTGGTAAGATCCTGAGTGTTCTTCAGCAAGATCACTCCTGTGTCCCATCTTTCAGGGAGACAGTTCAGGATTTTAGAAGACACCTCCCTCTTGGGAAACTTCTTCCCAAGTGTTGCTAGCTCGTTCATCATCTTAATGAACCGAGCTTCCATCTGATCGATGAATTCTCCCTCTAACATCTGGAAGGCCTCAAACTTCTTGATAGCAAGATCTCTCTTGTTCTCCTTGATCTTTTCTGATCCCTCACTCATCTCCCTCAAAGCATCCCAGATCTCCTTTGCTGTTCTCAGATGCATGAGCCTGATCGAATTCTCATAAGAAACGGTCTGGAGTATAATGTTCTTGGCAACATTATCCAGTCCGATTTGCTTAATTTGATCTGAATTAAGTGCGGACCTCTCCACTTCTTCATCTCCGGTGGCTGGAACAGGAACATTGCCAGCAACAGGACAGGTCGTCTGAAGATTCCTCATGAATTTGATCGGACCCTGCTCAATCACCAGAGGCATCTGATCATGAATGGAATAGAGATGTGCGAGTACCCTGAATTTCCAATAGTCATAATTGTCAATAGAGAATTCAGGAAGATTGCCCTCGAGGCGTTTAGAACCGGATGGCATGATATGCAGTTTTCAGAAATGAGATCTATTCAGTAGACCACCAAAAGTTTCTCCTCAGAAACTGTTGGTAAACAAAGTCAGTGATCTTTTGAACCACCTCTCTGATACCACTTGTTGGTCCCGAAATGAGTACAATCAGTGTATGGGAGGGGATACACTGATGTCAGATTTTTTTTGAAAGACTCAGAAAAATGCTCTTACACTCTCAGTCAGGATTTCCTGAATTACTCAGTATGCTGAAGGTCCACAGGGGCAGCAGGGACAATTCAGTAACAAGTCAGATAAACTGAGTGTGAGTAAAGTGCTTGGAAGCTCAGTAGAGATAACAAACCTACTGACTGCTAGGAAGCGGGTCAGTTGGACTACTATCTCAGTGAGTTAGAGTGCGTGCGGAAAGTGAGCCCTTAGTTTCTACTCGTTTTAGTTTCTAATGTCATTTTCTCTGAACTTGCTTAGTAAACTGGTGGTTAAGGCTGAGTGCACAATATTAAGATTCAGGATGATTGATTCAGTCCTGAAGATAAAAACAAAGCAGAATGTTCAGTTTATTATGATGACAGTTATGATCCTGAACAGAATAGTAAATCAGCACACAGGGGACTTTTTAACGTGGTTCGGAGATAACAAACTCCTACGTCCACGACCCGATTTAACAGGAAGCTATCCTTAAAACCCTGAGGATAGGTACTTGGTTTTTACGTGCCAAGGGACACGAATAGCCAACTTCCTCTCTTAGGAACTGACCCTTGGGCGTTTTACAAGTCCCAGTCCTTCTAACCAACCAATCTCACACCCTGAGTGGTTTGGTATTCTGGTTTCCAACTAAGATAGCTCTAGCAATACAAAATAATACTAAATATTAGAGCTATCGATCTAAACAAATACAGAGTGAATCCTACTACAACACTAGGGAAATTTAATTGCAGAGTGTTGCTTATAGTATGCTTTTAGAGCTTGAATTCTTGAGAGTTTTCTCTTGGAAATTTCCCGTTAGCCTTGAATGGGTGCAAGGCTCTCCATATTTATAGGCAAGATTCAAAATAGATCCGTTGGAGTAGATCAAATCAAATCTTTCCTATTTTAGGGTGGTTGCAGGCTAGAAGTACTGTTTGACCTAATCGCCATGCTTATTCTGGCAAGTTTGTCCCACGCCTGCAACTCTGAGACGCATTAAATGCCGCATTAAATGCTGCGCAGACTCCGTACATATGTGTCAAAAGATCATTGGCTCTCCGTTCTAACGGCTAGTTGACTTTCAGACATTTATCCTTCCTCGTACATTCAATACTCTGAGTCTCTTGTTAATAACTCAGTCTGAATGTTTGTCTTATTGGAGTCTTACTGACATTCTCTTTGTCTCTTGTCCCATAGCATAAATAACCTTTTTTCTTTGGACTTACATGGTTCAGGTGATCTGAACTAATGCCCGAGTCAGGTCTTATGTGCATTCAGCACAGCCTGATAGAATATTCAGCCCAGTATGTGTAACCTTTTTGCTTTGGACTTACATGGTTCAGATAAATGGAACCAAGGCCTAAGTCAGGTCTTAAGTGCATTCAACACAGCCTGATAGATTACACTTACTCTTCACTGACTAAGTTCTGTCCTGAGTATGCTTAGTGAACTCAGTAGAAACATCAGCCAATGGTACTTCAGGGTTGTCTTCAGGACGGATCATCAGGCTTCGATCTTCAGCTTCAGACCAGGCAATCTACAGCAAGACTGGCTGACTCCTTCAGGATGGATTACACTTCAGACTTCAGTAAATTGGGTCGACTCCAATATTCTTCAGTCTTCAGCAAGTTCCTCCTGTACTGAATTCCTAACCTAACTATCCTGAACTATTTGATCCTGAACAACTATACATAGGCAGATTCATCAGGGGTTTTGGGATCTAATCAAAATACTCAGATTGTCCCAACAAGGGGAGGCTTCATTCTCTTCATTCTCGCCAAAGACCTTGATAGGATTAGAAGCAATCCCATCTTCAAGTACTTTTCTTCTCTTCTCAGAATAGTTTACTCTCTTTCCCATTGTCCTGTAAGAAACCCTTCATTTACCACCAAGAGCTGTAGACTTTCCACGGCCACGACTACGAACTTTTTGGAGCCGTTCTCCCAGTTGGAGAGATTCGCTGGAGCCCTCAGAGTCACCGGACCCACTGTCCGAGTCAGTTTCTCCCTCTGATGCTCGTTCATCGACATAGTCTTCTGGATGCGCCATTCTTCTCACTGGTTCCAAGTCAATCACACTCTCCCCCACAACGATTACAGGTGTAGTCGTTTGAAGGCAGAGTTGGTTGTAGGCAGCAACCATATCATCCTTCGTCATGTCCGCTGGAAGTTTAATTTCAATTGGACATGTTTCCGGTTCCTTTGGTGTGGGTTTTGAAGTTTCAGGAACAGTAGGTGTTATGGAAGAAGAAGGAACCATTTCGGCTTGGATTGAGAGAGGATTTGTGAAGGTAAGAGTTTGAGGGGCAGCAGGAATCGGTACTTCCATCGAGCCGATGGTAATCGACGGCGATGTTGGTGCCGATGCCTGGGCATTTTCAGCAGTATTCTGGGTTTTTGGTGAGGTAGCCATGGAAGCAAGTATTTTCAGAGAGGTGTCTTGGGATGTTGAATTCGAATGTGATGATTGTGAAGATGCAGGGCTTTCGGTCGTAGCCATCTAATCAAATCAGAGAGGAAAATAATATTAAAATAATCAAACATTAAATATAAACTTAAATGAAAGGAAGGAGATGAAGTGATACTACACAAGTGAACAAATAATACCTTTTCCAATCTAATGCAAACAAATGAATTAACTTAGGCAATAATTAATATAAGGCATAAATGATATGAAAAATGAGGTCTAATTTATAGAGATGTGAATTGGAGGTTAATTTCGAAATTTTTCAGCTTGAAGAGCACTACCCATAATTGTGATGTGGTGGTGTAAAACCACCCATCATTTCGAAAAATAAGGAAGTGGGTTGATTTTGGAAAATAAAATTAAATAACTACCCATATTACACTACACATAATTAATTAAATAAATTCAGAGAATTAATTCACATAATTAAGACTTAATAAAATTAATATTCAGAAAATAAATAACTATCATAGACTTAGTCAAATTTTCGTGCCCTAACAAATGTTGTCAAATATGTCGGCACACACACATCTCAACACGGATTTTACATGAATTTGCTTCATTAGTGTTGCCCCAATTTTTTTACAAAATACTATTTTAGTTCATATTGATCCATTTTTTCAAAAGAGAGCATCGTAGTAGTCAACTCCGTGTCCCATAGTTACTCAATGGAATATGAACAAATTGATGCAATTTTCATCACCTTTTAAAAGAGAGCATCGTAGTCGCGAGCTCCGTGTCCTTTATTTACTCAGTGATTTAGCATCTTTTAGTGAATATTTTTACAGGCATTTAAGAGATGTGTGTCCAGGACTTTCAAAATGTTCCAACATTTATGCTCGAAAATAATAACACATCTAATCAAGTTATAAAGTAACTAAAATATAAAAATACTTAGTCAAAATTATGAGAACTAAAAAATGTTGTCACAAATGCTGTCACCATTTGCTACAACACTCGTCATGAATTTAATTAATAGTGCATAGACCAAGAGATTTCTTAAGAGATGAAAATCTTTGGTCATCAAGGGCTTTTGTAAAAATGTCCGCAAGTTGTTTTTCAGTAGAAATATATTCTAACTTCACAATTTCTTTCTCTACAAGATCTCGAATAAAACCTTATACTAATATGCTTAGTTAAAGAATGTTGCACATGATTTTTTGAGATATTAATTGCACTAGTGTTATCACAATTTAACAGTGAGCATTTCACAATTTAAACCATAATCATCAAACATTTTTCTTAACCAAAGTAATTGAGTACAACAACTCCCTGTTGCAATATATTCTGACTCGGCCGTGGATAGAGAAACACAATTTTGCTTCTTGCTATGCCAAGAGATTAAGTTATTTCCCATGAAGAAACAACCTCCACTCGTGCTCTTTCTATCATCACTATTACCTGCCCAATCAGCATCACTATAACCTAGCAAGGAATTGTTAGTATCTTTGCTATACCAAATACCAAGATCACATGTGCCAACAACATATTTGATAATCCTTTTGACGACATTTAAATGTGACTCTTTTGGATCAGCTTGGTATCTTGCACATAAACATACACTAAACATAATGTCCGGTCTACTAGCAGTTAGGTATAAAAGACTTCCTATCATTGATCTATATAATGTTGGGTCAACATTTTTGCCAATATTATCTTTAGACAATTTTTGAGATGATCCAATAGGAGTTTTCATGTGTTTAGCACTTTCTAAACCAAATCTTTTAACCAAATTCTTTGCATATTTACTTTGTGAAAAGAAAATTCCATCATTAAGTTGTTTGATTTGAAGACTTAGAAAGTAATTCAAATCACCAACCATGGACATTTCAAATGTTGATGTCATTTCATGCACAAAGTCTTTCAACATATAATCACATGTAGAACCAAAAACAATGTCATCAACATATATTTGTGCAATCAAAATTTTAGAATTAACATGCTTGATGAATAAAGTTCTATCAGCTTCTCCTCTTACAAAACCAATTTGAATAAGAAAATCAGTTAACCTACCATACCAAGCTCTAGGAGCTTGTTTAAGACCATATAAAGCCTTTTGCAATTTAAAAACATGGTTAGAAAAATCTAGATTTTCAAATCCTTTAGGTTGCTCAACATATGCTTCTTCATTTAAAATGCCATTTAAGAAAGCAGCTTTAACATCCATTTGATGCAATTTAATATTAGTGAAACATGCAATTGCAAGTAATAGTCTTATAGACTCAATTCTAGCTACGGGTGCAAATGTTTCATCAAAGTCAATTCCCTCAACTTGAGTATAGCCTTGAACAACTAATCTAGCCTTATTCCTAACAATATTGCCAGATTCATCAGTTTTATTTTTGTATATCCATTTAGTTCCAATCACATTAACATCTTCGGGTCTAGGAACTAAAGTCCATACTTTATTACGCTCAAATTGACTTATTTCCTCATGCATGGCATTTACCCAATTCTCATCTTTTAATGCTTCATCAACATTTTTAGGCTCAACTAAAGAATGGTAACATTCATGATTCACAAGATTGCATTTAGAAGACATGCATATGGATCTTACCACATTACTTACGCTCATCTTCCCTCTTATTTGAACTCCAGAGTATTGTTCTCCAATGATTTGATTTGATGGATGATTTTTCAGTATGCGTGAATACGGAGTTTTATCAAAAATATTTGGATACTCTATAGGTTCTGACTTTTTAGCTGATGTTGTCTCAAATTCTGGCACATTTTGAGCAACATTTCTATTTTGGTCAGAATCTATAGGTTTTGAAATTTCAACCAAATCGGTAATATCCTCTTCAAAGTTTGTTCCTGCAATACTAGAATCATCATCAAACACAACATTAACTGATTTTTGCACAGTGTCAGTTTTCAAATTGTAGATTCTATAGGCTTTACTATTTCTAGAATTGCCTAAGAAGAATCCTTTATCACTTTTTGAATCAAACTTATGCAATTGATCCCTATCATTCAAAATGTAACAAACACAATAAAAAACATGAAAATACTTCACATTTGGTTTCTTATTGTTAAGGATCTCATATGGAGTTATTTTGGAATTAGTTCTAAGATAGACTCTATTAGTAATATGACAAGAAGTATTTAAAGCTTCAGCCCAAAACCTTTTAGATAAATGTTTTGATAAAAGCAAAACCCTAGCCATTTCTTGCAAAGTCCTATTCTTTCTTTCCGCAATTCCATTTTGTTGTGGGGTTTTTGGTGAAGAAAACTCTTGTATGATACCCTTATTTTCACAAAATTCAGTAAACAAAGCATTTTCAAATTCCCTACCATGATCAGACCTAATTCTCTTTACTTTGGTATTGAAAACAGTCTTGAATCTTTTATAAAGAATTTTAAAAGCATTAAAAGTTTCTGATTTGTCTTTTAAAAATTCTACCCAAGTGTATCTAGAGTAATCGTCAACAATAACAAAAGAATACTTTTTCCCACCAATACTCTCAGTTTCCATAGGACCCATCAAGTCCATATGTAAAAGTTCAAAACAATGTGTTGTCGAACAGTGTGCCAACATTTTATGTGACACTTTGATTTGCTTACCCTATTGACATGCTTCACAAACCTTGGTTTTGTGTAACTTTAAAGAAGGGAGACCTTTAACAGCATCAAGTCTAATCAAATCATGAATGCATCTATAATTAGCATGACTAAGTTTTTGATGCCAAAGAGTATTTTCATCTAATTTCACACTATTGCACGTTTCATTCGATTCAATCAAATAACAATTGTCTACAGACTTATTACCAATCATAAGACACTCATCATCATTATTAAGCACATAAAATGAATTTTTATCAAATTTAACATGCAAATCATCATCACATAATTGACTTATACTAATCAAATTAGCACGTAAACCATCAACATGCAACACATTGGTTAACTTTGGAAAACCATGAACATTCAAGGTACCTTTACCAATTATTTTTCCTTTTGAACCACCTCCATAGGTAACATTTCCACCATCTTGCATTTTATAATTTGTAAGAAATTTAATATCACCAGTCATATGTCTAGAACATCCACTATCAAAATACCATAGACCAGGAATGCATGCTTTTAAGGAGGTATAAACAACATTACATTTCGTATCAGACTCACTAACTTTTTCATGATCATGTTGTTGAATATGTTGTGTTTTACCAGGCAACATATTACAAGACATTTTAGATTCCTTGTATTTAAAACAGTAAGGACGAATATGACCCTTCTCATGACAAAAATGACATACAAAATCTATAGGATGAGAAGTAACAGATTTACTAACTCTTGCCTTAACAAATTTTATGGGCATTTCATTTTGCACGATTTTTGTAGAGTTAGAATCATACCCAATACCTTCTTTACCTACATTCGAAGTTATCAATGCATCTTGTAATTTTTCTGCACCTTTGGTAAACTTTTTGAAGCTTAAGGTTATGCTTTCTAGTTATTTTTTCAAGTTGCATATTTCTAGATCCTTTTTAGTAAGCAATACTTCCAATTTTGCTACTGAATGCTTTAAGTCATCCTCTTTGATGATTTGTTGAATATCAACCTGTTCTTCACCTGAAATATTCATCTTTGAAAAAGAACTCATTATACAACTTTCATCTGGACTGATTTTGTTTGATGTTGTAACAAATGTTGGCACATTTGTTTCAACATCAGACTCAAAATCGTCCAGTAAATCATCATTAGTATCATAAAAAAGAATTCTAGCAGAGAAAGCAAATTCATCATTTTTCTTAATGTCAGGTTCATTATCAGAATCATCACTCAAGGTAGTATTAAAATTCAATTTCTTTCTAAGCAAGGTTTTAGCACATTCATTAGCATAATGACCATATCCAGTACATGCATCACACCTAACATTCTTTCTATACTCGGGATCGAATTTAGGTTTATTACTCCTATTAAACTGTTTTGATCTATCAAAACTTTCTTTCTTTTCAAACATTTTAGGAGTAGAAGTACCTTGATTCCTATTCTGAACATTTGCTTTTAACGTATTAGCTCTATTTTTCAAAAATGAATTGAACTGCTTGGTTAATAAAGAAATGTTGTCGGAAGTGTCGGAACATATTTCAGAACATTCATCATCCGAATCAACTTCAGTAACAAAAGAAATGTTTTTAGAACTAGAAGTATCATTTTTCAAAGCAACAACCTTTTTATCAGAATTAACTACATCTCTTTGCTCAAAATTCATCTCATAAGTTTTTAAAATACTAATCAATTCATTAAGACTTATAAGATCAGTGTTTTTGGCTTCTTCAATAGCACAAATTTTTGCATCAAAACGTTTTGGTACGATTCTTAAAACCTTATGGACTAATCTTGTATTAGAGATAGGTTCACCCAATGAATGTGATTCATTAGAAATCTCAGTGATCCTTTCACTGTACGAAGATATATCCTCATCATCTTTCATTCTAAGATTTTCAAATTTTGTACCTAACATTCTAAGCTTAGTTCTACGAACACTCTCAGAACCTTCGCAATGTTCTTGCAAACGGTCCCAAGCATATTTTGCTGACACACAATTCGAAATGATCTTAAACATAAAATACATCAGTTGATGTAAATATTGCATTAAGGGCTTTCGAATTATAGTTAGCAACCGTTACCTCATCATTTGTCCAGTCAATTTCTCGTTTGACACGAGCTTCATTATCATCATCGGCTGGAAGTAGATGCTGAGTCCAACCATATAGTACACTCCTCCATGCTCTTTCATCAAGAGACTTGATATACATCATCATCTTTGGTTTCCAATATGAATAATTGGATCCATCTAAGATAGAAGGTTTCAGTGCGGGAGTTAATGGATATTCCATTGCAAAAATACACAAACACAGGATCTTAAACTTAATGTGTCTAGTTTGTGGCTCTGATGCCACTTGAAGGTGCTGGTGTGTGTGATTGAAAAAGTTTTAGAGAAGTGTTGTTAAAAATGTCGACGACATAAATGACACCACTACACAGCGGAAGACTTAAACGCACACTTTTGCAAAGGGATATTAAAATTTTCATAGGCTATACAAAAATGTATGGACCATGCTGCCTCACTAGCAGAGAAACTTCACTATAACTTGTAGTGACACAAATACAAGGTTTACACAAGAAACCAAAATTCAAGGCCGCGCAAGACCTACACAAGATCACACAAGGATCTAAACAAGACCTATAAGAATAGACCTAAATAAAACCTAACACGTCTACGTTCAGCCGAACGGATTGTTAGATCAAACAATGAATGTTGTGAACAATGCCGAGACTAATGTTCCCAACATTCTGATGAACCTTGTATAACCTAGAATCTAGTGAATGACACATGATCCGTTCAACTCTGAATTATACTTTTCGGTCATACTTTGAAATGATGAAGTGGTGCTCTATTTATAGACGTGAATAATGAGCTCTCCACTCCATGATGAAGCCAAGTAGTGGGCTTCAAAATAACCGCCCATAATGATAACTTCCAAGTTAGTGGGTATCTCTCTACTCAAGCAATGGAACCGCCTGACGTTCTAGAACCTTCTGGGATCTTCACGTCTTCAACTGCCATGCCTAGACAAATAACATAACATGGAAAAATCATTAGGAAAGTTAGTAGAAAGGACGAATTCTGATGTTGTCTAAAATGATGGCAATACATTGCATAACGCTTTTTGTTAACATCAACAGATAGGATTAACACTCTAATCCAGATACAGATCAGATTCTTATTACAAATCATGAGAATGCTTTCGCTTGGAAATTTCCCGTAACCTTGAATGGGTGCAAGGTGATCTGTATTTATAGAGTGATTAGAAAAAGATCCGTTGGAGGAGATCTTGAGCAAATCAACCTATTTTAGGTAGGTGCAGGTTTTGGTTGTCCTTGTCTGACAAAATGTATACTAAGTATGGCAATGTTCTGATCCGCCGCCTGCAGCTATGAGAAACATTAAATGCTGCGCAGTCTCCGTACTTACGTGTCGCCTCCTCACTGGTCGTTTGTCCAACGGCTAGTTTGTCGACTTTGACTTTGATAATCTCATACATTTATAACTCTGAGTTGCTCGTTCTTTACTCAGAATAAATGTTTGTCTTTACGGAGATGCTGACATTCTATTTATCCCTCAGACTCCATTGCACGTGTAACCTTGCCTTGTCAGGACTTACTAGTATCAGATACATTGATACTAAGCCCAAGTCAGGACTTATGAACATCAGTAAGACGTTCAGCCTGATCAAGGTTACACTTGCCCTTCATTGATGGAGTCGTACCCTGAGCATGCTTAGTGTACTCAGTATGGACCTCATCAGTGGTTGACTTCAGGATGACTTCCACATAGCTTCTGGACTCTTTAAAGTTTCTCAGGTTCAGCTTCAGGTTGATCATCTTCAGGACGATCTTGACCCTCAGGGTTGGAAATCACTTCAGATTTCAGACTTTTTGGATGTCACCATCAGTCTTCAATCTTTAGCACGTTCCCCATGAACTGAATACCTGTAAATAGAAAAATCTATTCTAACCTGACTATCCTG
The DNA here is from genome assembly GCA_026898435.1 of Prunella vulgaris. NCBI lineage: Eukaryota > Viridiplantae > Streptophyta > Magnoliopsida > Lamiales > Lamiaceae > Prunella > Prunella vulgaris. The sequence goes on from JAPKLY010000039.1 coordinate 433,289, forward strand.
AAACTATCATCCTGATGAACTATACTTAGGCAAATTCATCTAGGGGTTTTGGGATCCAATCAAAACACTTAAGATTGTCCCAACAATTCATTTTAGTTATACAAAGTAAAAGCATACTTTCTAGTATAATCCTAACAGAGCCCTCCATCCACCACGACGAAATGTAGGTTGAATCGGTGGTGGAACGAAGCCTATTCGCAGTGGCCATCTTCTGCGACGCTTCATTCCAGAATATGCGTCCTTTGCGTCTTCCTCGAGAGAAGATGTCGCCTACAATAAATCTCAGCCTTTCATCTTTACTCCGATGGAGATGCCACATGCAACAAAGAACCAACCCGATGTTGTCCATCATTTTCATTGTTCCGCCGTCGAAGCCTGACGGCTGAGTGTCGTGGGCCCTGAATCCCACCAGATCTATGGTGGTGAGGACGGATCTGTGGTGGTGAAAGGCAATCTCAAAATTTTAAGGGCTGGAGGTGAGAATATAATTGGTCAGATTGATGAAATTGTTGAAGGGAGGAAGAAGCTTTTGAATTTCTGCAGTTGAAGAGAGGAATAAGCTTTTGAATTTCTGCAGTTGAAGGGAGGAATAAGCTTTTGAATATAATGTTGTCTGTTGTTTTCAACATTTATTTTATTGTGAAAAAAAAGTTTAGGTGAAAAAAAAATCAGTAGTTGTTTGACTGAAACTTTTTTATATTCTTATTTTCTTTTGCTTTCTCTGTTTCGAATTTTTTTATATTCTTAATTTCTGGGTTTGTATTGATTATTTATTCTCTTATTTGCTTGATTACTTCCCCCCATTTCTTATGTGATTTTCTAGAGAAGGTTTGAAAATAGATAAGGAAAAGGTTTGAAATTTTCTTTTACAGTTGAGTGAGATTTTTTACAGTTTCTTGGGGCTGTTTTTTTTTTAAACCAAAATGTGGAGCTATTGTTAATGCTGCTTCCTATATGTCTTCTCTGTTCAATTGATCTATATATCAATTATTTGATTTAAATTTTTTTATACTTATAAATATTTTTTTGAAATTTAATGCAATTCAATTTGAACTTATATTAATATGGATAATTTAAGTAATGGGGGTGACAAATTGACAGTTCTAATGTGGATGGAATATTAACAATCAAAGGATGAATTTTAATTTCTACATTTTCTTATGAATTTCTTCCTCTGTTTTTCATATATATGTGTGTGTAGAGATTTCTCAAGTTCATTTATTTTCTTCCATAGTTGATTTTACCATTAATTTGAATTTGTATTTATTTTTAAATTGAACTTATCAATTATTTTATTTGAAATTTTACTAATTTTTTTGCACTTATAAAGTTGCTGTAAAATTTAATGTAATTCATTTTTTACTTATATTGCTGAATAATAAAAATTGTTGATTCAATAAAAATTATTGAGATTTTACACTTATAGACATTTGAACTTTGCTTATTTTTTTCACTTATAATTAATGACAACAAAAATAATTGGGACATGTCTTATATTGAACCTTGACAATCAAAAGATTTGAACTATAATTATAAAAATGGAACTTTTACATTTTTTTAACTTATGAATGTTCAGTTAATTTGAATTAAAAGGTGAAATATTCAAAAAAATATATAAAAATTGAGAGGAAATTGAATAAAATGAATTCATAAAAAAATTAAAAAATTATAGATGGAAGAAAAAAATGATTTTAAATGAATTCATAAAGAAATAGTATTTTAAAATTAAAATAAAATTGTAAGCAATTAAGTGTAAATAAAATAAGAAAAAGGAAAGAAAAATGATTATGATGATTGAATTGATTGCTGACAGATTTGATTGACAAAGGAGAGTGAGGGAGTGAAGGAGAGATGAGAGAGGAGAAAGAAATGAGAGTTGTTGGAAAAATTTATAATTGAACTTTGATCAATAATGAATTTGAACTGTAATTATGAACGTTTGAACTCTTACTTTTTTTTCTTGAAATTGTGAATATTTTGTTTTCTTAAAATTAATAGTATAACTGAAAAACTAGTATATTTTAATAAAATAATTATAATTATTTTTAATAAAAATTAGACACAAATATTAACAAATTGTTGCACTACTAAAATAATGGAAACATAAATAAAGTAATCCAATAAAATTAGACACAAATATGGGAAACATAAATTAAAGGAAAAAGTACAAAATGGTTCAATAAATTCATACAAATTACATATTGGTTCCGTGCAAAAAAATAAAAAACACTTTCGTGCAAAAAAAAAAACTTCCGTGCAAATATTATGAACCAATTTGTAAATATAGTGATTTTTTTTAACCAATATGTAAAGCACTCTAAATTAAAATTAAACAAAAATTATTCCTGTTAAGTACATTGGTTTAGATTTTGATGTGTGCAAATCAATATGTTTAATTGGTTAAATTGATCTAACACTCGTTTTAAGGAAATTGGTTTTGAAATTTATAGTTGTAAGTGAAGTCTGCCGCTGTATATTTGATCATTCTACAGTCAGACATGACCCTACAACTGTAAGGTTTCTCTACAGCCGATTTTTGTATTTACAGGACTCCACAGCTGCAAGGTTGAAGACCCTACAGTTCAGAAGACCGTTTGAAGAGAATAGTACAAGTCAGAGATTTAACTGAAGATTATGAAGACCCTTAAGCATAATTAGTGTAGCTCTTATGTACTCACTAAAATATACTTAAGAGGAGGTTATTTCTAAAGAAATCTGGAGGATAATGAAGATTAGTTTGAAGACAGCCAGAATTCTGAAGAAAAGGACAATAGTACACTCAGTACTTTCCTGTGTGAAGGATGAGGACCACTTCACTCATGCCAATAGAGAGAGAGAGGGCCTTATCCTGAATTCAAATTTGAATTCTCCAACGGATAAGTCACACCACTCAATCTATAAATTGAAGAAGTCCTCAGAGGAAGCAATAACAACAACCCTGAGCATACAAGCATTCTGCCTAAGCAAGTCTACAGCCAACATATTTTTCTGAGAGCTTTATTATTTTTATTTTCTGTGTGATTCATAGGATAGTTGGTTAGGATTTTCTTATAAAGAATCATATCTTTTGTTGTTGGTCCCTCACTTGTTTTATATTTCTACTTAGTGTAGATATCTCTTTGTGAGGTTTTGTTAACTCTTAGTGAGTTGTATTCTGAGTGAATAGGGTAGTTTATCTCTTGTTAGAATAGGAATCTGAGTTAACCTAGTTCTAAGGGGGAACTACTTGTATTGATCTAAGTGATCTCATCTTAGTGAATTTGGCACCTAAGTGGTGTAACAGTGGATGTAGGTTGTCTTTTTATAGACACTGAACCACTATAAATACTGTCTTTTTACTTTCTGTCATTTATATTTCTGTACTGCATATTTAATTTACTGTTACATTCATCATTCTTTTGAAAATCGAGTGCATAAACTTTGTGGTTCTCACAAAGAAACTGACTCTACAGCTGTAGACTTGCCTAAGTCACTCAACTGTTAAGTCTGTTTATATTGGTTTTTCATTAACACTCATTTATTTCCGCTTCACATTAGAGTATTCTCAATACACTTTTAAGTGTGAGAATGTTGGTCCCGAAACGAGTATAATCAGTTTATGGGGGGGGGGGAATACACTGATATCAGATTTTCCCGAAAATTCAGGAAAATGCTCTTTCAGACTTAGTCAAGAAGATCCTGAAGTGTTCAGTTAAACTGATGGTCCTCAGGGTAGCAGGGACGGATCAGCAATGAACCAAAGAAGCTAAGTCAGAGTTGTGCTCTCAGAAGCTCAGTAGAGATAACAATCCTACTGACCGCTCGGAAGCTAGTCAGTTGGGCTACTATCTCAGTAAGCTCAGTTTAGTGCGGAATGTGAGCCCTTAAGTTTTTACTCGTTTTAGTTCTGAAAACTTATCAGTTTGCTTAGGGAAAACGTGGTTAAGGCTGGTGCACAGTTTTACTGACCAGGATGAAGAATCAGTCCTGATGTTTTCAAAACAATGCAAGTATGCTTCAGTTTAATATGAATGACAGTTGTGATCCTGAGCAATAAGTAAATCAGCACACAAGGGTCTTTTTAACGTGGTTCGGAGATAACCAATTCCTACGTCCACGACCTGATTTAACAGGAAGCTACCCTCAAAACCCTGAGGATAGGTACTTGGTTTTTACGTGCCAAGGGACACGAATAGCCAACTTCCTCTCTTAGGAACTGACCCTTGTGCGTTTTACAATTCCCAGTCCTTCCTACCAACCAACTCACAACTTGAGGGGTTGGTATTCACATTTCCAACTATTGTGTATTGATCCCTCTAATAAATCAGTGCTAAGGATGGGATCAATACTCTAAGCAAAATACATAATAGATTCGTACTACAACACTAGGGAAATTTAAGGTTTCAGAGTGCTGTTCAAAGTATGCTTTGAGTGCGAGGAATCTTGAGAATTCTTCACTTGGAAATTTCCCGTAACCTTGAATGGGGGCAAGGTCTTCTGTATTTATAGGGGGGGTTTGAAATAGATCCATTGGAAGAGATCCGTTTCAAACCCTCCTATTTTAGGTAGGTGCAGGTACTGGTTGTCCTTGTCTGACAAAACCCATACCTAGTATAGCAAAGTTTCTGATCCGCCGCCTGCACCTCTGAGAAGCATTAAATGCGCTCAGTCTCCGTACATACGTGTCGCCTTCTCACTGGTCGCTTGTTCAATGGCTAGTTTGTCGGCATTGACTTTACTGATCCTCGTACATTTATAACTCTGAGTCCCTCATTCTTTACTCAGAATAAATGTTTGTCTTATGTTGGAGACTCTGACATTCTTTCTGCTTCTCCAGACTTCCATTTGCACGTGTAACCTTTGGGTCTCAGGACTTACAAGTATCAGATTAACTGATACTAGGCCCAAGTCAGGACTTATGTACATAAAAAATAAAGTTCAGCCTGATCAAGGTTACACTATGCCTTCATTGATAGAGACTTCCCTGAGCATGCTTAGTCTACTCAGTTCGTCAGGATCAGTGGTCTTCTTCAGGATGGCTTCTACGCAGCTTCAGGACTCTTTCTAGTTTTTTCAGGTTGCAGCTTCAGGTTGATCATCTTCAGGACGATCAATACCTTCAGGACTAGATATGCTTCAGACTTCAGACTTCAGGGACGTCACCATCAGTCTTCACTCTTCAGCATGTTCCCCCTGAACTGAATACCTGTGAATAGAAAAATCTATTCTAATCTAGCTATCCTGAGCCTATCATCCTGATGAACTATACTTAGGCAAATTCATCAAGGGGTTTTGGGATCTAATCAAAACACTCAGATTGTCCCAACAATTTCCCCCTTTTTGATGATGCCAAAACCCTTAGAAAAATCCTACCATCTAAACAAGTTTACTGATATCTCAGTATCCAGTTCAGGATCTATTAGTATATTCTTGTTAGATGTTTTGATGATATAATAAATCAATCATCTTGTAATAGGACCAGCTGAACCTGTTAGTCAGCTGATGAGTAGTTAGGATTAGATAGGTTCGAGTAAGGGGGAATCAACCTTGCTGCCTAGAAGATCCGAAGCTATCATGGAAAAGAAGACTTAGCTGATTCTAGAAGACAGAAGATTTGAGCAGCTGACACTGGAGTACTAAGAGGAGTATATCAGAAGAGACAGATCAGCTTATATCAGAAGATCAGCTGATCAGTTGAGCAAGTCGCAGACAAGACAAGGACCAAGGATCAAGAGTTTCCAGACGAGGTCCAGAAGATCAGCTGAGGTGCACACCAGCAGACCTGCACATCAGCTGAGGTCCAAGTGTCAGCAGACCACACACCAGCTAAGGAGACAGATCAGCTGATGTCTTGTGCTCCGCCCAGATTCTTCGGAATCACTCTAAGGGTTGACTTGAGATAAAAGGAAGGGATTCCCAGAATAGAAGATCAATCAATCAAGGGGACAAACTTGATTGATTGTAGATCGTGAAGATTGACGGGAATCAAGAAGGAGATTCAATCAATCTCAATGATTGATTGAATACGAGATTATAGGATCTCAGATTTCTAGTCCATCCCAACAGCTAGTTATTTGACCCTATAAATTAGAGTAACAGTGATGATTTCAGTACCGGATTTACAAGCACTTCAACCTTGCCGAAACTCTGTCAAAATCGTTACTCGCACTCAACACCCTACATTCATACTTATCTTTTGTAAAGCTTTGTAGAAGCTGTTAGAAGTCGATCGCTACTTAAGCATTGACTGTTTGTAAGAGAGTAGTACTCTCGAAGTTTGTGAGTGAGTAAAGTTAGTGGAGAGCCCCACAATTCCAGTTGGATTGTTGAGAGTGGAGTAGGACCTTTCGTCCGAACCACTATAAATCCCTTGTGTCTTGCATTGTTATTTTCTGTTCTTTATTTGTGCACATCACCTAAAAACCAATTTTCACTAAAACAGTTCTGCACAAAATTTCACAGCGCACAATTTTCAAATTCAGATTATCTCAAGTAGTGTGTTGTTTTTGAAATAAGGGAAAAATTGGATAAAGGTTTTGAATCCCTACTAGTCTATTCAACCCCCCCTTCTAGACTTGTTTCAGGGTATTCTTTCTCTAAAACCTGCCTTTGGGACCAACAGGAACCTATATCAGGTCCTTAGTTCTATAAGATGGACACATGAAAGAGTTAGTACAGTTCTTGATAAAGAGCAGAAAAGTAAATCAGGAGTCAACGAGATGTTGTCTTATGAATAAAATAGTTTCATTGATAAGTAAATGAAGTACATGGTATCCTGAAACTATTACAAAAGATTCCAGAAACATTAATCCTGATAAACTAATCTAATCTTCATCATCCCATCTGGCCATCGAGATTCCATACTTCTTCAGAACTCTCAGCTTGACTTCATGGAACTTAGCTTGATCACTTAGGGAGCCGGTTCTCTGAGCTACCTTCGCGATATCACTTCTGATTAGGTCCATGTTCAGATGGTTATTTATGCCGAGGGTTGGAGGAGGGTAGGTGATGTGCTCAGGTGCCTTGATCTGAACTTCTGCTCTGTCAGCATGTCGGTCGATTTGTCCCCAGAGTTTAGTATGATGAAAGGCCATCCATTCAGCAAAGATGGTTTTCCGGTCCTTGCCTTCAGATGTCTTCAGCCAGTCCCCGAAGACAAAGTACTTCTCCACGAACTCTTTCTTGATTGGAATCCAGGTTTCGTTCAGCTCAGGAGGTACGAAATTGTCAACGTACTCGTACACCAGGGGACCAGCATCCTGAGGATCAATCACCTTCCTCTTAGGCGCAACAACTGACTTCTTCTTTCCAGCTTCAGGGACAGGCTTCTTCAGATTAGTCTTCTTCTTCAGAACAACCAAGTCTCCCTTCAGCTTTTGGAGTTCAGTGGCCTGACTCCTGACCTGCAGAGAAGTCTCCAGCGTCAGCTGCTTGGTCTTCTTCCTCGTCTCAACAATGGGATCACCAGGGAATCTTTGCTCCTCACACTCCTCCATCAGGTCTTCCACGGAAACATCAGCTTTCCGTTTCTGAGCCTTAAACTTAGGGTTTTTCAGAGCTTTCCCTTCCCCCTTTTTGGCAGCATCAGGGGAGCCTTCGTCCTTGTCGACCTTCTTCTGGATATCCTGAATCAGGATCCCCTGAGATGCTTGCTGGTCAGAAACCACTTCAAACGCCTTTGCCAGCTTCTCGTTGGCCTCAGCTCTGAGCGGGCTGTCAGACAGATGATTATTGAACTCCTTCCGCATTGCAACAAATTCTTCCTTCCTTGCTGTGCTCTCAGTAAGCATGGTGTTCAGAGCCTTTTTCAATGCGTCATCAGAAGTTCGCTGACTCTCCTTCCACTTGGTCAGTAATTCATCATCTCCCTTGCCTGCTTCCTCCCGAGCCACTGACCTGACCTGGGCTTCCTGCCCCTTCAGTGCCTCCGCAATCAGTGCCTTGATCCTATCATCCAAGCCAATGAGTGAAGAGTCTATCATTCCTTGGACTTGGTCAGTAGTGACCCAGGTTGATCGTTGTTGTTCAAGGCTCATGAATCTTTCACCTGATTCCTTCCTAGCCTTGACTAACTCAGCAGTGAGGTTCTTAATTTTCTCACGCTCACGATCGAGCTTGCCTAGAATAATCCTCCCCATCAGTGACGCTCCCACTGAGATGGTTCGAATCTTCCTCTTCTTCACTGGCTTGGACTTGGTGAAAACGGACTTTGGGACCTCTCCAGTAGCCTCAGCAGTCCCAGTCCCTGGGAGTGCGTCATCGGCCAGTGCACCTCCTCCCGAGGTCGCACCTTCCCAGACTACTGGAACAACAGCCAGTGCAGTAGAAGGGTTGGGCTGAGGATTGTTAGCCCTGACTACCCTGATGAAATCTTCTTTCGAGATCACTTGGGCGTAGGATCGAAGCCCAAACCTTTCCAGGATCATCTGCTCCTGATCCCTGAGAACTTCCTCTCCTATCGCCTTTATCAAGGTAGCCACTTCGGGGACTGAAGCTTTCCTCATCATGACCAGTACCCTGAGCCTGATAACCTCCTCGCCATATGACTCTTCCAAGTCTGGGAAGTGATGATTGACAAATCTGATGGCTTGGGATCTGACATCCATTTCAAATGGAGTTATCTTGGGCAGTGGGGACTCCTCCTGAGTGACTTCCTGAGCCTCCTCTGGATGATCAGACTCAAACTCAGCATCATTGGACACAGTCCATTTTCTTCCCCGGTTGTCCTCCGAATCTTCATCATGGAGCTCCTCCTGAGCCTCCATGCCATTTCCTTCCTGATGCTCTTCATCACCAGCATCAGAGCTTCCATGTCCCTCCTGGACAATTTATTCCTCCTCACCTCCTTGCTCCTCCTGAGCAACACTTGGTTCCACTAGAACCTCTCCTCTAAGTTCTTTCACCACCTTCAACACCGGGTTCTCCTGAACATGCTCCTGAACAGGTGCAGCCTGTTCCCCCTGAACCTCAGCATCCTCCTCCTAAGGTGCCAGCTCAGGATCTTCAGGTGCCAGTGATGCAATTGGCGTCGCCAGGGTGGCAGTGGAGGCTGGCCTCTGATCAGGGTGATCAGACTCTGTATCAGAGTCATGGAGCATCGTCTTCTTCTCTTGATGCTCCGAGATGGTGATGCCCTTCACTTTCACCCGTTTTGGCCCAGTCTTGGCTTGCTCCTCCTGAGCCTTTGAGGCTACTGCCTTGCTTTTCCCACCTTTGCTTCTCGATACCTTCTTGATCTCAGTATCATTCATCTGTTTAAGGGTGTCAGCTAAGTTCTTGAAGATGACATGGTTGTCCTTGAAGTCATCACATCTCTCCTTGTCAACGTCTCCAAGGAAGTTCTGAAGCATCACTGATAGTCTTGATCCAAAATGGGGATTTTTGTTAAGCACTATCTTGTCACCTGCCATCCTGACCTTCTTCGACTCCTGAACAAGTTTCTGAAGGAAGAATTCCTCCCAGTCAATCTTTGCATTGTCCACAATGGTAGCATTGGGCTGACTGATTTGCTCCATTCCACCCATGAAGCCCATTATACTTTACACCACCACTTCGAACAGAAGCGTGTACGTTAGCTTCAGAAGCTTCTTGTTCATTGTGCTAAAAATCTCCTGAGGGACGATCAGGAACTCATTCATACAAGTTTGCTCCTCTCCAGCCTTGTATGCAGCAAGGTCTCCCAATTGATTTCATTCAGTGGAATGGGGCAGTTTGTACGTCTGCCTAATGAGGTCCCTGACCTGGATTCTCTTGGTGAAATGCTGAACCATCTTCTTCCCATTCTTCACAACTGACCGCCTGAGTGGAATCACTGATTTCCACTCACCATCGTCCTTCAAGGTCATGTTTGCATAGAATGCAATGATCTGATGTGGGCAGGTCTTGAGAGGCTTCTTGGAAATGAAATCCACAAGCCCAACATTGTTCAGTGCTCCATGAATTTGCCCAAGTTCCTTGATGGTGGCTCGGTGAGAGAAATCCACCAACCATTCGTACGACACCTTGGATTCCACTTTAGAGATGGCATTGTGGAATCTCCTTGTATCTTCAATCGATTGGTGATTAGGGTCATAATTGCATGTTTTTAGCACTCATATCTATATGTTTTTTGTGATATTATGTACATATTTGACCCTATTATGCGATACTTTGTGTATTTAACCCTTTTTTGCTAGAAAGTTGTGATTGTAGGTGAAAACGAGCAAAACGAGGAAGAAATGAGCAAGATCGAGAAAAGTCCAAATTCTGGAGTTGAGCAAAATGGAGAAATAAATATTCCATGTTGAAGAGCTTGAAGATAGGGTCACAATGAAAGAAAAATCGAGTCGATCCGAGTTCTAGAGCTCAAGATATGACAAAAATGAGAAAGTCGCGCATCGACCAACACTAAGCGCCTCGGTCGACAGAACCTCTTCAAGAAAAGGCAGCGTCCGCGCGACTAGCTCCCTGGCAAGACAGGCATCGAGCGACCAAGCTGCCGACCAGCTTGGACGGCAGACGGCCATCTCTTGTACGACAAAATGTCACCCTGTCGAGCAAGCTGTCGACCAGCTTGGTCGACAGTCTTCAAGGTGTTGGGCGACAGCAGTGCAAAATACTCGAATTTTCAGGGCTATTTTCATATTTTCGTGCGTTTTAATGAAGGGCATCTTAGTCAATGATCCAAGGGCACTATATATACTTCCATCTCAGATTTTCAAAGGGACTTTTATCATTTTCTTAGATTCACTTACATCATATATTCTCTCACTAGATTAGGAGAAGTTAGAGGTAGTTTCCAATTGGGCGTTCTTAGATTTGCACTTACAATTTCTACGATTAGTTTCGATCTACCATACAGATCTTCAATCTGTCTTCTCCAGCATTCTTAGCATAGCTAAAGCTACATTTCTACCATTTGGTTTTCAATTTCTATTGTCGGATCATTTTATAGCTTCTAGAGGTAATCTTGTATCTTTTCAATTTCATTATAATAGGTAAATTCTTGTATACTCTTTATAATTCCTGCATAATGATGATTGTTATTGCTTTAATTTCTATTTTGTTGACCAAATTAGCCATGGGCTAATTCCTTTGTGTGTTAGTGTATGACTCCTATAGATTAGTGTGGTGTCTATGTTGATCTTATAAATGCTTGAGATGTTGTATGATCAATTCTCTATTTTGATGGTTTGTATGAATGCTTATATGCATAATTGATTGTATGGGCCATTAGGATTTAGTCTCATACAAGAGTTGGACTATTTTCCTAAACATTCTTGTTATTAGGCCATTGCATACTAAGTGTTTGTTAAAATTCCTAAGATAGTGAGAATTACCTTAGAGAATTGGGAAGACAAATAGAGGCTCTTATGTGCATTTAGGGAGACCTTTGTATATTAGAGTGGCTTGCCTATTGATTGTACAATACCTCAATGAATGAGTAAGTGATACTTCACCACATGAAACATAGGATAGTACACTAATACACTTCTCACACAACTTGCTCACTTTGTGAATCAAGGTGATAGGTAGTTTACTTGTTTGACGCACCTGTAGACATAGATACCATATCCCCTTTATTTGCTTTGTGTTTTCGAATTCGGAACAATAATCTTGCCTTACAATCACCCCTCTCCCTTTGTTCGATATAAAATAAACTTGGTTAAGCTTGCTATTACAATAACGATCGTGTACACTTGCACGTAGAAACCGAATAGGTAAACAATTGGGCAGCAGAGGAAGCCATGGATGCAAGAAAGAGAGATGATTGCAGAAAAATATGGGTTAAGGAAATATGTGTGCGTATAATGTGCAAAGTGAACACAACTTCCTTTTATACCCAAAAATTCAGTTTTAATGGACGGATTTGATTAAAAGTCTTTTGAAATTCAACGGATTAGATAAAAGGGTATATCCGGAATAAGAGTTTTACCAAATTCGGTTTTCAAAGCTAATTATTCAAAACTTTATAGAAAACCGTTCCCACCCACACTCGCATTAAATGCTTGTCAGAGCATGTTTGAAATAAATACCAACAATTTGCATTTAATAAAACTGAATAATAAATGAACGGCTGGGATGATAGTTAAAAATCCTGTGATTGATGTGGTGTCAGACATGATCAGAAATGATGTAAGCAAGTCATAATTAAAGCAAAGGTTCAATAATACATACCAGTCAGTCAGATATAGAAACCTGACTGATACCTCTGAGTCTGATCAGGGTGATAAGCCCTGAACTCTGTGTCCTGAACCTAACTTTATTTCAGACCTGAAGATTCTAATCCTGATGTCTGTTCCCCCTGAAAGCCATTCATCTCTGCAACATGATCCTGAGTAAGTCATCCCTCCTGACCACTTTGTTCATTCCTGAACCAAGATTCATACTGAACCTTTTACACGTGGGTCAAGAAGTCCTAACTCTACTGACAACTCAACAAACCTGGTTTCAGGCAAAGCGTTAGTCAGGATGTCTGCTCTTTGCTTGTCAGTAGGGATCCTCTCCATCATTATATCCTTCTTCTCAACATGATCTCTTATAAAGTGATGCCTGATGTCTACATGCTTACACCTGGTGTGTAAGACTGGGTTTTGAGATATGGCAATGTCACTATTATTGTCACAATAAATTGGGACATCAGTGGCCTCAACTTTGTAGTCTCTCAGTTGTTGCTTCAACCAAATGATCTGGGAGCAACAACTGCCTGCCGCCATATACTCAGCCTCAGTGATAGACGTTGCAACACTTGTTTGTTTCTTAGAAAACCAAGAGATCAGTTTACTCCCTAGAAACTGACATGTGCATGTAGTTGATTTCCTATCAAGCCTACAGACTCCATAATCAGCATCAAAATACCCTGTCAGTTCTAGGTTGTCATCAGAGGGATACCAAAGTCCTAAATTGACTGTACCCTTCAGGTATTTCAGAATCTTTTTGGCACTCTCTAGATGACTCTTCTTCGGATCAGACTGATACCTTGCAAAAACTCCGACTGCATAGGTGATGTCAGGATGACTTGCAGTCAGGTACAATAAAGATCCTAGTAGTGCCCTATATTTAGTCTGATTCACTGAGGTCCCCTCCTTGTCAGGATCCAGCTTCTCATTTTTGTTCATGGGAATACGTGAGACTTTGCTGGACTGAACTCTAAATTTCTGAATCAAGTCCCTCGCATACTTGGACTGATTTATGAAGATTCCGGAGTCAGTTTGCCTGACCTGAAGACCTAAGAAGAAGTTCATTTCTCCCACCATTGACATCTCAAACTTTCCCGTCATCAGCTTGGAGAATTTCTCACAAAGCTTCAGGTTAGGTGATCCAAATATTATGTCATCCACATAAATCTGAACCAAGAAAATGTCCTCCCCTTCGGATATCCTGAAGAGGGTCCTGTCCACTGTTCCTTTCACGAACCCGTGGTCTATCAGGAACTGGGAGAGTGTATCATACCAAGCCCTGGGGGCTTGCTTCAGGCCATAAAGAGCTTTCTTCAGATGATACACCTTATCACCAACTTCGAACCCAGGAGGTTGTTCCACATAAACCTCCTCGTTCAGCACTCCATCCAGGAAAGCACTCTTCACGTCCATTTGATACACCTTGAACTTCTTAAATGTTGCATAAGGCAAGAACAACATGATTGCTTCCAATCTTGCAACTGGGGCAAAGGTCTCATCATAGTCGATCCCTTCGGCCTGAGAGTAACCCTTGGCCACCAGTCTGACCTTTTTCCTGACAACAACATTCTTCTCATCCCTTTTATTCTTGAAGACCCACTTGGTGCCAATAACATGTTGACGCCTAGGTCTCTCAACTAACTCTCAAACCTAATTCCGCTCAAACTGATTGAGCTCATCCTGCATGGCTAGGATCCAGTTGGGGTCAGTAAGAGCTTCTTCTATGCTCTTAGGTTCCTGATCTGACAGGAAACAACAGAACATATCGCTCTCACCAAAGGACAACCTTGTCCTGACCCCCTCATTGATATCACCAATGATATCAGCCAATGAGTGATCATCTAGCCATCTCCTCCAGCTGACCGTTGCACTGGGAGCTGCTGACGTTCCCTCGCCTGATCCTGCAATTTTAGTCTCGATAATAACAGGCAAAGAAGCGGAACCAGCAAGAACAGGGGACACTGAGTCATTCCCTGAAGTTTGTGCAATGTCAGGGACATTGTTTCCCCCAACAAAGTTGGACTCAGTAACTGTCTCAGGTGTGTAGAAGCATCATCACTGATAGTACGTACCTCAGGTTGAGTCTGTGCCTCCGTCTGAAACTCAACATTCTCCGAGGCTGGGGCTTGCTGAGGGTTGACCTGAGGTCCATCCTGATCGTCATCATCATTCCATCCCTTGGGAGCATTCATGAATTTGACCTTGAACTCAGGATTCTGGTTCAGGCTCAGTCTTGTCACCCTCTTGATAACCCCCACAGTGTCAGGACTTGGAACCTATTTTCTACGCACTGATGCAGTCTCATCAAACACAACATGAGGTGTTTCCTCCACACAAAGGGTCCGACAGTTATACACCCTGAAGGCTTTGCTGACTGAGGAGTATCCTAAGAAGACTCCCTCATCAGACTTGCTATCAAAGGCTTTAAGTTGGTCTTTCCTATTGTTCAGGATGAAACACTTACACCAAAAAATATGGAAATAGGAGATGCGAGGCTTCCTTTTATTCCACGTTTCGTAAGGTGTCTGAGCATGTTGTTTGTTCAGCATAGATCGGTTCTGAGTGTAGCCAGCAATGTTGATTGCTTCAGCCCAGTACTTCTTGGGCAGTCCTGACTCAGCCAGCATGGTCCGGGTAGCTCCCTTCAGGGTCCGGTTCCTTCTTTCACCTACTCCATTCTGCTGAGGAGTCCTGGCTGCAGAAGTCTCATGAGCAATGCCAAGGTCAGTACAAAAATCAGTTATAATATAGTTAATAAACTCTGTTCCCCAATCTGATCTGATCCTGATGATGCTCTGACCCTATTCAGTATCAATTTCTTGAGTAACTCCGGAAGCTTGATCTGAGTCTCCTTCTTGTTCAGCAAGAAAATAACCCATGTGTACCTGGAATCATCATCAACAACAACAAGGGTATATTTCCTACTATTCATGCTGACAGGAGTAATCGGACCAAAGAGATCCATGTGCAGGAGTTGAAGCACTCTGTCAGTTGAAAATGCATCTTTCTCCTTGAATGAAGCTTTGGTTTGCTTGCCTTCCTGACATGCTCCGCACATGTGGTCTTTGCTAAAAACTTTATTAGGTAGACCCTCTACAATAGAAAGTCATGAGATTTTATTAATAATCTTGAAGTTTAAGTGACTCAGACATTTATGCTAAAGCCAATTGAGCTCAGATGAGCTCTTAGCGACCAGACAAGTTTCAGAAGAGCTGCTCTTAAAGTCAGCAAAATAGACGTTGCCTCTACTGACACCTGTAATAAGAACCTACAGTGTATATTTGTCTTTCACAAGGCATATGTTAGATGTAAACTCTACACTATATCCACGGTCACAAAACTGACTGACTGAATGCAGGCTATGCCTAAGACCCTCAACATAGGATACATTAAGCACTCTCACAGAACCAACAACAAGGGTACCGAATCCTCTGGTGAAACCCTTGGAGTTATCACCAAAGGTTACTTGCAGGCCTTCCTGAGCTACGTAGTCCTGAAGGAGATCACGAAATCCGGTCATGTGCCTGAAACACCCTGAGTCCAAGTACCAGTCCTTCATCAGATTCTCCTTCCTCTTCTTGTAGCCCGCAGCAACCTGAAAAGAATCAGGCCTCAGGTACCCATCTCGTATTGGGTCCTACAGTGTTAGCCATACCCTTCGGGATCCAGATTTGTTTAACAATTCTGATGGCATCAGAAGTGTAAACCTGTCTCCCTGAAACATCAACATACACTGTCCTCTTCTTCCTTTGTGCATGGGAAGTTGAGGGTGTATGGGTGTCAGCCTGAGGTTCAGGAGCCCTGTATTGGTTCCTAGGGGCAGGCCTCCTGTTCCTCCTTGGCCTGTGTGCATTGGGCTGAGGTCTGTCCTGAGAAGGAGCTGCTCGAGCCTAACCTCTAGGCACTTGAGGTCTGGCCTGAGCGTTATCGGAGTTAGGTCTCCTTCGCCCTTCAGAGGCCACCTGGTTTGTCCTTCTCCTTTGAGGATTAGGACGCTCCTGATGGGCTCTGTGCCCTGTCTGAGGCCTCTGGACCTCAGTATTCCTTGGCCTTGCCTGAGGCCTCCTCTGACCAGAATTCCTTCTACCCTGAGCATTCTGAGGCTGAGCTTGAGAAGTGCTTGGGGCAGAGTTCTTTCCAGCCTGAGGGTTCCTAGGCTGAGCCTTGGAGTTCCCTTGGTCCTTCTTCCTCGGCTCCTGGTGAGGTACCTTAACCTTTCCCTTAGGTTATGGCTTTGGTCCCTCAGCCTTTTGCCTGACTGGTTCAGCAGGCACTTTCTCCTTCCCTTTGCCCTTATCCTTATGAGCAACACTAGGGCCCTTGTCATCAGTTTGGGCAGGGGCAAACTTT
Source organism: Prunella vulgaris (assembly GCA_026898435.1). Lineage (NCBI taxonomy): Eukaryota > Viridiplantae > Streptophyta > Magnoliopsida > Lamiales > Lamiaceae > Prunella > Prunella vulgaris. Next base: position 449,776 of record JAPKLY010000039.1, read on the forward strand.
TTCTGAGAGTTGCTCCCTGAAGCACCTCTCTTCTTTTTTCCCTTTGGGTCTTTTGAGGCATCATATCCTAACCCAGCTTTAGCACCATCTGTAAGCTGAGAGAAATTTGTTAACTTATCAACCACTTGGGAAGATGTGTGTAACTTCTTCAGCTTTTCCTCAAGGCGCACATTTTCTCTTTTCAGGGCCTCAAGCTCAGTGGTGTAGTGAAGCACCAGCTTCTGATGAGCATTCTCTTTTGAGATCAGTTCAAGATCCTAAGCAGTTTGCTCCGCACTAAGGTGATCTTGCCACTCAGTTTCGAACATTCCTCTCAGAGCAATCCGCTCAATCATCTGCTGTTCCTGAGCAAGGAACAAATCAGTATCACGAGTCTCAATCAGTGAGCTGATTACACCATTCAGTCTTTCAACCGCCATTGGAGTCTCATCATGCCTATTTCGGGCATGAAGCAACTCTTCCTGGAGGTTTACTAATATGAGGGCTTCCTCAGTATCTCTCATTCTGAGAGACTCAGTTAACCGATCATTCTCCCCAATCAGTTGTGCATTCACATCCACTGTGTGAATATGAGTCTTCTGCAGCCTCGAGAAATCAACCATCAATTGCTCTAGGGCGAGCTGAAGGTTGAGGTCTCTTGCTGAGTCTGAGCTAAGCTCAGGTGCGTGATCAGGAGAAGAGGCGTAAGAACATACCTCGTCATCTGCCATGAGACAGATATCATCATACTCTTCATCGGAGAAGAGTTCAGGGGATCGGCGTCCTAGGCCATCTGAATCTGAGGAATCCTCAGCAACCAAACTCTCCGATCTGATACCTTGAGATCTCTCTTTGCTCTCCGATCTTCTCTTTCGCGAGCACTGAGCTCCGGACAATCATACTGATAATGTCCGGTCTTCTTGCAATGGTAACACTGATCTACATCATAAACACCCAGTTTGTCAGTGTACCTCTTATCTGACGACTCCCTCCTACTCCCTGATGATCGTTCAGGTTTGGAGCTGGATCTTCTGGGCTCAGCGTCGTCTCTCCTTCTGGAGCTCTTCTCATCTCTTCGCCGCTCAGGCTTGTCCCTTTCTCTCCTGGATTTGGAACCCCTCCTCTCTTCCCTCCGGGGGCTCGATCTCCTGGGGCTGGAATACCTGCGGTCATGGGAGTCAGTATAAAACTTCTTATATCTGTGGAAATGAGAGTTCAGCTTCTCGAATCTCCGCGCCATCAGGCTGTACTCCAGGGCTAGCTCAACCTTGCTCATATCTCTGAGTGATTTCGAGCAGATCCAGCCTCAGGCCTAGGAGTAGCTTTAAGAGCCACGCTCTTTTCCTTCTCAGGTGTCTTCTCCTCACTCACATCCTTACTGACAACACCCTTCATCTTCCTCTTATCGAGGTCGAATTCCAGAGCCTTTAACTCTGAGAAGAGGTAAGAGTAAGGAACGTTTGTGAGATCCTGAGTGTTCTTTAACAAGATCACTCATGTGTCCCATCTTTCAGGGAGACAGTTCAGGATTTTAGATGACACCTCCCTCTTGGGAAACTCCTTCCCAAGGGTTGTTAGCTCGTTCATCATCTTAATGAACCGAGCTTCCATCTGATCGATGGTCTCTCCATCAAGCATCCTAAAGGCCTCGAACTTCCTGATAGCCAAATCCCTCTTGTTCTCTTTAATCTTCTCAGAACCCTCACTCATGTCCTTCAGAGCCTCCCAGATCTCCTTCGCAGTCTTCAGATGCATGAGCCTAACCGAATTCTCGTAAGAAATGGTGTGGAGTATAATGTTCTTCGCAATATTATGCAATCTGATTTGCTTAATCTGATTAGATGTAAGAGCGGACATCTCCACTTCCTCATCTCCGGCAGCTGGAACAGGGACATTACCAGCTACAGGCCAGGTGGTCTGAATATTCCTCATGAACTTGATAGGACCATGCTCAATCACCTTCGGCATCTGATCATGGATGGAGTAGAGATGTGCGAGAACCATGAATTTCCAATAACCATAATTGTCAAAAGAGAACTCAGGAAGATTGCCCTCAAGATGCTTAGAACATGATGCCATGATATGCTAGTTTTCAGAATCAAATCTGTTCAGTTGACCACCAAAAGTTTCTCCTCAGAAACTGTTGGTAAACAAAGTCAGTGGTCTTTTGAACCACTGCCCTGATACCACTTGTTGGTCCCGAAACGAGTATAATCAGTGTAAGAGAGGGAATAAACTGATATCAGATTTTCCCAAAAATTCAGGAAAATGCTCTTTCAGACTTAGTCAGGAAGATCCTGAAGTGTTCTGTTAAACTGATGGTCCTCAGGGGCAGCATGGACGGATCAGCGATGAACCAAAGAAGCTAAGTCAGAGTTGTTCTCTCAGAACCTCAGTAGAGATAACAATCCTACTGACTGCTCGGAAGCAAGTCAGTTGGGCTACTATCTCAGTAAGCTCAGTTTATTGCGAAATGTGAGCCCTTAAGTTTTTACTCGTTTTAGTTCTGAAAACTTATCAGTTTGCTTAGGGAAAATGTGGTTAAGGCTGGTGCACAGTTTTACTGATCAGGATGAAGAATCAGTCCTGATGTTTTCAAAACAATGCAAGTATGCTTCAGTTTAATATGAATGACAGTTGTGATCCTGAGCAATAAGTAAATCAGCACATAAGGGTCTTTTTAACGTGGTTCGGAGGTAACCAACTCCTACGTCCACGACCCGATTTAACAGGAAGCTACCCTCAAAACCCTGAGGATAGGTACTTGGTTTTTATGTGCCAAGGGACACGAATAGCCAACTTCCACTCTTAGGAACTGACCCCTGGGCGTTTTACAAGTCCCAGTCCTTCCTACTATCCAACTCACAACCTGAGGGGTTTGGTATTCACGTTTCCAACTATTGTGTATTGATACCTCTAACAAATCAGTGCTAAGGATGGGATCAATACTCTAAGCAAAATACATAATAGATTTCTACTACAACACTAGGGAAATTTAAGGTTTCAGAGTGCTGTTCATAGTATGCTTTGAGTGCTTAGAATCTTAAGTATTCTTCACTTGGAAATTTCCCGTAACCTTGAATGGGGGCAAGATCTTCTGTGCTTATAGGGGGGTTTGAAATAGATCCGTTGGAAGAGATCCGTTTCAAACCCTCCTATTTTAGGTAGGTGCAGGTACTGGTTGTCCTTGTCTGACAAAACCCATACCTAGTATGGCAAAGTTTCTGATCCGCTGCCTGCATCTCTGAGAAGCGTTAAATGCGCTCAGTCTCCGTACATACGTGTCGCCTTCTCACTGGTCACTTGTTCAATAGCTAGTTTGTTGGCATTGACTTTACTGATCCTCGTACATTTATAACTCTGAGTCCCTCATTCTTTACTCAGAATAAATGTTTGTCTTATGTTGGAGACTCTGACATTCTTTCTGCTTCTTCAGACTTCCATTTGCACGTGTAACCTTTGGGTCTTAGGACTTAGAAGTATCAGATTAACTGATAATAGGCCCAAGTTAGGACTTATGAACATCAGAAGGACGTTTAACCTGATCAAGGTTACATTATGCCTTCACTGATAGAGACTTCCCTGAGCATGCTTAGTCTACTCAGTTCTGTCAGGATCAGTGGTCTTCTTCAGGATGGCTTCTACGCAGCTTCAGGACTCTTTCTAGGTTTTTCAGGTTGCAGCTTCAGGTTGATCATCTTCAGGACAATCAATATCTTCAGGACTGGATATGCTTCAGACTTCAGACTTCAGGGACGTCACCATCAGTCTTCACTCTTCAGCACGTTCCCCCTGAACTGAATACCTGTGAATAGAAAAATCTATTCTAACCTAGCTATCCTGAGCCTATCATCCTGATGAACTATACTTAGGCAAATTCGTCAAGGGGTTTTGGAATCTAATCAAAACACTCAGATTCTCCCAACGGAGAATCCCTCTGATTTCTTGTCTACAAGTTATCTTTTTGGTTGCAAGTTTTTCAACTCTGCAGCTGTAGACTTCTCTAGTCCACAACTGTAACCTTTGTGGTCCTGTTAAAAAACCCTTGTAGACTTATTATTTTAAACTTATAGAGACTACTGTAAGGTTCTAGAAACCCCTCTTTTGAAAAGTTTTAGAATTTGATTTGACTCAAAGTCTATTCACCCCCTTCTAGACCTTGACCACTTAAGGGACCAACAAGTGGTATTTGAGCAGTTGGCTTGCCACTGCTTTGATCAGTACCTAGTTAGATTCTTTTATTTTTCAAAAACACACCTGCATACTTGCATGGCTCCCAAAATGGTGAAATCCAAAGTTCCAATATTCTCTGCTGAAGACTATGATGAATGGAAAATTAGAATGCAAGCACATTTGTCTGCAATCAATGATGAGATGTGTTCTATCATAGAAGATGGCCCTATACCTATTGTGAAGGTCAACACTACAGCTGATCAGTCAGCTGGACTAGCTCAGATCATCCCCAAACCTAGAAGGGAATGGACAGAGGATGACAAGAGAAGGTCCAATTTTGACAATGTTGCAAAGAACACTATTTATCATTCACTTGATAAAATTGTGTTTAGCAAGATCAAAAACTGTAAAACTGCAAAAGATATATGGGAAAAGTTGGAAATGATTTGTGAAGGAACTGAACAAATCAAGGAAAACAAACTCATGATAGCAGTTCAAAAGTTTGAGAACTTCAAGATGAAATCTGGTGAAACTCTTGAAAAGTTTGAGTCAAGATTCATTGAGATTCTCAATGAGCTAGACTCACTTGGTAAAGATTACTCACAAAGAGAAATGAACATGATGGTTCTCAGAGGCTTACCTTCTGAATGGGACATGAAGGTCATTGTGTTGGTCCCGAAACGAGTACAATCAGTGTATGGGGGGGATACACTGATGTCAAATTTTTCTGAAAGACTCAGAAAAATGCTCTTACACTCTCAGTCAGGATTTCCTTAATTACTTAGTATGCTGAAGGTCCACATGGATAGCAGGGACAGTTCAGTAATGAGTCAGATAAGCTGAGTGTGAGTAATGTGCTCGGAAGCTCAGTAGAGATAACAAACCTACTGACTGCTTGGAAGCGAGTCAGTTGGACTACTATCTCAGTGAGCTAGAGTACGTGCGGAAAGTGAGCCCTTAGATTCTACTCGTTTTAGTTTCTGAAAACATTTTCTCTGAACTTGCTTAGTAGACGGGTGATTAAGGCTGAGTGCACCGTATTAAGATTCAGGATGATTGATTCAGTCCTGAGGATAAAACAATGCAGAATGTTCAGTTTATTATGATGACAGTTATGATCCTGAACAAAATAGTAAATCAGCACACAAGGGGCTTTTTAACGTGGTTCGGAGATAACCAACTCCTACGTCCATGACCTGATTTAACAGGAAGCTATCCTCAAAACCCTGAGGATAGGTGCTTGGTTTTACGTGCCAAGGGACACGAGTAGCCAACTTCCTCTCTTAGGAACTGACCCCTGGGCGTTTTACAAGTCTCAGTCCTTCTAACCAACCAATCTCACACCCCGAGTGGTTTGGTATTCTGGTTTCCAATTGAGATAGCTCTAGCAATACAAAACAATGCTAAATATTAGAGCTATCAATATAAGCAAATACAAAGTGAATCCTACTACAACACTAGGGAAATTTAATTGCAGAGTGTTGCTTTGAGAGCTTGGATTCTTGAGGGTTTTCTCTTGGAAATTTCCCGTTAACCTTGAATGGGTGCAAGGTTCTCCATATTTATAGGCAAGATTCAAAATAGATCCGTTGGAGGAGATCTAATCAAATCTTTCCTATTTTGGGGTGGTTGCAGGCTAGAAATACTGTTCGACCTAACCGCCATGCTTATTCTGGCAAGTCTGTCCCATCGCCTGCAACTTTGAGACGTATTAAATGCCGCATTAAATGCTGCGTAGACTCCGTTCATACGTGTCGAAAGATCATTGGCTCTCCTTTCTAACGGCTAGTTGACTTTCAGACATTCGTCCTTCCTTGTACATTCAATACTCTGAGTCTCTTGTTAATAACTCAGTCTGAATGTTTGTCTTCACTGGAGTCTTACTGACATTCTCTTTGTCTCTTGTCCCACAGCATAAATAACCTTTTTACCTTGGACTTACATGTTTCAGGTCATCTGAACTACAGTCCGAGTCAGGTCTTATGTGTCTTCAGCACAGCCTGATAGATTATTCAGCCCAGTATGTGTAACCTTTTTACTTTGGACTTATATGGTTCAGATAAACTGAACCAAGGCCTAAGTCAGGTCTTAAGTGCATTCTGCACAGCCTGATAGATTACACTTACTCTTCACTGACTAAGATCTGTCCTGAGTATGCTTAGTGTACTCAGTAGAAACATCAGTCAATGGTACTTCAGAATTGACTTCAGGACGGATTAACAGGCTTCGATCTTTCAGTCTTCAGACCCAGGCAATCTTCAGCAAGACTGACTGACTCCTTCAGGATGGATTATACTTCAGACTTCAGTAAATTGGGTCGACTCCAATATTCTTCAGTCTTCAGCAAGTTCCTCCTGTACTGAATTTCTAACCTAACTATCCTGAACTATTTTATCCTGAACATCTGTACTTAGGCAGATTCATCAGGGGTTTTGGGATCTAATCAAAATACTCAGATTGTCCCAACAATTTCCCCCTTTTTGATGATGCCAAAACCCTTAAGCAAATTCCTATTCATCTATACAATCAACTGACTTAGTCAGTGAGAACAACTCAGTACCACCTGACAAACTAGGTACTTAGTCTATAAGATGAAAACAAGGAATGGGTTAGTATAGTTCTTGATAAGGATTCAGAAAAGTAAATTCAGGAGTCAACAAGAA
>JAPKLY010000039.1:466550-531542 GCA_026898435.1 Prunella vulgaris
TGGAGGGAGTAGAATTGAAGAAATTTTTTGACAATTTTGAACTTTAAATTCTTAAACTAACTTCTAGAGAAGTTCAATTAAGAACTGGAGGGAGTAGAATTGAAGAAATTTTATGACGATTTTGAACTTTAAGTTCTTAAACTAACTTCCAGAGAAGTTCAATTAAGAACTGGAGAGAGTAGAATTGAAGAATTTTTTTAACGAAATTGAACTGTAAGTTCTTAAACAAACTTCCAGAGAAGTTCAATTAAGAACAGGAGGGAGTAGAATTGAAGAAATTTTTTGACGATTTTGAACTTTAAGTTGATAAACTAACTTCCAGAGAAGCTCAATTAAGAACTGGAGGGAGTAGAATTGAAGAAATTTCTTTACGATTTTGAGCTTCTAATGACTTGGTTACCAGCACCGTTGGCTTGGTTACCGATTTGAATGAATGAAATGTTTCATTCATTGTTTCACCCAGATGACTTTTATGGCTACGGCCTCTTTATTTCTGTCTTTTGAACAATGCCCCATTGGGACTTCCTTACTGTATCTTTGAATCATCTTTACTTTTGCTATTACTTATGCAGTATTTCGTTTTCTTGCTTGCATATTATTTTGTTTCTTTTTACTTCAGTAAAAAGATGTCTAGGATATTGGTTTACCCAAAACCCCTACTCCCTCCAGTTCTTAATTGAGCTTCTCTGGAAGTTAGTTTAAGAACTTAAAGTTCAAAGGGGTGATCCATCTTCCTTTTACTCGGACCAGACCTGTTGGACCCTCTCCTGAAGCCTCAGCAGTCCCAGGTCCCAGGAGTGCTTCATCGGCCGGTGCACTGACCCTTTCAGTGCCACCTTGCTGAATGTCATCAGCAATCATAATCATTTCCCTCTCAACTTCCTTCTCCTTCTCAGCTCTTTCTGGCTTGGGCTCAGGATAGATGTGGCGGACGGTTTTGATAAAGTCTACCATTTTGATCAAGTGATGTGAAGAATTTACCTCAAAGTGATCGAAAAGAGCAGCTTCAGATTCAGCCATTTTATCCCATCCTCTCAATTCTCCGAGATGACTCAATTCAGACCAAGTGGCATTCCTGATCATGGCGTAAGTGCGAAGTTGCACAACCGCCTCCTTTTGAGCATCTGAGAGATCAGGAAACCTCTTCTCCACCATTTCTGTAGCCATTCCCCTTGCCACTATCTCAAAGTTAGGCAATGTGTTCTCGTCAGGCACAGGGAATGGCCATGGGACATCAGCCTGAACAACAACCGGTTCCTCCTGAGAGGGTTTCCCCTGATCCTCACTAGAGAGGGCCTCCATGCCCTGATAAGCTGATACAACATTGAGAATATGATCCTCAGCCACTTCTTGCTCAAGGACAAGTGGTTTCGGATCTGAGGATGCAACCTCCGGAACGCAGAGATGAGGGCAATTTCAAGAGCAGGTTAGGCTGGTTCCCCCTCCGGAGTTGCATGCTGAATCACTTCTTCAGCAGCCTTCTCTTCCACGAGCTTCTTCTTTTGCTCCTCTAACCCTGGATATATAAATTTAAGCGTCTGTTGCTTGGGTCCGGAGGGCTTGGATTTGACCTCCGCTGGCTTCGAAATAAGGGCCCCTGAAGATTTGCTCGCCTGAACCTTGACTCCTCCAGTTGTGCTCGCCTGAGCCTTCTTCTTCTGGGTTCTCGATCGCTTCTTTGTGCCAGCATCACGGGAATAAGCTCTGAAGAGGTCTATTTTCACTGGAATCTCAAGTGATTGGGCCTGATCCACATCACCGAGATCTAAGGTTTCCAAGATCAGAGAAATCTTGGTGCCAAAGTGCATCTTGACCTCAAATGTCGCCTGTCCCTCCGGTGAGTACTTGATCTTGCTGGTCTCAGCTACCAGTAGATGGAGAAAGTAATCCTCCAAGTGGAAGGCATGCACTGAGGCGTCTGCGATTGCCATCATGGTATACAATTTTGGCCGGGAGATTTGCTCCAAACCTCCAGCAATCCCCATCACCCTCTGACTAGTCAGGTCGAAGGGGTGACGATTCTCAGTCCTTAGAACAGACTTGTTCAGGCCTGACTTCAGGACAATGTCACCATCGCAGAGAGACTGGAGATAGTCCTTCTCAGTCCTAAACCCGTAGTCGATAGGGCTTCGTCCAGAGTGGGGAAGATTAAACACCTCCTTAATCTTCTGCCTAATGTTGAGAGTGACCCACTTCCTGCTCATCTCATCTTCACCATTCTTCCCTTTCACGCAAGAAGTCAGCGGAATGCAGGTCTCCCACTCCTGAGAGCCCTTGTTCTGTGCCATTTTGATGTAGAAGGCAGCAACAAGACGAGGATGAAGTCTCTTAGGTTTTGCTGTGATGAACTGTAGAAGTCCTGCATTTTCAAACAGTTCTTTCATAGGCAAAATGTCAGGATGTTTAGAAGAAAAATCTCCAAAAGGTTCCCAGTGAATTTCGTTTTTGTGATGGAAAAGATTTCCAAAGTCGAGTCTACAGAGGGTGAAGCCATGGATGAGAAATTTGAAGATATGAAGGAAATCGGATTACAGAGAGAAATATAGCAAGAAAAGATTTGAGTGAGTAATGGTCGCAATGAAAAAAACTTCCTTTATTTATACTAAAATCCAGTTTTAATCGGATGGTTCAGAAAATAATGACTTATGAGATTCAATGGTTAAGATTATAACGCAAAATGCCTGGATGCAGAGCCTCTTCGATTTTCAACAGTAATGATTCAAAACTTTATCGAGAACTGTTCCCACCCATTGTGCATTAAATGCGCGTCAGAGCATATCCGTATTTAATTCAAATAATTTTCATTAAATAATAACTGAATATTAAATGAACGACTGGGATTAAATGACAAAATAATTTGATTTGACAATACGGCAAACAGTATCAAGGATGATGCAAGCAAGATATTATGACTAAAAAATAAATCAGGAAACATACCAGTCAGTCAGATTTGTATTCTGACTGATACCACATGTGACCTATCAGGGTGATAAGCCCTGAGTTCAGTGTCCTGAAACTTAGTCAGTCTATACTGATCATCCTTTGCATACTGAATGTTCCCCCTACAACCATTCACATTCTCTCTGAGATTCCTTCATCCTGAGTCCTAGTTAGTCATTCCCCCTGTCCTTGTGCATTCTGATAAGAGATTCAGATCGAATCTCCTAAGCCTGGGTCAAGGAGTCCTAACTCTACTGATAACTCAACAAACCTGGTTTCAGGCAAAGCCTTAGTCAGAATATCAGCTCTCTGTTTATCAGTAGGGACTCTCTCCATCTTGATGTCCTTCTTCTCAACATGATCTCTTATGAAGTGATGTCTGATGTCTACATGCTTACACCTTGTGTGTAAGACTGTGTTTTGGGATATGGCAATGACACTATTATTGTCACAATAAATTGGGACTTCAGTGGCCTCCATTTGGTAGTCTCTCAGTTGTTGTTTCAGCCAAATGATCTGAGAACAACAACTGCCTACCGACATATACTCAGCCTCAGTAGTAGACGTTGCAACACTGGTTTGCTTCTTAGAAAACCAAGAGATCAGTTTACTCCTTAGAAACTGACATGTGCCTGTAGTTGATTTCCTATCAAGCCTACAGCCTCCATAATCTGCATCTGAATAGCCAGTACGCTCTAGATTGTCATCAGAGGGATACCAAAGTCCTAAATTGACAGTACCTCTCAGGTATTTCAGTATCTTTTTGGCACTCTCTAGATGACTCTTCTTAGGATTAGACTGATATCTTGCACAAACTCCGACTGCATAAGTGATGTCAGGGGGACTTGCAGTCAGGTACAATAAGGATCCTATAAGTGCCCTATATTCAGTCTGATTTACTGAGACTCCTTCTTTGTCAGGATCCAGCTTCTCATTTGTGTTCATGGGAATACGTGAGACTTTACTGGACTGAACTCCGAATTTCTGAATCAAGTCCCTCGCATACTTAGACTGATTTATGAAAATTCCGGAGTCAGATTGCCTGACTTGGAGACCCAGAAAGAAGTTCATTTCTCCCATCATTGACATCTCAAATTTCCCAGTCATCAGCTTGGAGAATTTCTCACAAAGCTTCAGATTAGGAGATCCAAATATTATGTCATCCACATAAATCTGGACCAAGAGAATATCCTCCCCTTCGGATATCCAGAAGAGGGTCCTGTCCACTGTTCCTTTCACGAATCCATGGTCTATCAGGAATTGGGATAGTATATCATACCAAGCTCTCGGAGCTTGCTTCAGACCATAAAGGGCTTTCTTCAGGTGATATACCTTATTCCCAACTTCGAACCCTAGAGGTTGCTCAACATAGACCTCCTCGTTCAGTACACCATTCAGAAAAGCACTCTTCACATCCATCTGATACACTTTGAACTTCTTGAATGTTGCATATGCCAAAAACAACCTGATTGCTTCCAACCTTGCGACCGGAGCAAAGGTCTCATCATAGTCTATTCCTTCGGCCTGAGAGTAACCCTTTGCCACTAGTCTGACCTTATTCCTCACAACAACATTCTTCTCATCCCTCTTGTTCTTGAAGACCCACTTGTTGCCAATAACATGTTGACGCCTAGGTCTCTCAACTAACTCCCAAACCTGATTCCGCTCAAACTGATTGAGCTCATCCTGCATGGCTAGGATCCAGTTGGGGTCAGCAAGAGCTTCTTCTATGCTCTTAGGTTCCTGATCACTCAGGAAACAACAAACATAGCGCTCTCGCCAAAGGACAACCACGTCCTGACCCCCTCATTGACATCACCAATGATATCAGCCAATGAGTGATCATCTAGCCACCGCCTCCTGCTGACCGGAGCACTGGGAGCTGCTGACGTCCCTTCGCCTGATCCTGAAACATTAGTCTTGACAATAACAGATAAAGAAGCAGCACGAGCAAGAATAGGGGATACTGAGTCATTTTCTGAGGGTTGGCCAACATCAGAGACATTGTTTCCCCTACAGTGTTGGACTCAGTAACTGTCTCAGGTGCAGACGCATTATCACCGACAGTACGTACCTCAGGTTGAGTCTGTCCCTCCGTCTGAGACTCAACATTCTCTGAGGCAGGAGCTTGCTGAGGGTTGGCCTGAGGTCCATCCTGATCTTCATCATCATCATCCCATCCTTTGGGAGCACTGACAAGTTTGAATTTGAATTCAGGATTTTTCAGGCTCAGTCTTGTTACTTTCTTGGTAACCCCCTCAGTGTCAGGACTCTGAACCTATTTTCTACGCACTGATGCAGTCTCATCAAACACAACATGAGGTGTTTCCTCCACACAAAGGGTCCGACAGTTATACACCCTGAAAGCTTTACTGGCTGAGGAGTATCCTAAGAAAACTCCCTCATCAGATTAACTATCAAAGGCTTTCAGCTGGTCTTTCCCATTGTTCAGGATGAAACACTTACACCCAAAGATATGGAAATAAGAGATGCGAGGCTTCCTCTTGTTCCAAGTTTCATAAGGTGTCTGAGCATGTTGTTTGTTCAGCATAGATCAGTTCTGAGTGTAGCAAGCAGTGTTGATTGCTTCAGCCCAGTACTTCTTGGGCTGTCCTGACTCAGCCAACATGATCCGGGCAGCTTCCTTCAGGGTCCGGTTCCTTCTTTTAGCTACTCCATTCTGCTGAGGGGTCCTAGCTGTAGAAGTCTCATGAGCTATACCATGGTTAGTACAAAAGTCAGTTACAATAGAGTTTATAAACTCTGTTCCTCGATCTGATCGGATCCTGACTATGCTCTGACCCTGTTCCGTACTCAATTACTTGAGTAACTCCGGAAGCTTGACCTGAGTCTCCTTCTTGTTCAGCAAGAAAATAACCCATGTGTACCTGGAATAATCATCAACAACAACAAGGGTATATTTCCTACTATTTATGCTGACAGGAGTAACTGGACCAAAGAGATCCATGTGCAAGAGCTGAAGCACTCTGTCAGTAGAGAAGGCTTCTTTCTCTTTGAATGAGGCTTTGGTTTGCTTGCCTTCCTGACATGCTCCGCACACGTGGTCTATGCTAAAAACTTCATTAGGTAGACCATCTACAAGAGAAAGTCTAGAAATTTTGTTAATAATCTTAAAGTTTAAGTGACTCAGGAGTTTATGCCAAAGCCAACTGAGCTCAGATGAGCTCTTAGCGACCAAACAAGTTTCTGGAGGACTGCTCTTGAAGTCAGCAAAATATACATTGCCCTAACCTGTAGTGTAGATTTGTCCTTCACAAGACACATGTTAGATGTAAATTCTACACTATATCCTCGGTCGCAGAACTGACTGACCGAGAGTAAGTTATCTCTCAGTCCCTCAACATATGATACATTCAGTACATGGACAGAGCCAATAACAAGGGTTCTGAATCCCCTGGTGAAACCCTTAGAGTTCTCACCAAAGGTTACCTGCGGGCCTTCCTGAGCTACATAATCCTGAAGGAGATCATGAAATCCGGCCATGTGCCTGGAACACCCTGAGTCCAAGTACCAGTCCTTCATCAGATCCTCCTTCCTTTTCTTGTAGCCCGCAGTGACCTGAAAAGAATCAGGCCTCAGGTACCCATCTCGTATTGGGTCCTACAGAGTCAGCCATACCCTTCGGGATCCAGATTTGTTTAACAATTCTGATTGCATCAGAAGTGTAAACCTGTCTCCCAGAAACATCAACATACACAGTCATCTTCTTCCTTTGTGCCTGGGAAGTTGAGAGTGTATGGGTATCAGCCTGAGGTTCAGGAGCCCTGGATTGATTCCTGGGGGCGGGCCTCCTGTTCCTCCTTGGCCTGGGTGCATTGGGCTGGGGTTTGTCCTGAGAAGGAGCAGCTCGGGCCTGACCTCTTGGCACTTGAGGTCTGGCCTGAGTGTTATCGGAGTCAGGTCTCCATTGCTTTTCAGAGGCCACCTGGTTTGTCCTTCTCCTTTGAGGATTGGGACGCTCCTGATGGGCTCTGTACCCTGCCTGAGGAGTCTGGACCTCAGTAGTCCTTGGCCTTGCCTGAGGCCTCCTCTGATCGGAGTTCCTTCCACCCTGAGCACTTCTAGGCTGAGCCTGAGAAGTGCTAGGGATGGAATTCTTTCCAGCCTGAGGGTTCCGAGGCTGAGCCTTGGAGTTCCCTTGGTCTGTCTTCCTCGACTCAGGATGAGGAGCCTTGACCTTTCCCTTAGGTTTTGGCCTTGGTTCCTCAGTCCTTCGCCTGACAGGTTCAGCAGGCATTTTCTCCTTCCCTTTGCCTTTATCCTGACGAGCAACACTTGGGCTCTTGTCGTCAGTTTGGGCAGGGACAAACTTTTTCTGAGAGTTGCTCCCTGAAGCACCTCTCTTCTTCTTGCCCTTTGGGTCTTTTGAGGCATCATAGCTTAACCCAGCTTTAGCACCATCGGTCAGCTGAGAAAAACTTGTCAACTCATCAACCACTTGGGTAGATGTGTGTAACTTCTTCAGCTTATCCTCAAGATGCCCATTTGTTTCTTTCAGGGCCTCAATTTCAGTGGTGTATTGAAGCACCAACTCTTCGTGAGCTTTCTCTTTTGAGATCAGCTCAAGATCCCAAGCAGTTTGCTCAGCACAAAGACGAGCTTGCCACTCAGTTTCGAACATCACTCTTAGAGCGATTCGCTCAATCATCAGTTGTTCCTGAGCAAGGAATAGATCAGTGTCACGAGTCTCAATCAGCGAGCTGATTACACCTTTCAGTCTTTCCACTTCCAGTGGAGCTCCATCATGCTAATTCCGAGCATGAAGCAACTCTTCCTGAAGATGTACTAGTCTGAGGGCTTCCTCAGTATCTCTTATTCTGAGAGACTCAGTTAACCGATCGTTTTCCCCACTCAGCAGTGCATTCACATCCACTGTGTGAGTATAAGTCTCCTGCAGCCTTGAGAAGTCAACCATCAATTGCTCTAGAGCGAGCTGAAGGCCGAGTTCTCCTGCTGAGTCTGAGCTAAGCTCAGGTGCTTGATCAGGAGAAGAGGCAGAAGAACATACCTCATCATCTGCCATCAGGCAGAGGTCATCATACTCCTCATCGGAGAAGAGTTCAGGGGACCGGCGTCCTGGGCCATCTAAATCTGAGGAATCCTCAGCAAGCATAGCTCTCCGGTCTGATGCCCTGAGCTCTCTCTTGGCTCTCCGATCCTCTCGCTCACGAGCTCTGAGCTCCGGACAATCATACTGATAATGTCAGGTCTTCTTGTTGTGGTAGCACTGATCTACATCAGAAGCAAACTTCTTTTCAGTGTACCTTTTATCTGATGACTCCCTCCTGCTCCCTGATGATCGTTCAGGTTTGGAGCTGGATCTTCTGGGCTCATCATCTCTCCTCTCCTCTTCTCATCTCTGCTTCGCTCAGGTTCATCTCGATCTCTCCTGGAATCTGAACCCCTCCTCTCTTCCCTCTGGGGGCTCGATCTCCTGGGGCTGGAGTACCTGCGATCACGGCTGTCAGTATAAAATTTCTTATACCTTCTGAATCGAGAGTTCAGTTTCTCGAAATACCGTGCCATCAGGCTGTATTCCAAGGCCAACTCATCCTTGTTCATGTCCTTCAGAGACTTAGAGCCAGATCCAGCCTCAGGCTCAGGAGTAGCTTTAAGAGCCACGCTCTTCTCCTTTTCAGGAGTCTTCTCCTCACTGACTTCCTCACTGACAACACCCTTCTTCTTCCTCTTATCGAGGTCGAATTCCAGAGCCTTAAGCTCTGAGAATAGGTGAGAGTGAGTAATGTTGGTGAGATCCTGAGTGTTTTTTAACAAGATCACTCATATGTCCCATCTTTCAGGGAGACAGTTCAGGATTTTAGAAGACACCTCCCTCTTGGGAAACTCCTTCCCAAGGGTTGCTAGCTCGTTCATAATCTTAATGAACCGAGCTTCCATCTGATCGATGGACTCTCCCTCTAACATTCGGAAGGCCTCAAACTTTCTGATTGCAAGATCTCTCTTGTTCTCCTTGATCTTTTCTGATCCCTCACTCATCTCCCTCAAAGCATCCCAGATCTCCTTTGTTGTCCTCAGGTGCATGAGCCTGGCCGAATTCTTGTAAGAAACGGTGTGGAGTATAATCTTCTTAGCAACATTATCCAGTCCGATTTGCTTCATCTGATCAGAATTAAGCACGGACCTCTCCACTTCTTCATCTCCGGCGGCTGGAACAAGAACATTTCCAGTAACGGGCCAGGTCGTCTGAAGATTCCTCATGAATTTGATCGGACCTTGCTCAATCACCAATGGCATCTGATCATGGATGGAATAGAGATGTGAGAGTACCCTAAATTTCCAATAGTCATAATTATCAATAGAGAATTCAGGAAGACTGCCTTCAAGGCACTTAGAACAGGATGCCATGTATGCAAGTTTTCAGAAACAGATATGTTCAGTTGACCACCAAAAGTTTCTCCTCAGAAACTATTGGTAAACAAAGTCAGTGGTCTTTAGAACCACTGCTCTGATACCACTTGTTGGTCCCGAAACAAGTATAATCAGTGTATGGGGGGAATACACTGATGTCAAATTTTTCTGAAAGACTCAGAAAAATGCTCTAACACGCTCAGTCAGGATTTCCTAAATTACTCAGTGAGCTGAAGGTCCACAGGGGCAGCAGGGACAGTTCAGTAACGAGTCAGATAAGCTGAGTGTGAGTAAAGTGCTCAGTAGAATAACAAACCTACTGACCGCTCGGAAGCTGGTCAGTTGGACTACTATCTCAGTAAGTTAGAGTATGTGCGGAAAGTAAGCCCTTAGTTTCTACTCGTTTTAGTTTCTGAAAACATTTTCTCTGAGTTTGCTTAGTAAACTGGTGGTTAAGCCTGAGTGCACAGTATTAAGATTCAGGGTGATTGATTCAGTCCTGAATAAAAGTACAATGCCGAATGTTCAGTTTAGTATGATGACAGTTACGATCCTGAACAAAAATGTAAATCAGCACACAAGGGTCTTTTTAATTTGGTTCGGAGATAACCAACTCCTACGTCCACGACCTGTTTATAAGGAAGCTATCCTCAAAATCCTGAGGATAGGTACTTGGGTTTTACGTGCCAAGGGACACGAATAGCCAACTTCCTCTCTTAGGAACTGACCCCTGGGCGTTTTACAAGTCCCAGTCCTTCTAACCAACCAATCTCACACCCTGAGTGGTTTGGTATTCTTGGTTTCTAACTAAGATAGCTCTAGCAATAAAAAACAATGCTAAATATTAGAGCTATCGATCTAAGCAAATACAGAGTGAATCCTACTACAACACTAGGGAAATTTAATTGCAGAGTGTTGTTCAAAGTATGCTTTGAGTGCTTGGATTCTTGAGAGCTTTCGCTTGGAAATTTCCTGTTAGCCTTGAATGGGTGCAAGGCTCTCTGTATTTATAGGCAAGATTCAAAATAGATCCGTTGGAGGAGATCTAACCAAATCTTTCCTATTTTAGGGTGGTTGCAGGCTAGATGTACTGTTGACCTAATCACCATGCTTAATCTGGCAATTTTGTCCCGCCGCCTGCAACTCTGAGACGCATTAAATGCCACATTAAATGCTACACAGACTCCGTACATGCGTGTCGAAAGATCATTGGCTTTTCGTTCAAACGGCTAGTTGACCTTCTGACATTTGTCCTTCCTCGTACATTCAATACTCTGAGTCTCTTGTTAATAACTCAGCCTGAACGTTTGTCTTTATCGGAGTCTTGCTGACATTCTCTTTGTCTCTTTGTCCCATAGCATAAATAACCTTTTTGCTTTGGACTTACATGATTCAGGTAAACTGAACCAATACCTAAGTCAGGTCTTATGTGCATTCAGCACAGCCTGATAGGTTATTCAGCCCAGTATGTGTAACCTTTTTGCTTTGGACTTACATGATTCAGGTAAACTGAACCAATGGCTAAGTCAGGTCTTATGTGCATTCCGCACAGCCTGATAGGTTACACTTACTCTTCACTAACTAAGTTCTGTCCTGAGTATGCTTAGTGTACTCAGTAGAAACATCAGCCAATGGTACTTCTGGATCATCTTCAGGACGGATCATCAGGCTTCGTTCTTCAGCTTCAGTTCAGGCAATCTTCAGCAAGACTGACTCTGACTTCTTCAGGATGAATTGCACTTTAGACTTCAGTAAATTGGGTCGACTTCAATATTCTTCAGTCTTCAGCACGTTCCCCCTGAACTGAATTCCTAACCTAACTATCCTGAACTACATAAACCTGAACAATTGTACTTAGGCAAATTCATCAGGGGTTTTGGGATCTAATCAAAATACTCAGATTGTCCCAATATAGGAAACAGCTGGATCAAGGAATCCAAAATGAGAAAGGATATGGGACTCTTTTAGAAGATGAAACATTCTAAGTTGCCCCTTTTTCGAAACAAGCTCATTCAAACGAGGCATAATTTCTCTATTAATCGAAGAAATAGCTCCCTCAAAAGAAAGTGAAGACTTAGAAATTTGGGGGGATTTATATTGCCAGCCATTGGTTGAAAAAGGCCATACCCCAGAATGCGGAGTTACAACAAAGTAACTGTCTTTCCAGATACCATCTATACTAGGGAGTTTACCCACGAAGTGAGCAAGACCCTGAGTTCGAAAATTGAAATAGTAAAATTCAACACGCCTCTTCAGGTCGTGACAGAAGTAAAAAATTTCTGGTGTTGGATCACCCCCATTAGCTTTGAGAATAAACAAGTAAGCAAGCATAAGGCTAATTGATGAAGGATTAACTTGGTTCACTGGAATACCGAAAAGATTACAAACGGACACAAAGAAAGGTGCGATTGGAAAATGAAGCCCAGCAGTTATTTGGGCTGCCCAGAAAGCCGAAGAGGGAAACCCCAAGTGGTTAGGGCGTTCATCAGGACCAGGTAGGTCTATTAGAAAGTCAGAACAAGGCGCTAACAAGCCCCTACGACTAGAAAGATCATCTTTATTCAAATTAGTTTCTTTTGAAATGAGATTCCAGTTGTCCCTCTTCTTCACAGGAACAATGTGAACGAGGCGACTCGAAAGCAACACAACAGAGTTTTGAGACTACTTGATTAATGGTAGAACCCGATGATTTATGTTTAGGAGGCATCCTATCAAAATGCTTGAAGAAAAACGAAAAGGATTGATGAAAAATTTTAAGAAAAAGAAAAACTACAGAGAAAATAATGAGAAATACCTCAGAAATAAAGAGGAAGGTAACTTGATTACGAACACTGGAGCTCCTGCCAGAAGAGCTTAACCCTAAGTAATAGTCTCTAGAAAATATCGAAGACGAAGCGCTTGAGAAATGCAATTGAAATGGAACTGAAATGAAGTGGAGAAGATGAAAGGAGGAAACATCCTCCGAAAACTGAAAATAGATGGACAAGTGGACGAACAGCATAATAAGATTCCACGTGGACGGAGGCGATGAAAGTACTTGAAGAGTCGCTTGTGAGTACATGTACCCTTTGATATTAAAAGAATTTTTGAATTTATTCAAAAAAGAAAAAATAAGAAAAAGAGAGGGAAATGAAGGAGATAGTCATTCCAAAAAATAGAAATAGGGATCAGAGTTGACCTCTTAATCCTGAAACCAAGATAAGAAATTATTATTCCATTTAAAATCTTAGAAAAATTTTATTTGGAATAGGAGGGAGTAGTTGATGTGGGATAAATGTCTATCCCACGTTTCATAGTTAAAAGAGAAGGGAAGTAGTCTTCAAATTCCATGTCCAACTCAGAGCAGAGCCAGAATTGGATCATTAACACGAAAGTCAGGAAAAGTGACTAAGAGCATAGACTTTGTTTAGATAATAACGGTGATAAGTTAAACTCTCATCTCTATGAGAGTTGGAAAAACCAGAAGCCAGAACTGGGAGAGATGTTCCGGTTCATGTAAATATAAACCTATTCGATGAAACTTGGATAAGAAGTATCCAAATATCAATAATGCTGAAATAAGGATTCTCTTGTTGCAGTGTGCAATGAGCACTACCATGAAAAGGACGAAAAAGGAATCATTCTTGTACCAATGAATGATTATTGGTGACACTTGGCATAAATGGTAACAAACCACAAAATGGTCCCCTCAAGTGGTCCCCTATGACAGTTGGGCCTTGAGGCTGAGAGATTACAATTGTGCCCTCCATAGAAAGAGGAGATATAAAAACTATTCCAATTCATTATTGAAAGACATCTACATTTTTACACCATATACTTTTTCTGCAATATTTACATATCAATGGTGGCCAACTTGAGCGTCGGAGGATCAACGCCGGGGTCCCTCCCAGCTTGATTTCTTGTAGATCTCCATCGAAAAGCTTCCAGAGTGGATCGCCGGAGCTGGACTGCTGTGTCAGAGAAGCTCCTATCATCGTTCTATTTGAAGATGGATTATTTTTAGCTAAATACAGGTAAAACTTGATCCGTCCTTGTTTGATAAATTCTTGTTGACGAATATGACATTTTTGTATTCATCAATTGGCGCCGTCTGTGGGAACATTTGAGCTTTGGCGTGAGTGTTCCTTGTGAAATCGTTTTGAATGAAAGAATATGTAGAATATTGACACCATTGTTTTATGAAAATGAAGAATTTGAATTTAGTCTTCCTGGAATAACTTCATAATAAGAGATATATGTATGATATGCGTAGGAAATATGATGATGAAAGATTTTGAATAAATCTGTGAATGATTTCTGAAATGTTTCTGCTTTATGTACGAAACTTTATGGGAAAAATAGAATGTGGGAAGGTACTCTTTGAATATGAATGCAGCCTTTTAGAAAGAAGATCTGGATATGGTGTCATGAAAGATAATATACTATGTATGATCTTGAAGATGAATATATGCATGTGTAACTGATAAGAAGATTAACACTGTGATTTTTAGAGATGAATATGAGATATGATTCTGGGATTGATAAATTGTTGTTATCATTGCAATATGATTTAAGAAAATTGGAATGTGTTTCTTGAGAAACGTTAACAAATCAATGTATTTGTTCAATGAAAGTTGTTATTTGAAATTGTGTTTGGAAGAACACCATATGATAAAGATGATGAACCGATTGTTTTTAACTCGTAAAGGTAGAAATGACCGAGCCACTTCCCAAGAATCTGGGAAAAGATTTTGATAAAGCTGCCAACACGCCGGTTAGTATGGATACTCCGGCAGCGATACTGTTGGATGAAAGAACTCCTGGTATGAACCCAGATCAGAATGACTCTTCCTTAGTTTCGATGACATCGGAACATTTGAAAAGTCTGATACAGTCAGCAGTGAATAACGCCTTGTTGGCCAGAACTTCAGAGTTGGAGGCTCCACCGGGGACGCAGATACCCCCGGCAGAGACGCCTCCACTCGCCAGAAATGAAAATGCGATGGCTGAGATTTTGAGATCTGGACCTCAGGTCGAACCTGTTGTCAAAATGTCGGGCGTCGGAGGATCACCGTCTTGGTCCCTCCGGCTTGATTTCTTGCAGATCTCCATCGGAAAGCTTCCAGAGTGGATCACCAGAGCTGGACTGCTGTGTTAGAGAAGCTCCTATCATTGTTCCATTTGAAGAAGGATTATTTTTAGCTAAATACATGTAAAACTTGATCCGTCCTTGTTAGATAAATTCTTGTTGACGAATATGACATTTTTGTATTCATTAGATGCCTTGGAGGTTAAGGCTCCATCCCAGCTGACCTCACCTGAGGAACTTCGCCAAGTTGCTCGGGCTCTGCTACTCAAGGATGGAGTGGCTCTGGATTGCCCGGAGACAGTGGAGTCTGACTTCATCCCTCCAGCAGAGAACTTCGCAATTTCTCATGATGATCAGGTGAATCCTGATATTCAAAATAAAATGAAAAAATATTTTGATGACCATATCAAGGAAGTCAAGGCCACTCTGCTGGCAGCCAAGACTGGTGCTCCTTCTCTGATTGAGAAACATGTCCACCAAGTGTTGCTGGACCATAGGAACAAGTTGAGGGAGAGTCTTGAGGACAGCTTGTATGTCACCAGAAAGGAGTTGTATTTTACGAGGAAGTGTTTTGAGCAAACTGCTCAAGGGTTCATTGATGATGTCAATGCCTCCTTCTCTGCTGAATCTGACAAGATTAGACTGTTGACAGCTAATCTGGAGAAAGAGGTAGCAGACTGCAAGGTAGGTCAAGAGGTCCTCAGATCTGTTATCCAGAAGATTCCTTCCTCACTTCCCTCTTCATCTGCCTTTGATGATATCAAAAAGGGGGAAGAAAAGAACTCAGCTGACATTGTTATTCTACAAGCTGAGAGTGCTGCTTAGAAAGTTGAGATGGCTGCTCTGAAGGCCCTATTGGTGGATAACCATGGTGTTCTCTCTGCCAGGGTTCATACTGTAGAAGAGTATATCAAGGATAGGAATCTGGCAGAGCAGAGGACTCAAGAGCTGAGAGATAAGAGGATGGCTGAGGCCATGCAGAAGCAAGAGGAGGTTGCTGAAGCTAGAGAGAAGCAGAAGTGCATCATGAACGCTGAGCTTGATGAGAAACTTTCCAAAGAGCTGCAACTGGCAGAGAGGGGAACTCCAGAAGAGAGGAATAAAAGACATGCGCGCGAAATGAATGATCAGTTGGAAAGGCGCTATCAGAGGAGGTTGAAGAAAGAAGGAAGGGTGGCACCGCAGTCTAGGAGACCGAAGGGTGGAAGGTTTGAACCTGATCCAAATGATCCTCTTGTCGATGCTCCCATTGAGATGTTCTGCAAAGTAATGACAGAAGAGCAGATTGCCCTCTGGAGGACAATCAAGGCAAGAACTCTCATTCAATTCTATGTCCTTAGAGGAAAGGATACCAGAGGAGAAAGGGAGAAGAATGCAGAGTTCAGAGATTGGCTGAAGAGAGAATTTCCAGATTTTTCAAGATTTATCTATGAAATGATGATCAAATCGCATGCTCAACCTGACTTGCCAGAGATAGAATATTTTCCTACGCCAGTTGATGGCAGTGGAAAACCAGACTGGGTAGAAATTCGAAAAATCTGGATGAGAATGGTAACTCGCTACCTCCCTACCCTTCCGGATACATCTATTCCTGCCCTGAAGGTAATCGAGAAGAGGTTCCTTGATTGGATGCAGCTACCAAGTTCGAATAGAAAAAGTCTGATGTAATAGTCCAGCTGAGTCAGCTGAGGATAAACATCTGATCTTCTTGTAACTCTTCATTTACTTAATGAAGTCTTTAAATTCTAGACAACTTCTTGTTGTCAGCTGCTTTCTATTTTATGTCTAAGGGATCTTATCTAAAGAACTTCTTTTCTGTCCTATTTTTTATCTTACCTAATTTGTTTATCTTTTGAGATCAGCTGAGTTGGTTTTGATATCATCAAAAAGGGGGAATTTGTTTGGATATTCTTGTTAGATGTTTTGATGATATGATAAATCAATCAGCTTGTAATAGGACCAGCTGAACCTGTTAATAAGCTGATGAATAGTTTAGGATTAGAAAGGTTCTTAGTAAGGGGGAAACCTTGCTGCCTAGAAGATCCAAAGCTTTCATAGAGAAGAAGACCAGCTGAGGCTTTGAAGACTTAGCAGATTCTGGAGATCAGAAGACCTGAGCAGCTGACACTAAAGTATCTGGAGTAGAACATCAGAAGAGTTCAAGATCAGCTGAAGTCAGAAGATTCAGCTGAAGAGCATGTCGCAGACAAGACGAGGACCAAGGACCGAGACATCAGACGAAGTCCGAGATATCAGCTGAAGTGCACCAGCAGACCAGCACATCAGCTGAGGTCCAAGTACTAGCAGACTGGTATATCAGCTGAGGAGACAGATTAGCTAAAGTCTTGTGCTCCACCCAGATTCTACGGAATCGCGATAGGGTTGACTTGCGACAACGAGATGATTTCCAGAATAGAAGTTCAATCAATCAAGGGGACAAACTTGATTGATTGATGATCGCGAAGATTTTCGGGAATCTGGAAGAAGATTCCATCAATCTCAATGATTGATTGACTCCAAAATTATAGGATTTTAGATCTCTAGTCAATCCCAACGGCTAGTAATTTGAACCAATAAATACGAGTACCAGTGAAGAATTGAAGTACGGATTACCACGTGTTTAAGCTTGCCGAAACTCTGTCAAATTCTTTACTTGTACTCAACACACTCTACATTCATATTAATCCCTTGTAAGCTTTGTAGAAGTTGTTTGAAAGTCGATTGCTATTTAAGCATAGACTATTGTAAGAGAGTTTTTGCTCTCAAGTGTGTAAGTGAGTGAGTGAGGAAGTTAGTGGAGAGACCCACAAGTCCAGTTGGATTGTGGAGAGTGGAGTAGGACCTTCTGTCCGAATCACTATAAATTCTGTGTCATGTTATTTACTTTTCTGCTCTTATTTGTGCACTTATCACTCTGAAAGGTTTTCATCAAAAATGTTTTCGCCCTTAATACACAGCGCACTATTTTCAAAACCAGACGACTTTTAATTTGTCTGTTGTTTTTAAAATAAGCTTAAATCGGAAAAAGGTTTAGAAAACTATCAAGTCTATTCAAACCCCCCCCCTTCTAGACTTGACTTATGGTTTCTTTCTCTAAAACCAATCATTGGGACCAACATAGGGTATGTTAATCCTTCTAACAAATCAGTTCTAAGGATAATATTAACACTCTAAGCAAGATATAGATCAGATTCCTACTACAACACTAGGGAAATTTAAAACTTCAGAGTGTTGATTCAAATTCGCTTTGAGTGCTTGGAATTGTGAGAATGCTTTCGCTTGAAAATTGTTGGGACAATCTGAGTGTTTTGATTAGATCCCAAAACCCCTTGATGAATTTGCCTAAGTATAGTTCATCAGGATTAGATAGGTTAGAATAGATTTTCTATTCTCAGGTATTCAGTTCAGGGGGAACGTACTGAGGAGTGAAGACTGATGGAGACATCCTTGAAGTCTAAAGTCTGAAGCTGTTCCGACCCTGAAGGTGTTGATCATCCTGAAGATGGTCAACCTGAAGCTGCAACCTAAAAAAACCTAGAAAGAGTCCTGAAGATGCCTAGAAGCCATCCTGAAGAAGACCACTGACCCTGACAGAACTGAGTAGACTAAGCATGCTTAGGGAAGTCTTTGTCAGTGAAGGCTCAGTGTAACCTTGATCAGGCTGAACGTCCTTCTGATGTTCATAAGTCCTGACTTGGGTCTAGTATCAGTTAACCTAATACTTGTAAGTCCTGAAACCCAAAGGTTACACGTGCGAATGGAAGTCTGATGAAGCAGAAAGAATGTCAGAGTCTCCAACATAAGACAAACACTTATGCTGAGTAAAGAACGAGAAACTCAGTGTTATAAATGTACGAGGACCAGTAAAGTCAATACCGATAAACTAGCCGTTGGACAAGCGACCAGTTAAAAGGCGACACGTATGTACGTAGACTGAGCGCATTTAATGCTTCTCAGAGGTGCAGGCGGCGGATCAGAAACTTTGCCATACTAGGTATGGGTTTGGTCAGACAAGGACAACCAGTACCTGCACCTATCCTAAATAGGAAGGTTTGAAATGGATCTCCTCCAATGGATCTTTTCAAACCTCCCTATAAATACAGAAGGCCTTGCCCCCATTCAAGGTTACGGGAAATTTCGAAGTGAAAGCATTCTCAAGATTCCAAGCACTCAAAGCAAATTTGAAGCAACACTCTGAACTTTAAGTTTCCCTAGTGTTGTAGTAGGAATCATTCTATATTTTGCTTAGAGTATTGATCCCACCCTTAGCACTGATTTGTTAGAGGGATCAATACACAATAGTTGGAAAACGTGAATACCAAACCCCTCAGGTTGTGAGTTGGTTGGTAGGAAGGACTGGGACTTGTAAAACGCCCAGGGGTCAGTTCCTTAGAGAGGAAGTTGGCTATTCGTGTCCCTTGGCACGTAAAACCCAAGTACCTATCCTCAGGGTTTTGAGGATAGCTTCCTGTTCAATCAGGTCGTGGACGTAGGAGTTGGTTATCTCCGAACCACGTTAAAAAGATCCTTGTGTGCTGATTTACTATTCTGCTCAGGATCATAAACTGTCATCATATTAAACTGAAGCATACTTGCATTGTTTCTGAAAAACCATCAGGACTGACTTGTCATCCAGATCAGTAAACTGTGCACCAGCCTTAACCACGTTTTCACTAAGCAAACTGATAAAGTTTTCAGAACTAAAATGAGTAAACACTTAAGGGCTCACTTTCTGCACTAATTTGAGCTTACTGAGATAGTAGCCCAACTGACTAGCTTCCGAGCGGTCAGTAGGATTGTTATCTCTACTGAGCTTCTGAGAGCACAACTCTGACTTAGCTTATCTGGTTCATTGCTGATCCGTCCCTGCTGCCCCTGAGGACCATCAGTAGACTGAACATTTTTAGGAGCTTCCTGACTAAGTCTGAAAGAGAATTTTCCTAAGATTTTGGGAAAATCTGACATCAGTGTATTCCCCCCCATACACTGATTATACTCGTTTCGAGACCAACAAGTGGTATCAGAGCAGTGGTTCAAAAGACCACTGACTTTGTTTACCAACAGTTTCTGAGGAGAAACTTTTGGTGGTCAACTGAACAGATCTTGTTTCTGAAAACTGCATATCATGGCATCCGGTTCTAAACGCCTCGACGGCAATCTTCCTGAATTCTCTATTGATAATTATGACTATTGGAAATTCAGGGTCCTTGCATATCTCTACTCCATAAATGATCAGATGCCCCAGGTGATTGAGCATGGTCCGATCATATTTATGAGGAATCTTCAGACCATCTAGCCCGTAGCTGGTAATGTCCCTGTTCCGGCTGCCGGAGATGAGCCTGTGGAGAGGTCCGCGCTTACTGCTGATCAGAGTAAGCAAATCAGACTGGATAATGTTGCGAAGAACATTATACTCCACACCGTTTCTTACGAGAACTCGGTTAGGCTCATGCATTTGACTACTGCGAAGGAGATCTGGGATGCTCTGAAGGAGATGAGTGAGGGATCAGAGAAGATCAAGGAGAACAAGAGAGATCTTGCTATCAAGAAGTTTGAGGCCTTCCGGATGTTAGAGGAAGAGTCCATCGATCAGATGGAAGCTCGGTTCATTAAGATGATGAATGAGCTAGCAACCCTTGGGAAGGACTTTCCCAAGAGCGAGGAGTCATCTAAAATCCTGAACTGTCTCCCTGAAAGATGGGACACAGGAGTGATCTTGTTGAAGAACACTCATGACCTCACTAACATTCCTTACTCTCACCTCTTCTCAGAGTTAAAGGCTCTGGAATTCAACCTCGATAAGAGGAAGACGAAGGGTGTTGCCAGTGAGGATGTGACTGAGGAGAAGACACCTGAAAAGGAAAAGAGCGTGGCTCTTAAAGCTACTCCTGAGCCTGAGGCTGGATCTGGCTCGAAATCATTGAGAGATATGAGCAAGGATGAGCTAGCCCCTGAGTACAGCCTGATGGCACGGCGTTTCGAGAAACTGAACTCTCGATTCGGCAGGTATAAGAAGTTTTATACTGACACCCGTGATCGCAGGTATTCTAGCCCCAGTAAATTGAGCCCCCGGAGGGAAGAGAGGAGGGGTTCTGATTCCAGGAGAGAGAGAGGAGCCTGAGCGACACAGAGATGAGAAGAGGAGAGACGATGCTGAGCCCAGAAGATCCAGCTCCAAACCTGAACGATCATCAGGGAGCCGGAGGGAGTCGTCAGATAAGAGGTACACTGACAAAAAGGGTATTTCTGATGTAGATCAGTGCTACCACTGCAAGAAGACCGGACATTATCAGTATGATTGTCCGGAGCTCAGCGCTCGAGAGAGAGAAGATCGGAGAGAGAGAGAGAGAGTGAGAGTGCCAAGAGAGAGCTCAGGGCATCAGACCGGAGAGCAATGCTTGTTGAGGATTCCTCAGATTCAGATGGCCCCGGATGCCGGTCCCCTGAACTCTTCTCCGATGAGGAGTATGATGACCTCTGCCTGATGGCAGATGATGAGGTATGTTCTTCTGCCTCTTCTCCTGATCACGCACCTGAGCTTAGCTCAGACTCAGCAGGAGAACTCGACCTTCAGCTCGCTCTAGACTAATTGATGGTTGACTTCTCAAGGCTGCAGGAGACTCATACTCACACAGTGGATGTGAATGCACAACTGAGTGGGGAGAATGATCAGCTAACTGAGTCTCTCAGAGTGGGGGATACTGAGGAAGCCCTCAGACTAGTAAATCTTCAGGAAGAGTTGCTTCATGCTCGGAATAAGCATGATGAAACTCCACTGGAGGTTGAAAGACTGAAAGGTGTAATCAGCTCGCTGATTGAGACTCGTGACACCTATTTGTTCCTCGCTCAGGAACAGTTGATGATTGAGTGAATTGCTCTGAGAGTGATGTTCGAAACTGAGTGGCAAGCTCGCCTTTGTGCTGAGCAAACTGCTTGGGATCTTGAGCTGATCTCAAAACAGAAAGCTAATGAGGAACTAGTGCTTCAGTACACCACTAAGATTGAGGCTCTGAAAGAAGCAAATGGGCACCTTGAGGATAAACTGAAGAAGTTACACACATCTACCCAAGTGGTTGATGAGTTAACAAGTTTCTCTCAGCTGATCGATGGTGCTAAAGCTGTGTTAGGCTATGATGCCTCTAAAGACCCAAAGGGTAAGAAGAAGAGAGGTGCTTCAGGGAGCAACTCTCAGAAAAAGTTTGTCCCTGCCCAAACTGACGACAAGAGCCCCAGTGTTGCTCGTCAGGATAAAGGCAAAGGGAAGGAGAAAGCGCCTGCTGAACCTGTCAGGCAAAGGACTGAGGACCAAGGCCCAAAACCTAAGGGAAAGGCCAAAGTTCCTCATCCTGAGCCGAGGAAGAAGGACCAAGGGAACTCTAAGGCTCAACCTAGGAACCCTCAGGCTGGATAGAACTCTGCCCCAAGCACTTCTCAGGCTCAGCCTCAGAATGCTCAGGGTAGAAGGAATTCTGGTTAGAGGAGGCCTCAGGCAAGGCCAAAGACTACTGAGGTCCAGACTCCTCAGGCAGGGCACAGGGCCCACCAGGAGCGTCCTAATCCTCAAAGGAGAGGACAAACCAAGTGGCCCCTGAAAGGCAATGGAGACCTGACTCCGATAACACTCAGGTCAGACCTCAAGTGCCAAGAGGTCAGGCCTGAGCTGCTCCTTCTCAGGACAGACCTCAGCCCAGTGCACCCAGGCCAAGGAGGAACAGGAGGCCCGCCCCCAGGAATCAATCCAGGGCTCCTAAGACTCAGGCTGACACCCATACACCCTCAACTTCCCAGGCACAAAGGAAGAAGAGGACTGTGTATGTTGATGTTTTGGGAAGACAAGTTTACACTTCTGATGCCATCAGAATTATTAAACAAATATGGATCCCGAAGAGCTACAAGAAGAGGAAGGAGGAAGGAGGATCTGATGAAGGACTGGTACTTGGACTCAGGATGTTCCAGCCACATGACCGGATTTCTTGATCTCCTTCAGGACTATGTAGCTCAGGAAGGCCCGTAGGTAACCTTTGGTGATAACTCTAAGGGTTTCACCAGAGGATTCGGTACCCTTGTTGTTGGTTCTGTTAAGGTGCTTAATGTATCCTATGTTGAGGGTCTTACGCATAACCTACTTTCGGTCAGTCAGTTTTGTGATCGAGGATATAGTGTAGAGTTCTCATCTAACATATGTCTCGTTAAGGACAAAACTACACTGCATGTTCTGATTACAGGGGTTAGGAGAGGCAATGTTTATTTTGCTGATTTTAAGAGCAGCTCTCCTGAAACTTGTTTGGTCGCTAAGAGTTCTTCTGAGCTCAGTTGGCTTTGGCATAAACGCCTGAGTCACTTAAACTTCAAGATTATTAACAAAATTTCTAGACTTTCTCTTGTAGATGGTCTACCTAATGAAGTTTTTAGCAAAGACCACGTGTACGGAGCATGTCAGGAAGGCAAGCAAACCAAAGCCTCATTCAAGGAGAAAGAGGCCTTCTCAACTGACAGAGTGCCTCATCTCTTGCACATGGATCTCTTTAGTCCGATTACTCCTGTCAGCATGAATGGTAGGAAATATACCCTTGTTGTTGTTGATGATTATTCCAGGTACACATGGGTTATTTTCTTGCTGAACAAGAAGGAGACTCAGGTCAAGCTTCCGGAGTTACTCAAGCAATTGAGTACTGAACAGGGTCAGAGCATGGTCAAGATTCGATCAGATCGAGGAACAGAGTTTATTAACTCTATTATAACTGACTTTTGTACTAACCATGGTATTGCTCATGAGACTTCTGCAGCCAGGACCCCTCAGCAGAATGGGGTAGCTGAGAGAAGGAACCGGACCCGGAAGGAAGCTGCCCGGACCATGTTGGCTGAGTCAGGACTGCCCAAGAAGTACTGGGCTGAAGCAATCAACACTGCTTGCTACACTCAGAACCGATCTATGCTGAACAAACAACATGCTCAGACACCTTATGAAATTTGGAACAAGAGGAAGCCTCGCATCTCTTATTTCCATATTGTTGATGTTGACAAAAAATGTTATGCAATGTATTGCCATCATTTTAGACAACATCAGAATTCGCCCTTTCTACTAACTTTCCTAATGATTTTTCCATGTTATGTTATTTGTCTAGGCATGGCAGTTGAAGACGTGAAGATCCCAGAAGGTTCTAGAACGTCAGGCGGTTCCATTGCTTGAGTAGAGAGATACCCACTAACTTGAAAGTTATCATTATGGGCGGTTATTTTGAAGCCTCTACTTGGCTTCATCATGGAGTGGAGAGCTCATTATTCACGTCTATAAATAGAGCACCACTTCATCATTTCAAAGTATGGCCAAAAAGTATAATTAAGAGTTGAACGGATCATGTGTCATTCACTAGATTCTAGGTTATACACGGTTCATCAGAATGTTAGGAACATTAGTCTCGGCATTGTTCACAACATTCATTGTTTGATCTAACAATCCGTTCGGCTGAACGTAGACGTGTTAGGTTTTCTTTAGGTCTATTCTTATAGGTCTTGTTTAGATCCTTGTGTGATCTTGTGTAGGTTTTGCGCGACCTTGAATTTTAGTTTCTTGTGTAAACCTTGTATTTGTGTCACTACAAGTTATAGTGAAGTTTCTCTGCTAGTGAGGCAGCATAGTCTATACATTTTGTATAGCCTATGAAAATTTTGATATCCCTTTGCAAAATTATGCGTTTAAGTCTTCCGCTGTAGTGTTGTCATTTATGTTGTTGACATTTTTAACAACACTTCTCTAAAATATTTTCAATCACACGCACCAGCACCTTCAAGTGGCATCAGAGCCACAAACTAGACACATTTAGTTTAAGATCCTTTGTTTGTGTATTTTTGCAATGGAATATCCATTAACTCCCTCACTAAAACCTCCTATCTTAGATGGCTCCAATTATTCATATTGGAAACCAAAGATGAGGATGTATATCAAGTCTCTTGTTGAAAGAGCATGGAAGAGTGTTCTATATGGTTGGACTCAGCCTCTACTTCCAGCCGATGATGATAATGAAGCCCGTGTCAAATGAGAAATTGATTGGACAAATAATGAGGTAACGGTTGCTAACTACAATTCGAAAGCCCTTAATGCAATATTTACATCAACTGATGTATTTATGTTTAAGATCATTTCGAATTGTGTGTCAGTAAAAGATGCTTGGGACCGTTTGCAAGAACATTGCGAAGGTTCTGAGAGTGTTCGTAGAACTAAGCTTAGAATGTTAGGTACAAAATTTGGAAATCTTAAAATGAAAGATGATGAGGATATATCTTCGTATAGTGAAAGGATCACTGAGATTTCTAATGAATCACATTCATTGGGTGAACCTATCTCTAATACAAGATTAGTCCATAAGGTTTTAAGAACCGTACCAAAATGTTTTGATGCAAAAATGTGTGCAATTGAAGAAGCCAAAAACACTGATCTTATAAGTCTTAATGAATTGATTAGTATTTTAAAAACTTATGAGATGAATTTTGAGCAAAGAGATGAAGTTAATTCTGATAAAAAGGTTGTTGCTTTGAAAAATGATGCTTGTAGTTCTAAAAATATTTCTTTTGTTACTGAAGTTGATTCGGATGATGAATGTTCTGAAATATGTTCCGACACTTTCGACAACATTTCTTTATTAACCAAGCAGTTCAATTCATTTTTGAAAAATAGAGCTAATAGGTTAAAAGCAAAAGTTCAGAATAGGAATCAAGGTACTTCTACTCCTAAAATGTTTGAAAAGAAAGAAAGTTTTGATAGATCAAAACAGTTTAATAGGAGTAATAAATCTAAATTCGATCCCGAGTATAGAAAGAATGTTAGGTGTGATGCATGTACTGGATATGGTCATTATGCTAATGAATGTGCTAACACCTTGCTTAGAAAGAAATTGAATTTTAATACTACCTTGAGTGATGATTCTGATAATGAACTTGACATTGAGAAAAATGATTAATTTGCTTTCTCTGCTAGAATTCTTTTTTATGATACTAATGATGATTTACTGGACGATTTTGAGTCTGATGTTGAAACAAATGTGCCAACATTTGTGACAACATCAAACAAAATCAGTCCAGATGAAAGTTGTCTAATGAGTTCTTTTTTAGAGATGAATATTTCAGGTGAAGAACAGGTTGATATTCAACAAATCATCAAAGAAAATGATGACTTAAAGCATTCAGTAGCAAAATTGGAAGTATTGCTTACTAGAAAAGATCTAGAAATATGCAAGTTGAAAAAACAACTAAAAAGCACAACCTTAAGCTTCAAAAAGTTTACCAAAGGTGCAGAAAAGTTACAAGATGCATTGATAATTTCGAATGTAGGTAAAGAAGGTATTGGGTATGATTCTAACTCTACAAAAACTGTGCAAAATGATATGCCCATAAAATTTGTGAAGGCAAGAGATAGTAAATATGTTACTTCTCATTCTAGAGATTTCGTATGTCATTTTTGTAATGAGAAGGGTCATATTCGTCCTTACTGTTTTAAATACAAAATGTCTTGTAATATGTTGCCTGGTAAAGCACAACATATTCAACAACATGATCATGAAAAGGTCAGTATGTCTGATATGAAATGTAATGTTGTTTATACCTCCTTAAAAGCATGCATTCCTGGTCTATGGTATTTTGATAGTGGATGTTCTAGACATATGACTGGTGATATTAAATTTCTTACAAATTATAAAATGCATGATGGTGGAAATGTTACCTATGGAGGTGGTTCAAAAGGAAAAATAATTGGTAAAGGTACCTTGAATGTTCATGGTTTTCCAAAGTTAACCAATGTGTTGCATGTTGATGGTTTACGTGCTAATTTGATTAGTATAAGTCAATTATGTGATGATGATTTGCATGTTAAATTTGATAAAAAATCATGCTATGTGCTCAATAATGATAATGAGTGTCTTATGATTGGTAATAGGTCTGTAGACAATTGTTATTTGATTGAATCGAATGAAACGTGCAATAGTGTGAAATTAGATGAAAATACTCTTTGGCATCAAAAACTTGGTCATGCTAATTATAGATGCATTCATGATTTGATTAGACTTGATGCTGTTAAAGGTCTCCCTTCTTTAAAGTTAGACAAAACCAAGGTTTGTGATGCATGTCAAAAGGGTAAGCAAATCAAAGTGTCACATAAAATGTTGGCACACTGTTCGACAACACATTGTTTTGAACTTTTACATATGGACTTGATGGGTCCTATGGAAACTGAGAGTATTGGTGGGAAAAAGTATTCTTTTGTTATTGTTGATGATTACTCTAGATACTCTTGTGTAGAATTTTTAAAAGACAAATCAGAAACTTTTAATGCTTTTAAAATTCTTTATAAAAGATTCAAGACTGTTTTCAATACTAAAGTAAAGAGAATTAGGTCTGATCATGGTAGGGAATTTCAAAATGCATTGTTTACTGAATTTTGTGAAAATAAGGGTATCATGCAAGAGTTTTCTTCACCAAAAATCCCACAACAAAATGGAATTGCGGAAAGAAAGAATAGGACTTTGCAAGAAATGGCTAGGGTTTTGCTTTTATCAAAACATTTATGTTGGTCCCGAAACGAGTTAAATCAGTGTATGGGGGGGGAATACACTGATGTCAGATTTTTCTGAAAGACTCAGAAAAATGCTCTAACGCACTCAGTCAGAATTCTCTGAGGTACTCAGTACGCTGAATGTCCGCAGGGGCAGCAGGGACGGTTCAGTACTGAGTCAGATAAGCTGAGTGTGAGTAAAGTGCTCGGAGGCTCAGTAGAGATAACAAACCTACTGACTGCTCGGCAGCGAGTCAGTTGGACTACTATCTCGGTGAGTCATAGTACGTGCGGAAAGTGAGCCCTTAGATTCTACTCGTTTTAGTTTCTGAAAACGCTTTCTCTGAGTTGCTTAGTAAATTGGTGGTTAAGGCTGAGTGCACAGTATTCAGATTCAGGATGATTGATTCAGTCCTGAAGTTAAAACCAATGCAGTATGTTCAGTTTAATATGATGACATTTATGATCCTGAACAAAACAGTAAATCAGCACACAGGGGACTTTTTAACGTGGTTCGGAGATAACCAACTCCTACGTCCACGACCTGATTTAACAGGAAGCTATCCTCAAAACCCTGAGGATAGGTACTTGGGTTTTACGTGCCAAGGGACACGAGTAGCCAACTTCCTCTCTTAGGAACTGACCCCTGGGCGTTTTACAAGTCCCAGTCCTTCTAACCAACGTATCTCACACTTTGAGAGGTTTGGTATTCTGGTTTCCAACTAAGATAGCTCTAGCAATACAAATTAGTGCTAAATATTAGAGCTATCGATCTAAGCAAATACAGAGTGAATCCTACTACAACACTAGGGAAATTTAATTGCAGAGTGTTGTTTATGATATGCTTTGTGTTCTTGGATTCTTGAGAGTTCTCTTGGAAATTTCCCGTTAACCTTGAATGGGTGCAAGGTTCTCCGTATTTATAGGCAAGATTCAAAATAGATCCGTTGGAGGAGATCAAATCAAATCTTTCCTATTTTAGGTAGATTGCAGGCTAGAAAAACTGTTCGACCTACCCGCCATGCTTATTCTGGCAAGTTGTCACATCACCTGCAACCTTTTGAGACGCATTAAATGCCGCATTAAATGCTGCGCAGACTCCGTGCTTACGTGTCGAAAGATCATTGGCTCTCCGCTATAACGGCTAGTTGACCTTCAGACATTTATCCTTCCTCGTACATTCAATGCTCTGAGTCTCTTGCAATAACTCAGTACGAACGTGTGCCTTAATGGAGTCTTACTGACATTCTTTTTGTCTCTTGTCCCATAGCATAAATAACCTTTCTGCTTTGGACTGACATGATTCAGGTATTCTAAACCACAGCCTAAGTCAGGTCCTATGTGCATTCAGCACAGCCTGATAGGTCATTCAGCTCAGTATGTGTTACCTTTTTGCTTCGGACTTACAGGATTCAGGTAAACTGAACCAAGGCCTAAGTCAGGTCCTATGTGCATTCAGCACAGCCTGATAGGTAATACTTACTCTTCACTGACTGAGTTCTGTCCTGAACATGCTTAGTGTATACAGTAGAAACATCAGACAATGGTACTTCAGGATTGACTTCAGGATGGATCAGCAGGCTTCGATCTTCAGCTTCAGACCAGACATTCTTCAGCGAGATTGACTGACTTCTTCAGAATGGTTTACGCTTCAGACTTCAGTAAATTGGGTCGACTCCAATATTCTTCAGTCTTCAGCATGGTCCTTCTGTACTGAATCTCTAACCTAACTATCCTGAACTATTTTATCCTGAACACTATACTTAGGCAAATTCATCAGGGGTTTTGGGATCTAATCAAAATACTCAGATTGTCCCAACAATTTATCTAAAAGGTTTTGGGCTGAAGCTTTAAATACTTCTTTTCATATTATTAATAGAGTCTATTTTAGAACTAATTCCAATATAACCCCATATGAGATCCTTAACAATAAGAAACCTAATGTGAAGTATTTTCATGTTTTTGGTTGTGTTTGCTACATTTTGAATGATAGGGATCAATTGCATAAGTTTGATTCAAAAAGTGATAAAGGGTTCTTCTTAGGCTATTCTAGAAATAGTAAAGCCTATAGAATCTACAATTTGAGAACTGACACTATGCAAGAATCAGTTAATGTTGTGTTTGATGATGATTCTAGTCTTACAGGAACAAATTTTGAAGAGGATGTTACTGATTTGGTTGAAATTTCAAAACCTATAGATTCTGATCAAAATAGAAATATTGCTCAAAATGCGCCAGCATTTGAGACAACATCAACTAAAAAGTCAGAACCTATAGAGTATCCAAATATTTTTGATAAAACTCCATCTTCACGCATACTGAAAAATCATCCATCAAATCAAATCATTGGAGAACAATACTCTGGAATTCAAACAAGAGGGAAGATGAGCGTAAGTAATGTGGTAAGATCCATATGCATGTCTTCTAAGTGCAATCTTGTGAATCATGAATGTTATCATTCTTTAGTTGAGCCTAAAAATGTTGATGAAGCATTAAAAGATGAGAATTGGGTAAATGCCATGCATGAGGAATTAAATCAATTTGAGCGTAATGAAGTATGGACTTTAGTTCCTAGACCCGAAAATGTTAATGTGATTGGAACTAAATGGATATACAAGAATAAAACTGATGAATCTGGCAATATTGTTAGGAATAAGGCTAGATTAGTTGCTCAAGGTTATACGCAAGTTGAGGGAATTGACTTTGATGAAACATTTGCACCCGTAGCTAGAATTGAGTCTATAAGACTATTAGTAGCAATTGCATGTTTCATTAATATTAAATTGCATCAAATAGATGTTAAAGCTGCTTTCTTAAATGGCATTTTAAGAAGCATATGTTGAGCAACCTAAAGGATTTGAAAATTCAGATTTTCCTAACCATATTTTTAAATTGCAAAAGGCTTTATATGGTCTTAAACAAGCTCCTAGAGCTTGGTATGGTAGGTTAGCTGATTTTCTTATTCAAATTGGTTTTGTAAGAGGAGAAGCTAATAGAACTTTATTCATCAAGCATGTTAATTCTAAAATTTTGATTGCACAAATATATGTTGATGACATTGTTTTTTGTTCTACATGTGATTATATGTTGAAAGACTTTGTGCATGAAATGACATCAACATTTGAAATGTCCATGGTTGGTGATTTGAATTACTTTCTAGGTCTTCAAATCAAACAACTTAATGATGGAATTTTCTTTTCACAAAGTAAATATGCAAAAAATTTGGTTAAAAGATTTGGTTTAGAAAGTGTTAAACACATTAAAACTCCTATTGGATCATCTCAAAAATTGTCTAAAGATAATATTGGCAAAAATGTTAACCCAACATTATATATATCGATGATAGGAAGTCTTTTATACCTAACTGCTAGTAGACCAGACATTATCTTCAGTGTATGTTTATGTGCAAGATACCAAGCTGATCCAAAAGAGTCACATTTAAATGCCGTCAAAAGGATTATCAAATATGTTGCCGGTACATGTGATCTTGGTATTTGGTACAGCAAAGATACTAACAATTCCTTGCTAGGTTATAGTGATTCTGATTGGGCAGGTGATAGTGATGATAGAAAGAGCACGAGTGGAGGTTGTTTCTTCATGGGAAACAACTTAATCTCTTGGCATAGCAAGAAGCAAAATTGTGTTTCTCTATCCACGGCCGAGTCAGAATATATTGCAACAGGGAGTTGTTGTACTCAATTACTTTGGTTAAGGAAAATGTTTGATGATTGTGGTTTAAATTGTGAAATGCTCACTGTTATGTGTGATAACACTAGTGCAATTAATATCTCAAAAAATCCTGTGCAACATTCATTAACTAAGCATATTAGTATAAGGCATCATTTTATTCGAGATCTTGTAGAGAAAGAAATTGTGAAGTTAGAATATATTTCTACTGAAAAACAACTTGCGGACATTTTTACAAAAGCCCTTGATGACCAAAGATATTCATCTCTTAAGAAATCTCTTGGCCTATGCACTATTAATTAAAATTATGACGAGTGTTGTAGCAAATGGTGACAGCATTTGTGACAACATTTATTAGTTCTCATAATTTTGACTAAGTATTTTTATATTTCAGTTACTTTATAACTTGATTAGATGTGTTATTATTTTCGAGCATACATGTTGGAACATTTGAAAGTCCTGGACACACATCTCTTAAATGCAGTTAAAAAATATTCACTAAAAGATGCTAAATCACTGAGTAAATATGGGACACGGAGCTCGTGACTACGATGCTCTCTTTTAAAAGGTGATGAAAATTGCATCAATTTGTTCATAATCCATTGAGTAACTATGGGACACGGAGTTGACTACTACGATGCTCTCTTTTGAAAAGATGGATCAATATGAACTAATATAGTGTTTTGTAAAAAAAAATTGGGGCAACACTAATGAAGCAAATTCATGTAAAATCCGTGTTGAGATGTGTGTGTGCCGACATATTTGACAACATTTGTTAGGGCACGAAAATTTGACTAAGTCTTTGATAGTTATTTATTTTCTGAATTTTTTATTTTATTAAGTCTTAATTATGTGAATTAATTCTTTGAATTTATTTAATTAATTATGTGTAGTAATGGGTAGTTATTTATTTTTATTTCATAAACTTCCCACTTCCTTATTTTTCGAAATGATTGGTGGTGTTTTACACCACCACATCACAATTATGGGTAGTGCTCTTCAAGCTGAAAAATTTCGAAAATACCTTCCAATTCATAACTCTATAAATTAGGTCTCATTTTACATATCATTTTTGTCTTATATCAAATATTGCCTTAGTTAATTCACGTGTTTGCATTAAATTGGAAAAAGGTATTATTTGTTCTTATGTGTTGTATCACTTCTTCTTCCTCATTTCATTTAAGTTTGAATTATTTTGTTTTGATTATTTTAATATTATTTTTCTTTCTTCTCTGATTTGATTAGATGACGTCTCAAGACTCTGCTTCTTCACTTTCCTCTCAGTCGAAATCAAATCCAAAAACCCAAGAAAACCCTCTGAAACTCCTTGCTTCCATGGCTACCTCACCTAAAACCCAAAATACCGCCGAAAATGCTCAGGCATCGGCACCAACATCACCGTCGATTACTATCGGCTCTATGGAAGTTCTGATTCCTGCTGTCCCTCAAACTCTTACCTTCACAAATCCTCTCTCAATCCAAGCCGAAATGGCTCCTTCTTCTTCCATAACTCCTATTGCTGCTGAATCATCCAAACCCACACAAAAAGAACTTGAAACTTGTCCGATTGAAATCAAACTTCCAACGGGCGCGACAATGGATGACATGGTTGCTGCATACAATCAGCTCTGCCTTCAAACGACTACCCATGTAATCGTTGTGGGGGAGAGTGTGATTGACTTAGAACCAGTGAAAAGAATGGAGCACCCAGAAAACTATGTGGATGAACGAGCTACAGAGAAAGAAGCAGACTCGGACATTGGGTCCAGCGACTCTAAAGGCTCCAGCGAATCTTTGCAACTGGGAGAACGGCTCCAAGAAGTTCGAAGTCGTGGCCGTGGAAAGACTACAGTTCTTAGAGGTAAACGAAGGGTTTCCTACAGGACAATGGGGAAAAGAGTTAACTATTCTGAGAAGAGGAGAAAAGTGCTTGAGGATGGGATTGCTTCTAACTCCATCAAAGTTTTTGGCCCGAATGAAGAACAAGAGGATTCCCCTGCTCCAGCTGGAAACAAAGAAAGCTCAGAAGAGACTGATTCCAGCATGAACATTCCTTTGAATCAGTACATAGCACAGAATAGATCATCAAGTAAAGAGAAAGGGAAAGAAAAGGTTGTCCTGCACGATGTTCCCGTAAATGCTGCTGAAGATGTTGCCTCTCCGATGGCAACATCAGGGTCTGATAGATCAGAAGATGATGAGGAATATTCTGAACAACACTCAGATTCATCTTATCAAGATGAAGAGGTTCAGGTACATTCTAACTCTGGTAATGATGACGATGCTAGGTCTGATAAGGATGAGGAGTATCATAATGTTGAAAGAAAGAGATTTAAGGAGATTAGGTCTAGGCTGTTGATTACTGAGAAGTTGATCAAAGTTTCTGATTTTGAAAAACTTGGGATGGTCAGATACTTGGAAGATAGAATGTTGTTATACTCTGTGACATGTGCTAAACCATATTTTGTTGAGTGGATATGAGTTTTATGCTAACTTGCATGCACATACTAGAAGGGAAAACTCTAAATTCTATGGCACTACTTGGTTTAGGAATGTGAGAATAATGTTGGATCCTAGAGTGATTAATGGTGTTCTGAAATTTGGAAATTGTGTTGAACCTGTAATTGAAGATATGAATGGTGTGATTTATGTGCTGACTGGTGGTTTGGTATCTACTTGGGTGAATAGGCTTAGTGCTTCCAAGCTGACAAGTTTGTTCTCTATCCTGCATAAGTTGATTGTTTATAATTGGTTGCCTTCAACTAATACTACAATTTTGACAAGGGAACAAGCTGTCCTTTTGTACAAAATTCATATTAAACAGTTTGATTTGGGGCAAACAATATTCAGAAATATGCTGAGCTATACTGGTCCTATCTCTGGGAAAGGGTTGCTACCCTACCCATGTTTGATCTCATTGTTGCTAGAAGATAAAGAATTTGTTAGGCCAGCAAATGAAACAATCAGCAGTTTTCAAACCAGCTTCAGAATCTCTCACACCTTGCTCAGTGGACCAAGGGTAACTGATGTTCCTTTGCCCGGTGTGAATCCAGCCAACACTGATCAGAACCAACCTTCTGCCTCACATGCTGCTGAACGTGTTGGCAACATTAATGCCAACATGTCACCTGGAGGATCCATTCTTTCAGTCCAACTAACTCCCTCTTATATTATTGATCAAATTTTCTCTTTGCAGACCACAATTGATAATTTTTTGGCAAATGTGGAGGATTTGAAAATTAGAAAAGCATTTTGGGAGAATCTCCTTTCCACTCCAACAGGGGGAGTCGCTCCTGATGTTGATACAAATGCTGAACACACAAATTCTGGGGGAGTACAGTTACAGGACATGGAGGTTGATGTAGATCCAGAAGAACCAGGAAATGAAGCTGTTGCCGATAATGCTATTCAAGATTATGCCAACATATTAAGGCAGGCTGTTGCAGACACTGTTGCTGAGGTGGTTGCTGATGAGGTTGGGGTCACACAACCTATTCCTGATGATGTCCTGAATCCAGATGCAGTTGAAAATCAAGATGATGTTCAAAGTTGAGCTTGTATGATGATGATGTTCGAAGTATGGGGGAGTATGTGCCTGTCCTTGTTGTTGCAGTTGTTCCTTTACTTCATTTGAATTTTCATTATTATGCTGAGACTCTATTTTTTTTTTAAAAAGTTATTATTTTGTTGATAGGCTAAAAACAGTTCTTAGATTAGGCTATTCTTTTTCATGTTTTGCTAGGTCAAAAGCATTGTTTGTATGCTTTATGAACCTTCTCTATTTAGTTTTTAATTTATATGCTCTGTTTTGTGTTGTAGTTTATAATTATCCTTTTGGTCTATAAGCACCTTATGTTGTGCTTTATGTCCGGAAAACTTGTTTTGGTTGATAGTTAACCTTTTGGTCCATAAGCACCTTATGTTGTGCTTTATGTCCACAAAACTATCTTTTTACTTGCTTTATTTTATTTGGTTCGAATAAAATTTTTCATCACTTTGTTTGATGAAAATTTTATCATTTCGTCTACATAACTCTGATCAATTTTAATCAAATTTATTTGATTATGATCAACATCAGTGTGTTGTAGTAGAAAGGCAAAATTGGGGGAGATTGTTGATGTTGACAAAAAATATTATGCAATGTATTGCCATCATTTTAGACAACATCAGAATTCGCCCTTTCTACTAACCTTCCTAATGATTTTTCCATGTTATGTTATTTGTCTAGGCATGGCAGTTGAAGACGTGAAGATCCCAGAAGGTTCTAGAACGTCAGGCGGTTCCATTGCTTGAGTAGAGAGATACCCACTAACTTGGAAGTTATCATTATGGGCGGTTATTTTGAAGCCCACTACTTGGCTTCATCATGGAGTGGAGAGCTCATTATTCACGTCTATAAATAGAGCACCACTTCATCATTTCAAAGTATGGCCGAAAAGTATAATTCAGAGTTGAACGGATCATGTGTCATTCACTAGATTCTAGGTTATAAACGGTTCATCAGAATATTGGGAACATTAGTCTCGGCATTGTTCACAACATTCATTGGTTGATCTAACAATCTGTTTGGCTGAACGTATACGTGTTATGTTTTGTTTAGGTCTATTCTTATAGGTCTTGTTTAGATCCTTGTGTGATCTTGTGTAGGTCTTGCGCGGCCTTGAATTTTGGTTTCTTGTGTAAACCTTGTATTTGTGTCACTACAAGTTATAGTGAAGTTTCTCTGCTAGTGAGGCAGCATAGTTTATACATTTTGTATAGCCTATGAAAATTTTGATATCCCTTTGCAAAAGTGTGCGTTTAAGTCTTCCGCTGTGTATTGTTGTCATTTATGTTGTTGACATTTTTAACAACACTTCTCTAAAATATTTTCAATCACACGCACCAGCACCTTCACATATTCTTGGGTGTAAGTGTTTCATCCTGAACAATGGGAATGACCAGCTTAAAGCCTTTGATAGCAAGTCTGATGAGGGAGTTTTCTTGGGATACTCCTCAGTCAGCAAAGTTTTTATGGTGTATAACTGTCGGACACTTTGTGTGGAGGAAACACCTCCTGTTGTGTTTGATGAGACTGCATCTATGCGTAGAAAATAGGTTCCGAGTCCTGACACTGAAGGGGGTTACCAAGAGGGTGACAAGACTAAGCCTGAAGAATCCTGAGTTCAAGATCATGCTTGTCAGTGCTCCCAAAGGATGGGATGATGATCAGGATGGACCTCAGGCCAACCCTCAGCAAGCCCCAGCCTCGGAGAATGTTGAGTCTCAGACGGAGGCACAGACTCAACCTGAGATACGTACTGTCGGTGATGATGCTTCTGCACCTGAGACAGTTACTGAGTCTAACACTGTAGGGGGAAACAATGTCCCTGATATTGGCCAACCCTCAGGAAATGACTCAGTGTCCCCTGTTCTTGCTCGTTCCGCTTCTTTGCCTATTATTGTCGAGACTAACTTTTCAGGATCAGGCGAGGGAACGTCAGCAGCTCCCAGTGCGGCCTTCAGCAGGAGGCGGTGACTAGATGATCACTCATTGGCTGACATCATTGGTGATGTCAATGGGGGGGTCAGGACGAGATTGTCCTTTGGCGGGAGTGCTATGTTCTGCTGTTTCCTGAGTGATCAGGAACCTAAGAGCATAGAAGAAGCTCTTTCTGACCCCAACTGGATCTTAGCCATGCAGGATGAGCTCAATCAGTTTGAGCGGAATCAGGTTTGGGAGTTAGTTGAGAGACCTATGCGTCAACATGTTATTGGCACCAAGTGGGTCTTCAAGAACAAGAGGGATGAGAAGAATGTTGTTGTCAGGAACAAGGCCATGCTGGTGGCTAAGGGATACTCTCAGGCCGAAGGGATCGACTATGATGAGACCTTTGCCCCAGTTGCAAGGTTGGGAGCAATCAGG
The DNA here is from genome assembly GCA_026898435.1 of Prunella vulgaris. Lineage (NCBI taxonomy): Eukaryota > Viridiplantae > Streptophyta > Magnoliopsida > Lamiales > Lamiaceae > Prunella > Prunella vulgaris. The sequence continues at coordinate 503,085 of JAPKLY010000039.1, forward strand.
ATGTTCTTGGCTTATTCAATATTCAAGAAGTTCAAGGTTTATCAGATGGACGTAAAAAGTGCCTTTCTGAATGGTGCACTGAACGAGGAGGTTTATGTGGAATAACCTCCAGGGTTCGAAGTCGGTGATAAGGTCTATCACCTGAAGAAAGCTCTTTATGGCCTAAAACAAGCTCTCAGGGCTTGGTATGATATACTCTCTCAGTTCCTTATAGACCACGACTTTGTAAAAGGAGCAGTGGATAGGACCCTCTTCAGTATCACCGTAGGGGAGGACATTCTCTTGGTTCAGATTTATGTGGATGACATAATATTTGGATCACCGAACCTGAAGCTTTGTGAGAAATTCACAAAGCTGATGACGGGGACGTTTGAGATGTCAATGATGGGAGAGATGAACTTCTTTCTAGGTCTTCAGGTCAGGCAATCTGACTCCGGAATCTTCATAAATCTGTCCAAGTATGCGAGGGACTTGATTCAGAAGTTTGGAGTTCAGTCCAGCAAAGTCTCCCATGAACACAAATGAGAAGCTGGATCCTGACAAGGAGGGGACCTCAGTGAATCAGACTGAATATAGGGCACTGATAGGATCCTTATTGTACCTGACTGCAAGTCGTCCTGACATCACTTATGCAGTTGGAGTTTGTGCAAGATATCAGTCTGATCGGAAGAAGAGTCATCTAGAGAGTGCCAAAAAGATACTGAAATACCTTAAGGGTACAGTCAACTTAGGACTTTGGTATCCCTCTGATCACAACCTAGAACTGACTGGCTATTCTGATGCTGATTATGGAGGATGTAGGCTTGATAGGAAATTAACTACAGGCACATGTCAGTTTCTAGGGAGTAAACTGATCTCTTGGTTTTCTAAGAAGCAAACCAGTGTTGCAACGTCTACTACTGAGGCTAAGTATATGGCGGCAGGCAGTTGTTGCTCCCAAATTCTTTGGTTGAAGCAACAACTGAGAGACTACCATATAGAGGCCACTGATGTCCCAATTTATTGTGACTATAATAGTGCCATTGCCATATTCCAAAACCCAGTCTTACTCACCATGTGTAAGCATGTAAACATCAGGCATCACTTTATCAAGGATCATGTTGAGAAGAAGGATATAAGGATGGAGAGGATCCCTACTGACAAGCAGAGAGCTGACATCCTGACTAAGGCCTTGCCTGAAACCAGGTTTGTTGAGTTGTCAGTAGAGTTAGGTCTTCTTGACCCAGGAGTAGATGGTTCAGTATGAACCTCAGTTCAGGTTTTATAAAGTGGTCAGGAGGAATGACTAACTCAGGATCAGGTTGCAAAGGTGGATGGCTTTCAGGGGGAACAGACATCAGGATTAGAATCTTCAGGTCTGATATGAGGTTAGGTTCAGGACACAGAGCTCAGGGCTTGTCACCCTGATCAGTCTCAGAGGTATCAGTTAGGTTTCTATATCTGACTGACTGGTATGTATTATTGAACCTTGCTTTAATTATGTCCTTCTTGCATCATTTCTGATCATGTCTGACACCACATCAATCAAAGGGTTTTTAACTCAAATCCTCAGCCATTCATTTATTATTCAGTTTTTATTAAATGCAAAATGCGTATTAAATTCAAACATTCTTCTGACACGCATTAAATGCAAAATAAGGGGGAACAATTTTCAATAAAGCGAAACATCATTAGTTTTGAAAACCGATTTTTGGTACACTTTTATTCCGGATATACCCCTTCATCTCATCCGTTGAATTTCAAAAGACCATTAATCCTACCCACTCATTAAAACTGAATTTTTGGGTATAAAAGGAAGGATCATTCATTGTGCATAATTTACGCACTCATATTTTCCTAACCCAAACTCTTTGCAATCTATTTCTCTCACATTACTTGCATCCATGGCTTCATCTGCTTCACAATCGATTGAAGATACCTAGAGATTCCACAATGCTCTTTCTGAAGTGGAATCGAAGGTGTCCTATGAATGGCTAGTGGATTTTACTCACCGATCCACTATCAAGGAACTGATGCAGGTTTATGGAGCACTGAACAACGCTGGACTCGTTGATTTTATCTCCAGGAAGCCAACCAAAATCTACCCTCACCAAATCATTGCATTCTATGTGAATCTGAAGAATGATGACGACGAGTGGGAATCAGTGATTCCACTCCAAAGATCGGTTGAGAAGAATGGGAAGAAGGTTTATCAATATTATACTGAGCGGATCCAGCTCCGGGATCTTATCAGGAAGACTTACAATCTTCCTCATTCAACTGAGGAAAAGCAGTTGGCGGATTTGACTGCGTACAGGGCTGGAGAGGAGCAGGATTGCATTAACGAGTACCTGATCGTCCCTACAACTATCTTCAGCACGATGAACAAAAAGCTACTAAAGCCTGAGTACAAGCTTTTGTTCGAGGTAGTCATTCAGAGTATCATGGGCTTCATGGGAGGCATTGAGCAGATTAGTCAGCCCAAGATCAGGGGTTTGGCTGCTGTGGTGGATAATGCTCTGATCGATTGAGAGGAGTTCTTCCTTTAGAAGCTGGTTCAGGAGTCGAAGAAGGTCAGGTTGGATGGGGACAGGATCAAGCTGGACAAAAATCCCCATTTTGGCTCGAGGATGTCAGTAATGCTCAAAGGTTTACTTGGAGATGTTGATAAGGATGGATGTGAAGATTTTATGGACAAGAATATCCTTTTCAAAAACTCAGCTGACACGATCAAGCGGATGCTTGATACTGAAATCAAGAAAACCTCGAGGAGCAAAGGAGGAAAAGGGAAAGCAGTGACCCAGAAGGCTCAGGAGGAGCCGGTCAAGTCTGGACCCAAAAGAGTGAAGGTAAAGGGCATAGTTATCAAGGAGAAAACAACTATGCTCCATGATTCTGATACTGAATCAGATCACCCTGATCAGCCTTCGGACTCAACCGCTACACTGGCTGTCGTGCCCATCTCTGCCGTGGCACCCGCTGAATTCTCACCACCTGATACTGCAGCAGCCTCTGGGACTGAGCCGGTGCCTCAGGAGGAGGCGGCTCGAGTCGAGGGGGAACACGCTCCACCTATTCAGGAGCCGGTGCAGGAGGACCCAGTGATGAGGGTTGTGGAGGTGTTGGGAGAAGAGGTTCAGGCTGAACCGTCGGGTGCTCAGGAGGAGCAAGGAGAAGGAAAAGGAGGCGAAGTGAAGGAGGATGAAGAAGAAGTTGCTCAGGAGGAGCAGGGTAGTTCTGATGCTGGCGATGGAGAGCATCAGAAGGAAGATGTGGGGATGGAGGCTCAGGAGGAAGAGCTCCATGATGAGGATCTGGAAAGCAACCGAGGCCAGAAATGGACCGTCTCCAATCACGCTGAGTCCGGATCTGATCAACCGGAGGAAGCTCAGGAGGAATCCACTCCACCAAAGTTAACTCCATTCGAGATGGATGCCAGATGTCAGGTCATCAGGCTTGTTGAGCAGCTATTTCCTGACTTGGAGAAGTCTTATGGTGAGGAAGTCATCAGACTCAGGGTGCTAGTGATGATGAGAAAGGCCTCCATTACTGAAGTTGCCGCCCTAATCCGAGACATAGGAGAAGAAATCCTCAGGGATGAAGAGCAACAAATTCTGGATAGATTTGGGCTCCGAAGTTATGCCCAAGTCGTTAACAAAGAAGACTTCATCCGGATCGTCAGGGCCAACGATCCTCAGAACCCTCAGCCCAACCCTTCTATGGCACTTGTGCCAGTAGTCGGGGAAGGTGCGACCTCAGGTGGAGGTGCACCGGCTGATGATGCACTCCCTGGGACCGGGATTGCTGAGGCTTCAACAGAGGTCCCAAAGAAGGTTGCCACCACGGCCAAAGCCAAGATGAGGAAAACTCGGACCATTGCAGTGGGAGTGTCGCTGATGGGACGGACTATCCTGGGGAAGCTCGATCGTCAGTGTGAGAAGATCAAAAATCTCACTGCTGAGCTAAACAAGGCTAAGAAGGACTATGCTGGTAGACTCCTGAGCCTTGAACAACAACGATCATCCGGAGTCACTACTGACCAAGTGCAAACCATGATCGACTCCTCACTCAGTGGCCTGGATGACCGGATAAAGGCACTGATTGCGGAGGCACTGAAGGGGCAGGAGGCCCAGGTCAGGAAAGTGGATCAGGAAGAGGCCGGAAAGGGAGATGACGAACTTTTGACCAAGTGGAAGGTAGGTCAGAAGGATTCTGAGGACGCAATGCAAAAGTCACTGAACACAATGCTCACTGAAAGCCTCGCCAGGAAGGAGGAAGTGACTGCAATGCGGAGGGAGTTCGATAGTCATCTCACTGAAAGCCTGCTCAGAGCTGAAGATCATGCAAAATTGGCTAAGGCATTTGGGGTGGTTTCCGATCAACAAGCATCGCAGGGGATCCTGATTCAGGACTTCAGGAAGAAGGTGGATAAGGATGATGATTCCCCTGATGCTGCCAAAAAGGGGAAAGGGAAGAAAGCTCTGAAAAATCCTAAGTCTGCTACTCAGAAGCGGAAAGCTGATGTTTCCGTGGGTGAGCTGATGGAGGAGTGTGAGGAACAATTATACCCTGGTGATCCCATTATCGAGGGAAAGAAGAAGCAAAAGCAGTTAACTTTGGAAACTGCACTGAAGGTCAGATCTCAGGATACGAAGATTGAAAAACTTCAGGGTCAACTCGATGCCCTAAAAACTGAGAAGAAGAAGAAGAAGAAGACTGATCCCAGTGCACTGAAGAAGAAGACTGCTGCTGTGTCGAAGAAGAAGGTAGATGCTCAGGATGTCGGTCCCATGGTGTACGAGTACGTCGACAACTTTGTTCCTCGTGACCTGAACGAAATTTGGGTCCCGATCAAGAAGGAATTCGTTGATCAGTACTACGTCATCGGGAATTGGCTGAAGACCTCTGAAAGCAAAGACATCAACACTATCTTTGATGAATGGATGCACCTACACCATAATGAACTTTGGGGAGACATTGTTCGTCATGCTGACAGGGCAGGAATTCAGATCAAGGCAATGCCAACCCTCGGCATCAACAACCACCTGAACACAGAGCTGATCAGAAAGGAGATTGCTACGATTGCTTCAAGAACCGGAGCTATCAGAGATCAGAAGATGTTCCATGAGGTCAAGCTCAGGGTTCTAAAGAAGTATGGGATCTCCTTAGCTAGGTGGGATGATGAAGACAAGAATAGTTTGTAAGGATCTTTGTTTCAGGAATCAATTGTAATAGTTTCATGATACCATGTACTTCATTTATTTATCAATGAAACTTTTTACATTCCTGAGACAACATCTCGTTGACTCCTGATTTACTTTTCTGCTCTTTATCAAGAACTGTACTAACCCTTTCCTGTTTCCATCTTATAGAACTCAGAACCTGATATAGGTTCCTGAACTGAATACTGACTAAGTCAGTAACTTGTTTAGATGGTAGGATTTTTTTCTAAGGGTTTTGGCATCATCAAAAAGGGGGAAATTGTTGGGACAATCTGAGTGTTTTGATTAGATCCCAAAACCCCTTGATGAATTTGCCTAAGTATAGTTCATTAGGATGATAGGCTCAGGATTAGATAGGTTAGAATAGATTTTCTATTCTCAGGTATTCAGTTCAGGGGAAACGTACTGAGGAGTGAAGACTGATGGAGACGTCCTTGAAGTCTAAAGTCTGAAGCTGTTCCGACCCTGAAGGTGTTGATCATCCTGAAGATGGTCAACCTGAAGCTGCAACCTGAAAAAACCTAGAAAGAGTCCTGAAGATGCCTAGAAGCCATCCTGAAGAAGACCACTGACCCGACAGAACTAAGTAGACTAAGCATGCTCAGGGAAGTCTTTGTCAGTGAAGGCTCAGTGTAACCTTGATCAGGCTGAACGTCCTTCTGATGTTCATAAGTCCTGACTTGGGCCTAGTATTAGTTAACCTGATACTTGTAAGTCCTGAGACCCAAAGGTTACACGTGCGAATGGAAGTCTGATGAAGCAGAAAGAATGTCAGAGTCTCCAACATAAGACAAACACATATGCTGAGTAAAGAACGAGAAACTCAGTGTTATAAATGTACGAGGATCAGTAAAATCAATGCCGACAAACTAGCCATTGGACAAGCGACCAGTTAGAAGGCGACTCGTATGTACGGAGACTGAGCGCATTTAATGCTTCTTAGAGGTGCAGGCGGCGGATCAGAAATTTTGCCATACTAGGTATGGGTTTTGTCAGACAAGGACAACCAGTACCTGCACCTATCCTAAATAGGAAGGTTTGAAACGGATCTCCTCCAACGGATCTTTTTCAAACCTCCCAATAAATACAGAAGGCCTTGCCCCCATTCAAGGTTACGGGAAATTTCCAAGTGAAAGCATTCTCAAGATTCCAAGTACTCAAAGCAAATTTGAAGCAACACTTTGAACTTTAAGTTTCCTTAGTGTTGTAGTAGGAATCATCCTGTATTTTACTTAGAGTATTGATCCCACCCTTAGCACTGATTTGTTAGAGGGATCAATACACAATAGTTGGAAAACGTGAATACCAAACCCCTCAGGTTGTGAGTTGGTTGGTAGGAAGGACTGGGACTTGTAAAACGCCCAGGGGTCAGTTCCTTAGAGAGGAAGTTGGTTATTCGTGTCCCTTGGCACGTAAAACCCAAGTACCTATCCTCAGGGTTTTGAGGATAGCTTCCTGTTCAATCAGGTCGTGGACGTAGGAGTTGGTTATCTCCGAACCACGTTAAAAAGACCCTTGTGTGTTGATTTACTATTCTGCTCAGGTTCATAAACTGTCATCATATTAAATTGAAGCATACTTGCATTGTTTCTGAAAAACCATCAGGACTGACTTGTCATCCTGATCAGTAAACTGTACACCAGCCTTAACCACGTTTTCACTAAGCAAACTGATAAAGTTTTCAGAACTAAAACGAGTAAACACTTAAGGGCTCACTTTCCGCACTAATCTGAGCTTACTGAGATAGTAGCCCAACTGACTAGCTTCCGAGCGGTTAGTAGGATTGTTATCTCTACTGAGCTTCTGAGAGCACAACTCTGACTTAGCTTATCTGGTTCATTGCTGATCCGTCCCTGCTGCCCCTGAGGACCATCAGTAGACTGAACATTTTCAGGAGCTTCCTGACTAAGTCTGAAAGAGAATTTTCTTGAGATTTCGGGAAAATCTGACATCAGTGTATTCCCCCCCCCCCATACACTGATTATACTCATTTCGGGACCAACAGAAATTCCCCGTAACCTTGAATGGGTGCAAGGTATTCTGTATTTATAGAGTGATTTGAAAAATATCCATTGGAGGAGATCTTGAGAAAATCAGCCTATTTTAGGTAGGTGCAGGTTTTTGTTGTCCTTGTCTGATAAAATCCATACTAAGTATGGTAACATTCTGATCTGCCGCCTGCAGCTCTGAGTAACATTAAATGATGCGCAGTCTCCGTACTTACGTGTCGCTTCTTCACTGGTCGTTTGTCCAACGGCTAGTTTGTCGACTTTAACTTTGATAAACCTCGTACATTTATGACTCTGAGTTCCTCGTTCTTTACTCAGAATAAATGTTTGTCTTTACTAGGGAGATGCTGACATTCTCTTTGTTCCGCAGACTCCATTTCATGTGTAACCTTGCTTTGTCAGGACTTACAAGTATCAGATAAACTGATACTAAGCCCAAGTCAGGACTTAGGAACATCAGTGAGACGTTCAGCCTGATTAAGGTAACACTTGTCCTTCATTGATGGAGTCGTATCCTGAGCATGCTTAGTGTACTCAGTATGGACCTCATCAGTGGTTGACTTCAGGATGGCTTCCACACAGCTTCAGGACTCTTTTCAGGTTTCTCAGGTTCAGCTTCAGGTTGACCATCTTCAGGACGATCTTGACCCTCAGGGTTGGAGATGCTTCTGACTTCAGACTTTTGGGACGTCACCATCAGTCTTCAATCTTCAGCATGTTCCCCTTGAACTGAATACCTGTAAATAGAAAAATCTATTCTAACCTGACTATCCTGAAACTATCATCCTGATGAACTATACTTAGGCAAATTCATCAAGGGGTTTTGGGATCTAATCAAAACACTTAAGATTATCCCAACAATTATTTTAATTTATATATATTGACATATTTTAATTTGTAAAACATATTAATTTAATTAATATATAAATAATAAAATTCTTTTGGGACTACCTATTTTTAAAAAATAGTTTAATCAATAAAATAAACATTATTCTATATTAAATTTTATCCTAAAAAATATTTAAAATAAAATAGAAAAATAAAAGAGTTTAGATTGAAGAAGACACAAAATAAAAATCAAAATATCATCTATTATTCAAACTAAAAAATTTATAGATGCAATGGGTTGAACTTTGTACCAATACCTAGAGCAAGATTAAAGATATTCAACTAATTAAACCATATAAAATTTTTATAAGCAATTTTCAAAATTTTATAACAATATATATAAAAAGAATTGGGACTAATTTGACCCAATATTTTGTTATTATATAATTATGGATTTTGAAATACATATGGAATAGTAAATTGAAAAGTAGAGCTCAAATGTCCTAAATTCCAACTTTTTCCATAATAAAGAGTAGGTATTGTATGAAAGTGGTTCATATCATGAACCACTTGTTAACAAGACAAAATAAGTAAATTTATAAATATAAACCTTATAGCGTAAAGTAGTTTATATCATGAAAATGGTTTATATAATATTTTACCTATAATAAATTAAAGAGAAGCGAGAGAACCATTCTATAAGGAAAAGTAAAAGATTACCAAAGGAAAATCATACTACTCGGCCAATCCAATTATGGCAGGAAATTTTTTCTAAGGATCATAATTTTGTAATAATAAAATGAGGATCGTAATTTTTGAACTGATAATTTAAAGATAATAACTTTTAAAGTCACATACTTAAGCCAAATAATCTGAACTAGACCCAAATTCAGATCCAGGATAGTTCGGGCTAACCAACCTGAGTTTTAACCTGAATTCAGTACAAGTCGGATCAATAGCCTGAGCTAGATTGATTTGGTCTCAATTCATAATTTTTAGAAGTTATTATTCTTAAATTGCCAGTTCGGAGATTTATCGTCCTCATTTTATCAACTCCTAAATTATTTCCTTTAAAAAATTCTCAATTATGTATGATGACCTTTTTTGAGTTTTTAATTTCATTTTATTAATATAATTAATACTAATTCATTAAAATGAAAAATTTGAAGAGTGATTCTTATATGCACCTAAGTGCATGACATGTACTTGAATTTTAAAAATCAATTAACAAAAATACATAGTCTTGTGTGTACTGTGTGTTTGACTCATTAATACTCCAAGCATAATTAACAATACCACAATATTTCAAGTGGTATTCAACAATATCATAAGTAGTAATCGATAATATACCCTAATCATCACGTACAAGAATTTTGTAAAGTTTAAACTCGTGAACACACTAATGTCAATTAAACTTTTGTTAGCATCACTACCCTCCCCACTTTAAGTTGTTTAGATGTGCCCTTTTAACAATATGAACAACCGTAAGTGATAATAACACACACTATTTGGATTCGTTGTTCTAAATTGTGAACATTCTAAGTAAATTAAACTTTTGTTAGCATCACTACCCTCCCACTTTAAATTGTTTGTATGTGCCCTTTTAACAATATGAACAATAAAGCGATAATAAAACACACTATTTGGATTAGTGGTTCGAAATTTACAGTAGGTTTGTCAATAAAACGGAGAATCCTAACTTTTCGTGAAGATCTATCTTGAATGGAACAAAAATTTCCAATTTCTTTCCCATGGATTCAAGATAAGAGGATTTATCTATTGTATATGGTAATTTATATTTATAATATAGTATATATGAGTAAGTCTCTTGTGCATTTACATTTATTGAAAAGTTGAGATTGTTTACACTAAAAAGTGTGGGTTAATTATACTGGAAAAATATTAGTTGATTACACTAAAAAGTTTATATTGTTATCATTTTTTATTGTAAACTTTTAGGATAACCAACACACACTTTTCAATGTAATAACCTCAATTGTTTAGTGAATGCATTATGCACCAGACGCATTTGAGACCTTCACATTATATATATATATTACTTAATTGGGAAAAATACATACTAGTCTAAAGTAACCAAACAAACCACATTCTAATCATGCTAAAAATATAACTTACATTTGAGTCTAAACTAGAGTTAATGATTATAATTTAAGTAACTAATTAAAATTTTAGTCCTCAGATTATTAGCCTAGGTAAAAGCCTACTCTCCATTTGAAAACTGCATCTCTCTCCATTATTATTCGAACTCTGGTGGTGCGAATTGGGAAAACCGGGTGTAACACCCCACATAGGCAGCAGCTTTTTAGTCCTTTAATTATTATTTTAGGCGTGAGTTTTGTGTGTGTTTAATGTTTAGTCCTTTAAGTTGCTAAGCTTTAGTATTTCTTAATTAATTGCTTAGTATTAGTTGTCCCAATTAGTATTAATTGGACCCTTAAGTAGTATTAAGTTTAGAATTTTATTAGAAGTTAGGGAGAATAATATTATTGTTGAGGTTATAGTATTAGTCCTCTAAGAATAGTATTTCCTTAAGTATTAATTCATTAAGGGCATGTTAGTAATTGAGGAATTAAATTTAGGGATTTGACTTTATGAGGATTTGACCAAGAATAGGATTAAATAATACTTGGGATAGTATTAGTATTATTTTCGAAAAATAGGAGTCTTAGACCTTAAGTAATTTTTGAAAATATTAAGAGTATAAGACTTTGATTTCTAGTATCTTTATTTATGGAAATAAGTCATATTCTTATGCAAGAGAATTATATGCTTGAAGGTTAAGTATCATAAGAATAAAGAGATGGTAAGGATTTGTTAAATAAGGAAATAAGTTGCCAAGTATGGAAATAGAGATACACCAAGATTATGGGCCAATTTCTTGCCGTTTCCTTGCAATTTCGGCCAGCCCCTTATGCAGCCCCAAACCCTACTTTTCCAACTCTAAAAATATGTATTGATCAAGTCCCAAAACCCTTAGACACCCAAGAAAAATCGGCAGCCACCTAGCACCAAAATTCGGCCATGTATTGAAGTTAGAGGACCAGTTTTCAGCAGCCTGTAGAAGTAGAAGGAGGGCAGATTTTCGAGAGTTCTTAGAGCAAGGAATTAGCAAGCCAACGTACAACACTTCTATATTTTAAAGACAAGAAAAGGTGGGGGTTTAAAAGGTGAAAAGTGGTAACTCTAGTTCGATTTTTAAATACTATGTTTGATGTGTTTATGTGCTAAAGAGGGATGCCCTTATGTGGTGTCAAAGATGAGTGCTCTTAAGTAGTACTAAAGATGGATATCCTTATGTGGTATCAAAGAATGGATATCCTTATGTGGTATCAAAGAATGGATGCTCTTATGTAGTATCAAAGAGGGATACGCTTAAGTCGTATCAAAGATTAAGAATGATTGGTATGTTTTCACGTTTACATGTCCATTATATTTAGACTTCAAACTAAACTATCCCCACAGAGTGATTATTTTATAATTGCTCACCCCTTCACCGAATTATATTTTCAGATTTTCAAGAGTAAAGGTGACGAGATTGGTGATGCGGAGGAAGGTGGATGTGATGCGAATTAAAGAAGTTAAAGAATGAAGATTTTATTAATTACCAAGTAGGCTTTTATTTTATTAAGTTGCAAGAGTTTTATTTAAAATTTTCGGCACCTTTATGTTTGCCACAAGATTTGACGTATGCATTTTTTATTTCATTGAGTGCATGGACACGTAGATGTTTGATTTAGGATTTATTATGGTTTGATGAATTATAGGATTTTATTATAAATTTTATGAGGTATTATTATTATTATGATTAAGTGTTAAATTGCATGAATTTAAGGAGCTAAGTTGATGGACTTATTTATTATGTTGGCAGCTGATGGTTCGAATTTAGAAGCATGCTTAAGTGTTTGAGTTATGTGTTTATTTGTTCTTAAGAAATAGTTATTGTCCTTAGTTTGCATGATCGATAAGTTAAGTTTTATAACTCCAAAAATTATGAAATTTTGCCAGAATATTTTCCATGATTTAATATGCATATTGACCAATTTTCGTGAGTTTTTACTTAGTAGAAGTCGAGAAACTGATTTTAGTCCTTTATGTGATTCTAGTCGTCAAAATTCTTGTTTTAAAAATACCGATTTTATGCCCAGCCTATTTTCGAAAATTTGGCAGTTTAATAGCCATAAAATATTGAGTATTTTGGTCATAAAAATCTGGAGGAAAATTGTTTTAAAGTTTCAGCATGAATTTAGTCCTATAACTTTATTTTACGAGCTTTTCATGTGTTCTAAAAAGTGATTTTCGTGGCAAGTGCTTATAATATGTTTAATATGATTTATTTGAGTATTTAGAGGTCTTATGATGATTGCCAAGATAATAGTATTAAAGAAAATGGATTTAGTATTAGTTAATGGACTATTTTTATACACATGCGGTTTTGATGAGTAAACCCAGGCTGTTTTCAAAAGTTTTAGGTACCAACTTCTGTTCATGAATTATTTATGAGTTATAGCATGATTTAATTGATGACTTATGTGTTGAATGATATTAGAATAAGTTTAATTCACATGTGAATATTATTGAAAAATGTTATGAATATTTGCAATGATATTTTATGAATTCTATGGATGTATTGGATGAGTTATTTATTTTGATTGTATGATTTAATTGTTTTAAATTATTACTCTGATTTTAGTTCAAAAAGGATTTTCAAAGAAAAGAATTTTATTTCAAGTATAAAGGGAGCACGTTCTAAAAGATATTTTTATTAAATTGTTTGTTTAAAATCAAAACTTCCGCTGATTTGAAATGCTTAGAATTTTAGGGCGTGACAGTGTGGTATCAGAGCAGGTTTACGTTCTTGTAGACTTGTAAAAATAAAATATTTTTTTGTGCCTTATGTGATTGTATGCAATGTTTTTATGGAATGGTTTCATGAAAAAGTTTAATAAAAAGAGAAAGCTCCATCCATCGCCACTGCCGTAGCCATCTCCGAGTCCTAAAGCAAGTAAGTTTTCGAAAGCTCAAGTATGATGTTTCAAGTGAAAGGTTTATTCAAAGGAATGATGAATGTTAAATGGCATGACCTAGTCATGAAAGATTTATGAAAAGTTATGAAGGACCACACTTTGGTCAAATGTTTTAAGAAATTCTTTTCAAGGTTTTTCGAAAAGAAAATGTTTTAAAAGAAAAATGTTTTAAGAAAATGTTTTATGAAAAATGTTTTATGAAATGTTGTGCTTGTACGATGGCTTAGGAATGTTATGATTTAGATTTATGACGAGTACGAATGTCTAGTAAGGAATGTTTAGAAGCGTTTAAGTATGTTGGGTTGTAGGACCGTTTTATTAAATTTATTAAGATCAGCTATGCAATATCTCCATCTTGCGGGGCTTTTCATTTTAGATGCCTCCGAGACGTGACCCGATCCATGACCCTAATGATTCTGATGGATACGCGGATAGAAGGGGTCGCCCTCAAGCTAACCCCGTAGGCCATAAAGTAGCACCTATGCTTAACACTACTGCGCAAGTAGTTGAACAATTTAGGAGGTACAAACCTGCTACCTTTAACGGGCGGGACGGACCGGACGCTGTTGAGGAATGGTTTCGTTCCATGGAGAGGATCTTCCAGTTGATTGAGTGCACCGATGCACAACGAATTGCTTGCGTGGCATTCCAACTTGAGGATGCCGACCATTGGTGGGAGAGCCATTAGAGGATTAACCCGGTTGAGGAGGGACGTGCCTTAACTTGGGATCGTTTCAAGGGGATCGTGATGGAGAGATACTACCCTCAATCTTACAAGGATAGGAAGGAGTGTGAATTCCTAGACTTGCGACAAGGAGGAATGACGGTTGCGGAGTACGAATTGAAGTTTAGCCAACTTGCACGTTTTGCTCAACATTTTGTCGACACCGAGCAAAAGTGAGTCCTACGTTTCGTCAAAGGGCTAAGGACCGAAATTCAGCACGTTCTACTAGCTTTAGGCAACCTAACGTTTGCCGAAGCACTCGAGAGGGCCGAACAAATGGGAGCATGTTTGAAAGAAGATGCGGATAGGAGGTCAAGGGATAACAAAAGAAGATGGGACCAAACCGGTGGAGCTAGAAAGGTGCCCAACCGTGGAGTGCAAGGTCAAGGATCGACTCAAGGTTTTAAGCCTAGGCAAGGAAATCAAGTAATAATCACGGCATGTCCTAAGTGTGGAAAGAACCATAGGGGAGAATGTCTCATGGGGAAGGACGTTTGTTACCGATGCCACAAACCCAGGAATAGAGCGCCCGAGTGTCCGACTCTACCTAAAGGAACTGCTCAAGCTCGCGTGTACTCGCTTATGGGAGAGTCGAGTGAAGACCAATCTCCTTCGGAGACTTTGTAAGGTATGCTAACTTTGAATTCGGTACCAATAACTGCTTTGTTCGATACCGGAGCTACTCATTCTTTTATCTCGCTTAGTTGTTGTTTGAGGATTGGTTGTGAGTTAGAGGTTAGTGTTAGACCCTTAGAAGTTAGCATCCCTTCGGGAAAGGCAGTTTTTACGAATAAGGTTTTGTCGAGTGCGAAACTTGAGATTTGTGGGAGAAGTCTTGAGGGAGACTTACACGTGATCGAGATGGGACAATTCGATGTCATTCTTGGTATGGATTGGCTAGCTAAGTACCACGCCACTATCGATTGCGAGAAGAGGGAAGTGACGCTCAAGTTGCCAAGCGGAGAGGAGTTGACATACTTTGGTTCCCGACCAAGTACACATAATTTGATCGTCACCGCGATGCGAGCTATTGAATTGCTTCAAGAGGAAGGATGTGAAGGATATCTCGTCCAAGTGATGGGCACGAACATGAAGGAGGTGAACATAGAAGATGTTGCCATTGTTAACGAATTTGTTGACGTGTTTCCCGAGGAGTTACCTGGAATTCCACTCGACCGACAAGTGGAATTTATAATCGATCTAGTGCCGGGAGCTGCCCCAATTTCGAAAGCACCCTATCGTATGGCGCCGAAGGAACTCGAGGAGTTAAAGATGCAATTACAAGAGTTGTTGGATAAGAAGTTCATCCAACCAAGCGTTTTGCCATGGGGAGCGCCAGTTTTATTCGTCAAGAAGAAGGACGGATCGTGGAGGATGTGCATTGACTATCGAGAGCTTAATCGGCTCACGATAAAGAACAAGTACCCGTTGCCAAGAATTGAAGACTTGTTCGATCAACTAAGGGGAGCGAGTGTGTTCTCAAAGGTTGACTTGAGATCGGGTTATCACCAATTGAAGATCAAGGAAGGAGATAGAGCGAAGACCGCTTTTAGCACACGCTATGGGCATTATGAGTTCGTAGTGATGTCGTTCGGTTTGAGCAATGCACCAGCTGTTTTCATGGACTTGATGAACCGTGTCTTTCACCCTTTCTTAGATCGGTTCGTCATAGTGTTCATTGATGACATTCTTATCTATTTAAGGAGTAAGGAGCAACATGAAGAGCACTTAAGGACGGTTCTAGAAGTTTTGCGCCAAGAAAGATTGTTTGCAAAGTTTACCAAATGCGAGTTTTGGTTAGACCGAGTGAACTTTCTAGGCCATGTGATCACGGCCCAAGGAGTTGAAGTAGACGCATCCAAGGTTGCAGCCGTGAGCGAGTGGAAGGCTCCAACTAATGTGAACGAGGTTCGTAGCTTTCTCAGTTTGGAGGGATACTATAGGCGATTTATTGAAAGCTTTGCAAAGATAGCCTCACCGATGACTAAGTTGACTCGCAAGGGAGAGAAGTTCGTGTGGTCCAAGGCATGCAAGAAGAGTTTCCAAGAGTTGAAGGACAAATTAGTGTCGGCTCCAGTCCTTATTATTCCCGATCCTACAGAAGGTTTTGTTATCTTTAGTGATGCGTCAAAACAAGGACTAGGATGTGTTTTGATGTAACATGAGAAAGTCGTGGCGTACGCATCAAGGCAATTGAAGGTGCACGAGATGAACTATCCTACACATGATCTTGAGTTAGGGACTGTTGTTCATGCATTGAAGATATGGAGACATTATCTTTATGGTACTAAGTGCGAGATATTCACCAATCATAAGAGCCTCAAGTACATTTTCACGCAAAAGGAGTTGAACATGAGACAAAGGCATTGGCTAGAGTTAGTCAAGGACTACGATTGCACAATCAACTATCATCCGGGTAAGGTGAACGTGGTCGCGGATGCACTTAGCCGAAAGAGAGGCGTGTTATCTTCATTAACGAGCCAAGACATTTTGGCAAGGGAGTTCGAAAGCCTAAAGGTAGAAGTTGTCGGTTCAAACGAAGAGATGGAAGCCATCTTGGCAGCCTTGACGATCCAACCTACCCTCCGAGCTCAGATCGCTGAAGCACAAGATTAAGATGTTGCACTCGCCAAGTTGAAGAAGCGGATCAAGGAGAAAGGCGTGAAGGGTTTCATGATCGATGAGAATGAAGCCCTCTTGTTCAAAAATAGGGTATGTGTGCCGAACCATGAAGGATTGAAGAAGGAAATAATGGAGGAAGCTCATTGTACACCTTATACGGTTCACCCCTGTGGAACCAAGATGTATAGGGACTTAAGGACTATGTTTTGGTGGAGGAACATGAAGGGCGACATTGCTAATTTCGTAGAGAAGTGTTTAACTTGTCAACAAGTTAAGGCGGAACATCAAAGGCCATCCGGTTTGTTGAAGCCGTTAGAGATACCTCAATGGAAGTGGGAGCACATTTCCATGGACTTTGTGATGGGATTACCTCGATCGATAAAAGGGAATCAAGCTATATGGGTTATTGTGGATCGACTAACCAAGTCGGCTCATTTTCTACCTATGAAGATGACATGGAGTGTTGATAAACTTGCCCAAGTCTATATCCAAGAAGTTGTGAGATTGCATGGAGTCCCCGTTTCAATCATTTCGGATAGAGATGCAAGTTTCACATCGCAGTTTTGGAGAAGTCTCCAATCGGCCATGGGGACAAGATTGAACCTTAGTACGGCGTATCACCCACAAACGGACGGTCAATCCGAGAGGACAATCCAAACACTTGAAGACATATTGCGGGCGTGTGTCCTAGATTTTGAAGGTAATTGGGAGACGTACTTACCTTTAGTGGAGTTTTCTTACAACAATAGCTATCAAGCGACAATTGGCATGGCTCCATACGAAGCCTTGTATGGACGACGTTGTAGATCTCCCTTGTATTGGGACGAAGTTGGCGAACGACGCATTTTAGGGCCCGAGTTAGTGGAGAAGACGGTCAAGGTTGTTGAGAAGATTAGAGAGCGAATACGGGCTGCCCAAGATAGTCAAAAGTCTTATGCCGATAAGCGTAGGAAGCCCCTACATTTCGAGAAGGGCGAGGACGTTTTCTTGAAGGTATCGCCGACCAAAGGAGTTGTTCGTTTCAGTCGCAAGGGGAAGTTACAACCACGTTTTATAGGACCTTTTGAGATCTTAGAAAAGGTTGGGAGTTTAGCTTATCGCTTAGCTTTGCCCCCAAGCCTTGCAGCCGTTCACAACGTTTTTCACGTTTCGATGTTGAGGAAATACGTACGTGATCCTAGTCACGTGTTAGACTTTTCATCTTTGGAAGTGGACAAGAACTTAGCCTATGAAGAAATACTAGTTGAAGTATTGGATAGAAAGACTCATCGTTTGAGGAATCGAGAAGTTAATCTCATTAAGGTACGTTGGAATCGCCATGGAATTGAAGAGGCGACGTGGGAAAAGGAAGAGGATTTAAGGGCTAAATACCCCGAACTTGTTTTGCAAGGTAAGTTAGTATTTTCGAGGACGGAAATTTTTAAAGGTGGTGAGGTTGTAACACCCCGCATAGGCAGCAGCTTTTTAGTCCTTTAATTATTATTTTAGGCATGAGTTTTGTGTGTGTTTAAGGTTTAGTCCTTTAAGTTGCTAAGCTTTAGTATTTCTTAATTAATTGCTTAGTATTAGTTGTCCCAATTAGTATTAATTGGACCCTTAAGTAGTATTAAGTTTAGAATTTTATTAGAAGTTAGGGAGAATAATATTATTGTTGAGGTTATCGTATTAGTCCTCTAAGAATAGTACTTCCTTAAGTATTAATTCAATAAGGGCATGTTAGTAATTGAGGAATTAAATTTAGGGATTTGACTTTATGAGGATTTGACCAAGAATAGGATTAAATAATACTTGGGATAGTATTAGTATTATTTTCGAAAAATAGGAGTCTTAGACCTTAAGTAATTTTCGAAAATATTAAGAGTATAAGACTTTGATTTCTAGTATCTTTATTTATGGAAATAAGTCATATTCTTATGCAAGAGAATTATATGCTTGAAGGTTAAGTATCATAAGAATAAAGAGATGGTAAGGATTTGTTAAATAAGGAAATAAGTTGCCAAGTATGGAAATAGAGATACACCAAGATTATGGGCCAATTTCTTGCCTTTTCCTTGCAATTTCGGCCAGCCCCTTATGCAGCCCCAAACCCTACTTTTCCAACTCTATAAATATGTATTGATCAAGTCCCAAAACCCTTAGACACCCAAGAAAAATTGGCAGCAACCTAGCACCAAAATTCGGCCATGTATTGAAGTTAGAGGACCAGTTTTCAGCTGCCTATAGAAGTAGAAGGAGGGCAGATTTTCGAGAGTTCTTAGAGCAAGGAATTAGCAAGCCAACGTACAACACTTCTATATTTTAAAGACAAGAAAAGGTGGGGGTTTAAAAGGTGAAAAATGGTAACTCTAGTTCGATTTTTAAATACTATGTTTGCTGTGTTTATGTGCTAAAGAGGGATGCCCTTATGTGGTGTCAAAGATGAGTGCTCTTAAGTAGTACTAAAGATGGATATCCTTATGTGGTATCAAAGAATGGATGCTTTTATGTAGTATCAAAGAGGGATACGCTTAAGTCGTAACAAAGATTAAGAATGATTGGTATGTTTTCACGTTTACATGTCCATTATATTTAGACTTCGAACTAAACTATCCCCGCGGAGTTATTATTTTATAATTGCTCACCCCTTCACCGAATTATATTTTCAGATTTTCAAGAGTAAAGGTGACGAGATTGGCGATGCGGAGGAAGGTGGATGTGATGCGAGTTAAAGAAGTTAAAGAATGAAGATTTTTATTAATTACCAAGTAGGCTTTTATTTTATTAAGTTGCAAGAGTTTTATTTAAGATTTTCGGCACCTTTATGTTTGCCACAAGATTTGACGTATGCATTTTTTATTTCATTGAGTGCATGGACACGTAGATGTTTGATTTAGGATTTATTATGGTTTGATGAATTATAGCCATAAAATATTGAGTATTTTGGTCATAAAAATCTGGAGGAAAATCGTTTTAAAGTTTCAGCATGAATTTAGTCCTATAACTTTATTTTACGAGCTTTTCATGTGTTCTAAAAAGTGATTTTCATGGCAAGTACTTATAATATGTTTAATATGATTTATTTGAGTATTTAGAGGTCTTATGATGATTGCCAAGATAATAGTATTAAAGAAAATGGATTTAGTATTAGTTAATGGACTATTTTTATACATATGCGGTTTTGATGAGTAAACCCAGGCTGTTTTCGAAAGTTTTAGGTACCAACTTCTGTTCATGAATTATTTATGAGTTATAGCATGATTTAATTGATGACTTATGTGTTGAATGATATTAGAATAAGTTTAATTCACATGTGAATATTATTGAAAAATGTTATGAATATTTGCAATGATATTTTATGAATTCTATGGATGTATTGGATGAGTTATTTATTTTGATTGTATGATTTAATTGTTTTAAATTATTACTCTGATTTTAGTTCAAAAAGGATTTTCAAAGAAAAGAATTTTATTTCAAGTATAAAGGGAGCATGTTCTAAAAGATATTTTTATTAAATTGTTTGTTTAAAATCAAGACTTCCGCTGATTTGAAATGCTTAGAATTTTAGGGCGTGACACCGGGTCCCTTCTGGAAGAGGAAAACCGGACTGACGAATGACGGGGAAACGGATCTCCCCAGGCTTACGCGGGTCGGAAGTCGTTGCCGAGGAATTTCTTCCTCAATAGAACGTTGGCGACGATGACGCACAGGGACATCAACGGTGACAGTGGATTTTCTACCATCGAATCCATGGTTTTCGATCCAGATCTGTGGTAAAATCTCTCTCTCTCTAGCCTATTCATTTTTTTTTGTTTTATGATTTTGAGGTGAAGCTGCTGCCGAGCCACAGTCCTCACACTCCTGTTTGTCGCCGATGAAGAAGACGGAAGCCATCAACATAAAACACCCCTATTGTCACTGTTGTAGAGCTCAAAATCCCCTAATCTGATGTTATATTATGTATCTTTTGTAGGAAGAGTTGTTGATGGGAGAGAAATAATGGTTCAATTTGCTAAATATGGACTAGATGCAGAACGAATGTAAGTTTGGTATACTGCTCTACCCTACTAGTTTTACAACTATTAATTCGGACAAGGCTTTGAATTAAAATTTCTACTAGTCTCTATTTGGACTCCATCATCGAGGATATGAGGGATTTGAAACCCATAGTAGCTAATGCGTTTATCATGCTTTGGGTTGACATGGATTTTAAACCCATCACTAAAAATTTGAAGTAATATTTGAGTGAGTTAGGTGGATTCTTATTTGGGTGGATTTGGAGTCTAATCATTTTACACTTCCATTCAAATCCTCCTCCAGAAGCTAACATAGTTATCATGAAAAATAAATATTTGCATAGTTCAATATACTATGGTACTATTACTTGGTAATGATTTGTTCAACATTAAGTTCATGAGGAATTTCTGATTGTTGATTATGGTTTTCTACTGCCTCTGGTGTGAATTATGATGAGATT
This sequence comes from Prunella vulgaris, assembly GCA_026898435.1. Classification (NCBI taxonomy): domain Eukaryota; kingdom Viridiplantae; phylum Streptophyta; class Magnoliopsida; order Lamiales; family Lamiaceae; genus Prunella; species Prunella vulgaris. Next base: position 523,967 of record JAPKLY010000039.1, read on the forward strand.
GTTTTGGTCACGGTTTATTGATTAGTTATGATATTTATTTTCCAGTGATTCTGTTGAAAGGCTCAATTTTGTTGAATGATTTGATTCTCCATGTGTTTTGAGGTTTGAGTTGGATCGTTGTTTGAAGATTGTCATTTGAATGCTTTTGTGGTGGTTAGAGATTGTCTTTTGGATACCTTTTTCGGTGTTTGGATTTTATTGAGACTTGTGTGGTGTACATTTTCTAAGTTAGTGGGATATTTGAGTTTCTAGTTAAACTGGAAGTAAGCATAAAAATTATGGGTCTCATACCCCAGATGAAGATGATTGAACTTTTATTTAACTTTTCAAGAATTTGAAAATGATTTGTTTCTTTAATTGCAACTTAATGGTTTTAGCTTGTTTCAAAGCTTTTCGTCATCATTAGCTAATTAATTAAAGCATGTGGGAAGTTTTTATTCGGTGTCATGTGGAATGATACATCCGAACTCAGTGTATATTGAATGCTTCTTGTGTAGTGACATTTCTATGGAAAACACTTCTAACTTAATTTTTTTTTTTTTTTGCAGTGATAGGGGTAGTGAAGAAAGTGGACTTTCAATGTCCCCATAATTGTTTCTGATAGAAAAGTTAAATATGTAAACGAGATAGTGTTTAATTGTTGTGGAAACTGGAAATTGATGAAGAAGATAGTGTTCTTCGAATAGATTCAAACTGATTATGCAATTTAACTTCTTAGTTTGTTATACTATTGATGTATTGTCGGTTATACCATAGCTTACGATTTACTATAGTGCATTATACTATTTATTATTGGTTATGCTATATTCTTCTCAATTATACCGTACTGTAGCTTATAAACTTGAATTTTATACTGTAGTGTGTCAGCCTTAGGCTACTGTAGCGTGTCAGCCTAGGCTACTGTAGCTCGTCAGCCTAGGCTACTATAGCGCGTCAGGTATAGGGTGTAGGCTCATAGCTAGATTCCTGCTTTATTAGTTTCTAATTAACCCAGGTCTTATTTTCGTGTTTAGACCTATTTGTAAGATGAAAAAGTTTTTGTAACTCACCTTTTGTTAAATTGGTTACTTTGGACCATAGTGTGGTTGCCCCTACTTAATATAATATGTATATTTATGCAAGTATATCAACTCTAAGTAGTCTAATTTTTATTTATTTATTTTTAACTAATGTCATCAAATAATAAAAAAAGATAAGAGAGAATGGAAAATCCTTGCGGACAGAAATTGTGGAAAGAAAAGATTTGTTTTCTTCATGGGGATGAGAATGGGAACATACCTAATTTTAAAAAACAAAAGGATATGGGGGTTGTTGGTTCTGGATGACTCTATAATGCGTGTATGGGAGAGTATGTGTATGTCAAATCTTTTTTTTAGATTTCTACAACACTAAGTCGGCTAGTTTGAGGGTATCCTAACTTTTAGTCTATATAGGGTTTAGGATTGAATCAAGTATGTTCAACACTAAGTTTTCAAGTGAGGTTTAGTTCAGATAATACACTTTAATGACAACCTGAAAATCTTATCAATTGGATAATTATGTAGACTAGCCTAATTGTGAAAGTTGTTAGCCCTTAGTTATTTATATTTATTTTAAGCTTTCTGAAAGACTTGTACTTATTACTTTGAAATCTGATACTTAAGGGTTAGTGTGAAGTTTATGCAATCAGAATATTGACCCAATCTGAGTAAAATACTGATACTATTTTTTGAAAATATGTAATGATAGTCTATAGCAAGTATGATAAGCAAAGAATTTAACATGGTTTAGTAACTCAAGATCCTACTTTACATATCCCGATTAAACAAGAAAATTTCTTAATACGGAATTGATCTTATTTTCAATATGCAAAGATGAACTAAGGAAATAATGACCCCTATAATTTATTGAGTTCTAATCCTCTTTTACACCAACCAGCTTTCATACTAATGTTAATAAACTAGCTTACTCGATTGCAAGTTGCAACCAACTACACCAATAAACTTATCTCAAACATTCTAGAATTTTGGGAGTTTTTAGATTCCCACAAGGTGTGTTAACCTTCAAAATGAGAACAAATCAAAGGGTAGGTGTATATATATGATTAGATCGGAATGTAGAATGACTCTTAAACAAGAAATATTTGGAAACTTCTTCTGGTTTCGAATGCTTCTTTGAATACTTGAACACTTGAGAATCGTAGTTACTTTCTAGCTTCCATAATTTTCTATAACCTTGTTTAAATTAAGATATATTATATTGTCTACTTTTAGGAGTTTTAGCGGGCATTTTTTTTTACCTATCATGCTACAGATTGCATGCTTGTGGGATGTTTGCATGAAATACTTGTTACTTGCTTTTGTGCAAATTTGTCAGGCCAGTGCCAAGTTCATACATGCTTTGTTGAGCTCTAATTGGTTCACATCCTTAGTTAGGTGAAGTTTTCAAGCATATTGTTCAGTTTAGATTTCGTCTTTACTGAAGTTAATTTATTTTTGTTTTATGTTTTAATTAGGATTTAGTTTGTCAGAACTTTTAATACTTTTCCTGACATTCCAAATGTCTACTTGCTTGACTCCTACTCTAAATTTTATAGTGGTCTGAATCCTTCAAGATTTACTAGAGATTAGTATTTGTTCTCTTCAGGATCATACTCTTCATCATGGTTTCTTACTGACCAACTTACAAATATCAGTACAACGTATCATTGATAGTTATTCTTCAATGTCTTCAGGTTTTGCTTCAGGTCGAGGCTGGTTATCTTGAATGGCTTCAATTAAGATACCCCTCAACTGAATATTTATGAATATAAATAAGGACTCAACCTATATTGATAAGGTCATTAACTATCCTACCTAACTAAGACACTTAAGTAAATTCATCTTTTTAGGATTTTAAGATCTAATTTAAAACTAACATGTCCTTATACGCTAGGGTAGATTTTTTCTTTGTTCTTAGACTGAAAGTTTAAAAAGCATATATTATTACTATATCAATAATGTGTGTGGACATTAAAACTTTATTAAATTTATTAGTATTACATAATGTGTAAAATCTAATTTTAGAGATAAAATATAAAATAATATCACTAAAATTTGAGAATACATGTTTCTTACTCTCTAAGTCATTTATGCCTTATAAACAATAGAATTAAAAATTAATTTTTCTAGACAGGAAAAATAAGTCATAAACAACTTCATCAACTCTTTACTAACCAATTGTAATTTGTAGGTCAAATCTTTCTACCAAATTGTAGTAAAGATTCTTGACGAGTTGTTGACGCCCTGATATTACAAATCAAGTTCATGTTGTTGGTGAGAGGAATCAGAAGTTCATTGAGAGTTGTAACCCATAATTTTTTAATAAAAATATATACTCACCTTCTTTTTGCGTCTTTTTATGTTTAATTGTAGGTGTTTGACTTTTATATTTAAATTGGCACGCTCAATGATATTGTCTAACTTCTCATCTCTTCCATTCAAAAGATTCAAACTACTGAAATCATGTCCATTAAGATTAAGATTATAGGAGCTCCTACTTCAGGAGCATTTTGGCTCTGAGACTTTAATTGTCACAAGAAGTATTTTAAAGGATTCACAATGTCACGACCCAATTTTTGTATTAATAATTTATTTAAAACAACAGCAGAATTAATGTTTATAAATAAGACATGACATAAAATTTTCACTAGAAATGTTATATATAGTTTAAATCAAGTCCCTTAAACCAAAAATAACACAATTAATTTAAATAAATAGTGGAAGAAATTTGGCTTCAAGTTTAATAATAAGTAAGATAATTAGAATATTTTATGTAATTTATCAAACGCCAACACAATTAAAAACTGTATTTTTAAATGAGAATAAAAATATAATACCAATTATAATATAATTTAAACGTAAAAAAAATAGTGGCCTAATACAAATTAAAACAATAACTAATTATATTTATTTATAAGCAATCCACCTCGCCTCCACTGCGCACTCCACCTTACCCTTAATCTGTAAAATGTTAAATTGATTGGGGTGAGCAAACAACAAGCTCAGTGGGGAAAAAATATTTGTCACAATTAAGTATAAAATGTAATCGTAATCATTATCCAACACACAATCTCACCCATAGCTGTGTTGACTTTGTCAACCATAATTGATATATGTTATACGGTCTTTACCCCGCCGAACATAACATATTACATAGCAGAATCATAGTATGTTATACGGTCTTTACCCCGCCGTACATAACATATTACATAGCTTAATCATAGAGTGTTATACGACCTTTACCCCGCCGAATATAACAAATCATAGTTCATAATAGCAAGTTGGTGCAAATAATAACAATCACTACACATAGTATTTAAAAGTTACAAACGAAGTAAGAATTCCCACCTTAAAAACTGACAAACATCGTAAGCATGTAAGTGGCTTAAAGCGTATCGTCATCTTCATTTTTCTTTTTCATGAACAAACACTACAAAAAAGACGGAATTTAGCGATCACTTTTTACCGACCGACTGAAATCGGTTTTCTCTAAATAATTAATTAGCGACCGATTTTTGATCGATTAGCGACCGATTTTGACTACTGGTCAAATCCTAAATTTTCCAACGAAAATACCGACCGAAAAAGCGGTCGCTAACATAAAAATAAATTACCAACCGCCATATCGGTCGGTAATATTGTCAGTCAATATTAGTCAACAATATTACCGACCGATTAGGCGGTCGATAACTTATTTTTATGTTAGCGACCGCTTTTTCGGTCGCTAAAATTAAAAACCGAAAGCGGGTAGGTGGGCAATTATTGCCCGATTCGGTTTTTACATTTAGCGACCGAATTTTCGGTCGGTAAATTAAAAAAGCGGTCGCTAAACTTCGAATATAGAACAGCCACTGTCCTCTTCTTTCCTTTTCATTCACGAAAATTTACCCCCAAAAACTTAAAAAATCTCAGAAATGTGAAGAATTATATTATTTCAACGTGTTGGTTGTAATTGTTCGGGTCCATTGTCACATTGTGCTCGTTGCTTCAATTTGACCGTACGTTTTTACATTTTTACCGTTTAAGTTTAATATTATTTGCATGTTGTACATTAATTATTTATGAATATATCTATTTTTATTGGAGATTTTAATCCTAATTTAATTTGTTAGAATTTTGTAGTGTAATTGATGTTTGATTATATATATTGGATTTTTTGTTTTAAAAAATTGGATATGCTTGTTTATAGTCGAAACTCTGGCGAATTTTTTTATAATTCTAATGTGGTATATTCTTAATTTAAATCAGATGGAACTCCCTGATCGTCGTTGGATGTATGAAATCCCTCGTCTGATACAAGGATCGAGTACTATGGTGTGTTGCAAAGTACCAAATTTCCATAGAAAATTTCTCGTCCTAGTCTCTCCAGTAGTCGACGAGCAGGTGAGTGGCCACAAGCAAAGTACCAAATTTCCATAGAAAATAAGAAAAAAATATTTCAATGGGTGAAGGATTTGCACTTTCCGGACAATTACGTGTCGAACATGGGTCGGTCGTTTGAGCCAGCAACAGGGAAGGTCACTACGATGAAGAGTCATGACTGTCATGTTTTTATGCAGCGGTTGCTACCGATTGCCTTTAAGTACGCACTTCCAAAGGATATATGGAGTGTGATCACAGAATTAAGTCTATTTTTCAGAGACTTAACTTCCTCAATGATTACACTGGACGACATGCAGCGTTTGGATAGAGACATCCCTGTTTTACTGTGCAAGTTAGAACAGTTTTTTCCACCCAGTTTCTTTGACTCAATGGAGCACTTACCTGTTCATTTACCGTATGAAGCTTTACACGGTGGTCCAGTGCAGTATAGGTGGATGTACCCTTTCGAGAGGTAAGTATTATTATTCTAAAGTTTTTTGTTAATTATTATTTATATATTGATGAATTGAATGTTTTTGTATTTAGGTATCTGCACAACTTGAAACGTAATATTGGAAATACAGCACACATTGAATCATCCATTGTTAATGCATATCTCACTGAAGAGGTTGGAACATTTTGTTCTTATTATTTTGGGGATCATGTTCAAACCAGGATCAGAAATGAGCCTCGCAACTACGATGGCCGGGGAGAAGAACATCCTCTTCGTGAGTTCGATGGTATGTTGTCTGTATTCTTACATGCTGGTCGACCACTAGGTAAAGGGACCAAACGGTATTTTAAAAAAAATTGGGAAGAAGAGACGATACAGTCGTACGTCTTGATGAATACGCCCGAGGTTCAACCATACATAGAGTGAGTAATTTATTATTTTTACAAATAGATTGTAAATATGTTATTGGTTTTATACCTAATTATTTGTTATATGTAGGATGTTTTGTGAGCAAACTCGTCAACAAGAACCAGGCATCACAGAAGCAGAGGTTTATGAAGCAGTTCGCCAGAAATTCATATATTGGTTCCAAAAAATGGTATGTAACACTATTCCATATTACAAAATGTGTATTTCAATAATGTTCTAAATTTTTAATATGTATAGGGACAAAATAATCAGCTTCACAATCCACATCTTGAAGCTTTGAGCAAAAGACCACTTCGACAAGTGACATGTTATAACGGGTACTATTCAAATGGTTATAAATTCCACACAGCTGCGTATGCTTCAGTAAAAGCCACTTCAAACAGTGGTGTTTGTGTTACCAGTGGAAATTACAATGAAGCACTGATCGAGTACTATGGTATGTTGCAAGAAGTCGTTGAAGTGGAATATCCAGGGTGGCCTTCGAGAAAAATTGTTATGTTCTTTTGTGAATGGTATGATCCAGGACGAGGAGGGAAAAGAGTCGATGCAAACTACAAGATTGTTGATATTTTGATCAACAAAAAATACCCAGCACCATACGACCCATTCATCTTTGCATCACAAGCATCTCAGGTATATTACTGCAAGTATCCGGGTTCAGGCAAACCGAACTTAAGAACAGTGTGTAAGGTCAAGGCAAGGTCGTTGGTGGAAATTCCTACTTCATCCAACACTGCAGAATTTGAAGATCCATTCCAAACTGAAGTGCAACAGGCTCAAACAATAGTTCTTGACGAAGGTATCAATCTTTCTGTGGATTTAGTGGCTGAAAATCCCGATACGGTAATTGTTGACAACGAAGTCGATGGAGAAGAAGGGGTACCAAATGAAGAAGATGATGATGAGGATGAAGATGAAGATGAAGAAGAAAATGATGAAGAAGAAGAAAATGATGAAGATGAAGAAAATGATGACGATGATGAGGCAGATGAAAATGATGAAGATGATTATTAGTATTGATGATATAGTTAATTGATATTGTTGTTGATATAGTTAATTGATATTGTTGTTGATATAGTTAATTGACTATAGTTAATTGTGTTGATATAGGTATATATGATTAATAGAATTAAATTTAATCATATTTTTTAGTTAGCGACCGCCAATTAAGTAAACCGCCTAAATTAGGCGGGCAAAAATTTGATTTTTATTTAGCGACCGATTAATCGGTCGCTAAATAATAAAATGACTAATCAACGGACAAATTGTCGGTGGAAGCCACGTGGCAAAAACCTAATTAAGTTAGCGACCG
>JAPKLY010000039.1:534972-557043 GCA_026898435.1 Prunella vulgaris
TTTAGCGACCGAATAATCGGTCGCTAATTATATATTTACCGACCGAATAATCGGTCGCTAATTATATATTTACCGACCGATTATTCGGTCGCTAAAATTAAAAAACGGGTCAAATCCCGGTTTTTTTAGCGACTAATTACCGACCGTTTTGGCGGTCGCTAAGCTAGCGACCGAATGAAAATTGATTGGGGTGAGCAAACAACAGGCTCAGTGGAAAAAAAATATTTGTCACAATTAAGTATAAAATGTAATCGTAATCATTATCCAACACACAATCTCATCCATAGTTGTGTTGACTTTGTCAACCATAATTGATATATGTTATACGGCCTTTACCCCGCCGAACATAACATATTACATAGCAGAATCATAGTATGTTATACGGCCTTTACCCCGCCGAACATAACATATTACATAGCTTAATTATAGAGTGTTATACGGCCTTTACCCCGCCGAACATAACAAATCATAGTTCATAATAGCAAATTGGTGCAAATAATAACAATCATTACACATAGTATTTAAAAGTGACAAACGAAGTAAGAATTCCCACCTTAAAAACTGATAAACATCGTAAGCATGTAAGTGGCTTAAAGCGTATCGTCATCTTCATTTTTCTTTTTCATGAACAAATTTGAAAAGCAAGAGATATGTGTTCTATGTTTTATTATTTATTTTAGAAAACATATTATAAAGACATGGGGTATACATAGAATTGTTTAAATTATTATTATTATTATTAAGGATCACATTAAAGTCTTGAGTAATAAGAGGAAATGTATTTATTTAGAAACGTAACAGATTTACAATGTGAGCTAATATCACAAATTGTTTTAAATGATCTTTGAGTAAATTGAGGCTAAATAATAAAAAATGTTTAAGGTGCTAATTTGACTTAATTAACCAAATAATAATTATGCAATTGGTCTGCCAAAAGAAATGCACATGCACGCTGACCTATACAAATAATTTATATATTCATTCAACACGTTTGTATATATATTTAAGAAAATAACTCATTTATTTAAAGAAGTAATTCTAATAATTTCATATTTATAATGAAATAAATAAATAGATAAATAACCATAATAGCCTAGGTACATTTATAACTTATAGCGATTGAAATTCTTGGGTGTTACACACAATCACTTGATTCTTCTCATAACAATGCTGCAAGAGATGTCTTATAACATCAAAAATAAGGAGAACAACTCGGCATATTCTAACCCCTTACCCACCCCCCTCCGGTTCCATATCAAGCTAATCATCAACTTCTAGCGTGATTGCCACAATCGAGAGCAACTAGAAAGTCTAACTAGAGTTGTCAAAGGACTTCCGAAGCATGTCCAAGAGCAAGATGCTCAAAATATTAAGCTCGTAGGCCATACAGACAATGGTGAGAAGAGTCGTGCTAAAGAAAAATGAGCTGAGGAGCAAGATGTGGTTGAAGCATTTGTCGAATACTATCCAACTTTGAAGGAGCTACATATCTCTTTTAGTCATTGATCAAAAAAGAGAAATCATAGTTTAAACAATGAAAGGCAAGTTCCAGGAAAGCCATAAGTCACCATTCACCTATATACCAAGCCCTACACAAAAAATATATATCAATTACACTAAATTTGTATATATGTTGTACAGACTGGTCCAGTTATTCAAAGTTATTTCAACTTCTTCTTAGAAATTCTTCAATTGCTTCATTTCAACGTGTGATCCAAAACCAAGGTGCTCCACCCCTCAAATCAATATTTCTCTGAAAATCCTCCAAGAATTTCATCAAAATTAGCTTTTGAAATCAATTAAATATTAATTAATTATATATTTAATTAATATCCACACATGATGGGATAATATTTTTGTGAATTAAGGAAGTTTCCTGAGTGTAGGTAATGAAAAGGGAATTAATTCCTCCCTCTCCCTCCCAAGTACGTAAAATGATTAAGAGCATAAAGAACAGGAAATTAATAGAAAACTCTTTCCTATGAAAAACTGAGCACAGAAAATTCTCTACAATAAGACATAATCACTCAAAACGCACTAAATTTATGGAGATTAGAATCGATTAGGGAAGTGTTTTACGTGATTGATAACTACAAAAATTATAGTGAGTATGTGGAATCCAATCGCTCAATTTCTTCCGCTGTTTTGGTTAGTTCTTTCTTATATTTTGGATGTATGAAATCCAACATTGATATCAGAGTTAATGTGTTGGATTTTCGTATTGATGTGTTGATTCTTTGTATTCTTTTTTATGAGTTATGGTGATTACGTGTTTTTTTTTTTTTTTTGAGTTTTCTGAAATGTTTAGTTTTGGGCCTAAAAAATTATCATACGTGCATTGTTTTATAATGATATGATATGCAACGTTTCATATTTTTTTGGCCCCACCGTATGGAGAAAAAATTACATAAAATTTAACTAGAAATTTAGAACAGTATATTATGAATCGTGATGAGTTATATGCACTAGATTAAATTTCTTTAAAGGAGGATTCCATTTATATGAAGTTTTTGAATTTTGGTCAAGTGTTGAACTAGATATGATTTTTAAAATTTCTATCAATGTTTTGTTTTTTTTTTTTTTTTACAGAGTCTTGATCTTAATTTACGAACATTTATCGAATGAATTCATTTTTGTTCTTATTTTTGGATATATCTACGTTGAATGAGGATTCTGTGCATATATCATTTGTTGATTTTGGTTAAGAAATAAGTGTGTTATAATTTTTCAAAATTATTTACCGATCTCAATTTTTAATATGAAATTACGATATGTAAACGAATGAATTGATATTTGTTCTTGCTATGGAATGAACCTATATTTAATGAAATTCTGTCCATGTATCATTTGTTTATTTTTGTTAAGAACTGAGTGAGATGTGAATTTTTGAATATTTTCGCGAGTCGTGGTTAATTTTGAAAAGTTTCAACAATTTTTGGGCTATTTTTTTAGAGAATCAAAATATTCTTTGGGGACTTGATTGCAATTAACTTGGATTGAGTCAATCCGGTCCAAAACATTAGCCGTGGACCGGAACGAAATCGGACCAGTTCTGAATCAGGTGGAACCGGTTTGATCCGAACAGAACCAAAACCAAATTGGGCCAGTCCTGAACCAGTCCGAACCGGCTAAACTAGGGGCGGCCATCGGAGCCACGATGGTAGTAGCTATGACTAGTGAGACGATGGAGACTAGGTGGGCGTGGGCTTCATGCCCCCACGACCAGTGGAACTCCAGCGGCACGTGGACCACACACGCCGTCTAGCAACAGACAACCAGCGGTGCATGGCCGTCATGCGCCGGACTCATGCAATTTTCCCCGTGAAGTTATGTTTTAGTCTTTTCGCATGCATGCAATCTTATTTTGGTTCGTTTGAGCTCATTTTAACTTTATTTTTGGTACTGAAAATTCCTGTGTGTCGATTTTTAGTGTAGAATCTGCATTTATATAGCATTGAAGTATTTGAATAGGTGATACTTAAATACTTATTTTTTTCATTTAAATGAGAACCATAATTAATTTATAACACTAGTGAAATGACTAATTGTGCTTGAAATTAAGTTTTCGGTATATTTTCACGATCTTAAATTCATGTGTATTTAAGTACTTGCTCATTGTTATGGATATGACTCGAAATTTGGGATAGTGATATTTTATTTTACAAATTTGAGATTTACAAGTGAAGAGTTATCACACAACTTTTTGAAACATTAGGGGAGTACATTGTATAGTTTATTGTTCTTTTGATTTCATAAGATAGTTTTGATTTTATGCTCAAGATTTGAAAAAGTTGATACTTGAGCTAGGACACTTCCAAGAGAACTTAGAATTATTTCTTGGGTTAAAAATATGTCAAGTTTTGAAATCTTATAAAATTTGTGGCTAAATTATGAAAGAAATGATTGAAGATAGAATAATATATATGTTATTACCGGATTATTTTCGTATGTGACTGAGATCAGGATAACAAAAAGTATTAAAAAAAACTTGAATAATCGTATGAAATAATGTAAATAACACAGAAATTTGTCCAGGTCTTATATTGTAAGAGCTGAGACTTAAGTATAGTCTATTGATTGTGTAAAATTTGAATCCTTACAATGATGGTCTTAAAGTCATATTTATAGAGAAATCTAAATATGGTACATGTGTGGCCTCCATAATAAATTTCATCTTCCATGTGTGGCCTCTGATCAGCGCTAATTATGCTACACATTTGACATGATTGTTGTAATTACTCTCAGTGTGTTGACTTAGAGCATGTTCTTTCTTGTAAACACTGATCTTGCTTGTGCTCGTTGACATGTACATTGCTCGTGCTCGTCGACATGTGTCTTGCTCGTGCTCGCGCCCCAAACTTCACAATATTGAGTTTGGGTCACATCTAATAATTTATGGGCTTGGACCCATACTAAATGATTATTGCTTCCACAACAATATACAAGTAGACTTAGTTGTTTGAACAACATATTTTACATGCAAAATTATTCGAAAATCTGATGATCTTAAATTGAAAAGTCAGATCAACACTTGGAAAAGGAATCCCATGTAGATCTTTATGTCATGTTTCATCATAATTGGTACTAGAATAGTATTTTTATGAACATATAAATTATACTAATTAATTATAGTTTTAGCCTAAATGGATTTATATAAATGACCTAAGTAGTGAAACTTATAGTTAGCTACTTTAGTATGAGTAGTTTGTCCATAACATGATTATGCTTTGTTACTTTTTTTTTTTTTTTTTGAAATAATATTTTGAAACATGCTACTTTCATGTTGTTTTTTTGGAAGTTTTAGCCATTTATTGGAATAATAGCTAGCACTAAATTTTGTTCGTATTTTGAGTGATTAATGGTTTTAATTTATTTTAATGGATATGAATGATAGTTAATTATCCCTTTTCATGGGATAACTGGTCCAATTTATTTTCATGTATTGTCACATGATAAATTTTATCATGGATCGGTATCACATGAACCGACATAGGATAAATGAGATAAATATTAATCTTTCTAATCCAACAAATCAAAATAGCCCCCAAAGGTGATAAAAGCAAGGTCATGGTTGAATAATGGTAATGTTTGTGATGTTGGCTGCGCGCGTTTTCTTATTTAGCTTTGGGTGTTTTTGTTAGAGTTTAGAAATTGGGTGTAGATAACGGTTACATTTAGATAAAGGGGTAGAATACACAATACAGTGGATATTTTGTGTAAAATTAAAAAAAAAAAAAAAATCGGCTATGGAAAGCAAAACCTCAAGTGCTAATGGCAGCGGCCTTGGAGATATAATTCGTTGACATTGAATAGGATTAAGCGAAATATGTTCACCAAAGTTGAATCTCAAGTACAATATGTTCGGATTGATAAATTAAATTTTAAATAAATGTAAGATAAATTTATATTTTATGAGTCAAATTTATTGTGAAACTTATTCATAGTATAAAATTAACATAATTATATGCATTTGTTGATATAATTACATGCATTTGCTGATACATTATATTTTACGATGTGATTTTATGAGTGCATGTAGTATCAGCAAACACATAATAATTTTATACTATGAACGAATTTGATAAAAGAATTATGTGATCCTTAATTTGTGTTGATTGAAAGATGGAGAATGTTTCGGACAACTGAAATCTAGAAATTGTCCTAAGTCTTCTTTATGCCTTGATAGACAAGTGTAATAGTTATTACACAAGAAAAGCTACAAGAATCACACCAGTAGTTACTGTAGGCCATTGGCTGAAGCTTCATTAGCTGCCTTGGGCTCTTCATATGCAGAAAGATGGACACCCAGGGCGGCTCGACCCGATGGGTCAAGGTTCTTGGACCACGCTGCGTCCCACTCTACAGCCTTCGCTGTACTGCACGCGACACTTGGACCCCCTGGCACAGTCGATCTTGCTGAGTTCTGTCCAAAACAAATGAAGTGAGTTTCATACTACTAAGGGTAAACAAACTAGGAAACTAAGCTTCTCACGTCTAAGCAAGTTACTTTAATTAAAACTATACAAGACCATTCTGTTACAAATTGGGTTTATGCGCCAAGTTGTTTTGTTTGGTTAATGACCTGTAGTTGTACGTTTTTTTTTCTATGGTACTCTTTCAAGTTGTACTCTTTGTTTCTACAGTCGTACCTTTCTTTTAAGTTGTATGCGTTATGTTTAGTAAAGTTGAATTAGCGACTTCACCAGGGTCTAGTACGTATATAAACACGGGATGCACCCTGAAGCATCCCATTATGTATCATTTTGCTTAATCAATGAAAAACTACATTTCCCTCTCTTTCTTTCTCTCTGTAACCGCTCGATTCCATTTGGTGTTGTTAGTTTCAGTAGCCTCAGAGCCGTGCGATCTTATTCCTCAAGCTGCGGGAATTGTTCGATGATGGTGAGCAACTCTCATAGGATTAGCTCGTTGGAATCACATTTTCCAGAGCTAGAAACTCAATTTTCCAATATGAAATCCGAGCAGCAGTTGATGCGCCGAGGTCAACAACAGATACGACAGGACCAGGCAAACAGAGACGAATTTCTACGTCGTCTCTACAAGCAAGCTAGGGCAAATCGGAGCTGGCATTACACATTGATAAAGACAACCGGCATTAAGTTTTGAGAACAAGAAGCTAACGGACAAAAAGAAGCCAGTCTTCTGCCTACGCCTGTGCGAGCTCCGGGGATGCCTTTCCATGGAGGACTTGAAGCTCAAAACGGGCAGGAGGTACTAAATTTAGCAGACCTGCCGCCGGAGCTATACCAAGAGGAAGGAATCACCTTGGATGTCCAATCCTAGGGGAGATCACTCTCCTAAAGTTTCAAAATATCAGTCATGCAGTTGCTTTGGACCTGATTATCATTATGATCAGTTTATAAATGAGGAAGTGGACATGTAACCATCACCTAGGTGTTATGACTCCTAATAATGGGTGATACAATTCTTACAGAGGAAATTATAAGAAACCTAGGGTGGATATCCTATTTTCCCAGGGTGATAGACCAAGAGCTTGGTTGAAAAAATGTTATAAATACTTCAGATTTAACCAATGCCTGATGAAGATAAAATCATGTTAGCTGCTTTAAATATGGAAGAAGAGGCTGATAATTGGTACTTAGATTATATTGATGGAATGGAAGATATATCTTGGGAAGAATTTGCTGAAATGGTGCTTAAGAGGTTCTCAAATGCAGATGATGATAATATCATTGGAAAGTTTAAAAAATTGAGGCAAGTTAGTTTTGCCAAGGAATACACCAGAGAATTTGAAGAGCTCAAACATTCATGTCCAGCACTCATCCCCATCTCACTGAACACCATTTCATTAAGAGCTTCATCAATAGCTTTTAGAGTGAATACAGATCATGGCACCTATGAAGTTAGCTACAGCTATTCAGTTAGAAATCAAGCAGGAACATATGACCATTGATAGAAACAAAGATGAGGTGAAGAATTACAGAAAAGGGTGGACTGCACCAGACAGGAAAGTAGACAGAAAAATCTTTAGGAAGAACTGACTCTTTCTAAACGTGAGGCTAAAAATTATGTAGGGAAAATGACCATGTTACCTCCTCCAAGAAAATTAACCCCAACAGAAATGGATTAAGGAAAAAAAAAACTGTGTTTTAACTGTGATGAGGTATATCACCCTGGGCACAGATGTAAAAAAACTTTAGCAATTTGGGTGGAAGATGAGAGAGAGAGAGAGAGAGAACGAACTGGTAAAAGTGTCACCCATTTTTGACTTAAAAAATTCAATCAAATAAATTTTAATATTTTTTTACAAATTACAAGAAAAATAGGTTGAAAATATTAGTTCATGTGATGAAAAGTACCAGCTCTTTAGATGAAAAATATTAGTCGTATATTGATGAAGTACTTTGCATTATACATTTTAGATAGTTTTGTAAACAAGTCAAAATTGCATCAATTGCACAACATGCACCAGTGCGTAAATTTTTTTGCCTTATTTTAATTTTAATTTCTTCAACAGCTTCAAGAGAAGTGAGCCAGTGTGATTGTATATGTCAGTACAACAAGGTAAATGCATGACCACAACTCAAAATTGAAGAAAGAGCTACTCGAAAACTAACCTTAGGGAAGAATCGCTCAAAGATAGTCCTATAGTAGTACCCTTCTTTTGTAGTTGGAGTGTTCTCAGGGTAAACAAAACTTGCATTGGCTACCATTGCATCTGTAACCTGTCCATGAATAACATAAATATATCCAAACAAGTTAGGAAGAAGCCAAATAAAAACAAAAGAATTCAATAATTCTCAAAACGGGAGAGAGATGGGTCCTACCTGTTGGTTAGCATGATCTTTCAAACCATCGATCCAACTGTATCCAACCCCATCACTGAATTGTTCTTTCTGTCTATACAAAATGTGCTGCAATCCACAAAAGGAACAGCTCAATAACGCCTAGAGAGCATAAAAGTATAGAAGTAGAATGTAATATCAAAGCAAAGGTACAAACCTTGGGCAAATATGGAGCTTGTTCATCATCAAATGCATGGCGCAGAATCCACTTCTCAATTCTTCCAAGATCAGGTTGTATCTGCCCAATGAAAGTCGAATAATATTCTTCAGAATAATTAAAAGAGCTTTGCACTAACCAAACATAAATTTGGCAGATGAAGGAACTAGACTCATGCTTGTTTTGTCTTTGTAACATTAACAATATTACCTTTGACAATCTAAACTCCAACGTTTTTATTTTTTACGCAATCAGAAACACTGAACGTCTACCAAAAATATTATTTAACTTATCCTCCTCCCTTTGAGATGTAAACACACCAGGTATTTACAAGTTCACATACAACATGGAGATGCAAATGCTAATTCCATTTATACGATTGATTTCATGTTCTTCATGTTGTAACTGATTGATATGTAACTAGCACATTACAGAGCACTGCATAATCAGAATGCATAATGATATCGTGGAATAGAAAGTTTTTCAATTTTTTTGTATAGTTCAATGCTTCAATTTGATGCCCCTATAGTGCAATACATAAGCTCTACAGTAAATAAACCCACATACGGATGAGTCCATGAATCCCATTCAGTATACTTTGGAACAAACATTAACAATTTCAAATGCAATTGTTGTTCCATTGGTGTGTGTGTGTGTATATTCACTATTATGATTAGGGGCAGGGATGAGTAACAAGATCAAGAATCCCATTATACCATTTTCCACTCTGGATCAATGCTCATTGCCACGTTGATGAATTCCTTATCTAAGAAGGGAACACGAGCTTCAACACCCCATGCCGAAGTTGATTTATTAGCTCTCAAACAGTCATAAAGATGAAGAGCTTTAATCTGGGCAATCAAGCAGAAATTGTAGTTAGTTAGTAACTGACTCATTTCTCAACAAATAAAGCAAGTACTGATAGTCACAGAATCAGACAACCGTATACCCATTTTCAAATATGTAACCAAATACCTTTCTACATGTTTCCTGGTGAAACTCTTCCTTGTTGGGTGCCTTGTGAAAATACAAATAGCCACCAAATATTTCATCAGAGCCTTCACCAGAAAGAACCATCTTAACTCCTAGAGATTTGATTTTCCGAGACATAAGAAACATTGGTGTACTGGCCCTGATGGTAGTTACATCATACGTCTCAATGTGATAGATCACCTCCTCTAGTGCATCTATTCCTTCCTGATTACGCAATAAAAAGAAAGAAGTTTAATTTATTGAATTCTATTTTTAGAGGAAATAATTTTATTTAATTCTGATGAAAGGTATACATTGAATTATTCATATGTGGGAGATATTACCTGCACTGTAAAATGGAACTCATGGTGACGAGTACCAAGGTAATCTGCCACTTCTCTGGCAGCTCTTAAATCTGGAGAACCCTGTTGAGGTCATTGGTGCTTGTCATATGGTATTGACATAGAATTTATATTCGAGTTAATGGAATTAAAATAGTTTAACTATTCAGAGATTAAAAAAAATGCAATCAGATGCTTGATCCAAGATTAAGAAAAGGCTAATTTAGAAGATGTTATCCTTAATGCTGACACTCAGGCTTTAAAGAGTTACCCGCTAATAGGATGAGAAAAGAACTTCCAAGTTTCAAAACTCTGAGAAGACAACTTAATATTTGCATTGCACAACAAGGACAAGGAGATGAGTAGTTTAGGCAAAATAACTACAGCTGTTTTTCATTTTATATACTCCCCCCATCCCATATTTATTTTCCACTTTACTGTTTGCAGAGATTTTAAGAAAAAGTGATAAAGTGATATTTTATTGAAAAGTGATATTTTATGGAAAAAATAATAAAGTGATGTTTTAGTCGGTTTAATGAATGTAGGTTAGTGTATAATTTTTTACCAAATATAGAAGTGGCAAAGGAGTTTGAGACGAGTCTTTTTGTTAATGTAGAAATTACAGGGTGGAGGGAGTATCTTTCAAGCTATTTCTCTCTTAAACAAGATCAAATCAGAGGTTTTAAACAATGGCGAGTAACATGGATAGATCAATCAAAAAAATTTAGTAAGTTTCTCCTATTATATACCCTTTACTCGCTTGAAAAATTTAAGAGAAGAATGGCACCCTCTCATCAATTGTGGCATGGGATAGATCAATCAAAAAATTTAGTAAATCTCTCCTAATTTTTTTTTTGAGAAAAGTAAGTCTCTCTTATTATATACCCCTTTACTCACTTGAAACATTTGGCAGAAGAATGGTACCCTCTCAATTTTGGTGTGCAGATGGAGGGGACCACAACATTAAAACTCATCAGCTGTCTTGAAAGCAACTAACTACTAAGGATTCTTGTAATCCAATATTTTTGTAGAATAACAAATGAGCTTTTGGGATTGGTATTACCATTAATCCAACACAAAAAGTATGTAATTGTGACCCCCACTGGGCAGCTGAAGAACCAGCCAAATAACGTGAGGAAACAGCAGCAACAAGGGATGAATCAAGCCCGCCAGATAAAAGCACACCAAATGGTACATCTGTCATAAGTCTCTTGGTAACAGCCTGTAATAAAACGAGCATTAGAAAGGGAGTGATTAACAGAGCAAGCCTCAATTAAGGATGAGTATATGATTGTTTTGAAGATCTGAGTCAAGATACCACCTCACTAGAAGGGTAAAGGGCTACAGAGGGGACTGGATGGAGGAGGGGATAAGTAGAAGGGTAAAGAAAAGAGAGGGACTGTATTGGGTAAGAAGTGAAAGTGGAAAAAGCGGGATATCAAGCCTACTCAAATTAATAAACAGAGAACTGATTTATAATTACAAATATGGGAGAAGTGCAGTAGAAATAATGATTTTAGCACAAATTCTCCAGGGAAGTATGTATTATAATTTATATCTGGGCGTGAAAGTACAGAACAAGCATCAAAAATCAACAGCCTACTAATGAGAAATTTTCAATGAAGCTAACCTTCTCAAAGGCCTTACGCAGTACAAGGGGTTCATAAGGAGTTGAAGGTATGGTTTCTGCATACCACGGTGGGTTATACCATCTTCTGAGGCCTCCTGTAACCATCATTTAACTTAAAAGTGAACCTGCTTGCAACTAGACTATGTAAAGAAAACAGAATAATGATATCATATTGATACATTCATGATATGCATCTTCATATCTCAAAGTCAAATTCTATACTTATACTGCAAAAATGACTCTGCTGACACCCTCTAGATCCTCCAGATATACATTTACCAGGTTATCAGCACTACATCTATCATGAGGAAATATCACGACAAAACAAAATATTGTTATATTCACTAGTTCATCTGACAAAAAGAACAAAAAAACAATCATGAAATGAATTGGCTTGTGGATGGATTTGATTTAAAGGTAGCTCCAAGAGTTGCAGCAATGCAGTCTAAGTATGACCATGGTGTATTTTTATTCAAAAACAAGACAATAGATGGATCCTCAAAGGATCAAATCTTCATCCGTTTCATCAGTGACAATCAGCAGAAAATATAGCCCGTCTAATATAGTAAAGTATGATAGAATTATAGGAAGCAGAATTTCGCATAAAGTAAGTTGCAATTAAGTCCCAGAAGGCCATAACGCATACCGGTTTTACTTGAATATATGTGACCGGGAAGAAAAGACATGAACCTCTCACAGTCATCACTTAGAGCTTTCATTTCTGAAGCAAACCACGTGGATCCTGCAGAATGTGCAGTATTTAGTAGAAGAGGAACAACAAAGACCAAAATAATTGAAGTGTACAGACTATGAATTCTTGGATTGGATCCATTTAACCATGAAATGGGGAAGTAATAAAGAAAGTCTTTTCACAAGGAAGCTGGAAATATCAAAAATCATACAGCTCCTATAAACATTTGAAAATGATTACAGAACATGGAAATGTACGTATAGAACGGAATAATACCATCAAGACCCCAGCCGATATAGAGGGGGGTGATACCAATGGCATCCCGAGCAGCAATGAAACTGTTATCACGGGTGTCAAGAAGCACAAAGGAAAACATTCCATCCAACATATCAACAAAGTCTTCACCATATTCTTCATACTGGAACAACAAGGGTCAGAAAAGTACAGGAAATTAACACATACAGATGATACAATAATCTTTGCTATATCTAATGGTAGGATTTATTAATTCAATAATTCCACGATATATGTATAACTTGGTAATGAGACACGTGTACTTCAGTACATTGTCACAAGTACTCACCAGATGAGCGATGACTTCACAATCACTTCCTGTTCTGAACTTATGAGATTTCAGCTTCTCCTTTAGTTCCTTATGGTTGTATATTTCTCCATTAACCTATGACGTAAAGAGAATGGTTAAATGTCAGGATCTAATACCAAAATGAAATTTAAAGTAGGAAGCCCAGAGCTACAGAAATCCTCCCATGATAACAAACAGAAATAGCCCACAAGCCAAGTTATGATTAACGCTACAGACTACAGTAAGAAGCAGCATACTTGTCCTTAGAACAAAAGTAGCAACACATTTTGATGGGAACAGACTTGTCAGGAAAACCCAATCAGTGTAGATGACCAGAAGAATTATATGAGTTTGAAGCTGTACTGCAGCCCATTTATGAAAAAAAAAAAAAAACAGCCATAAAACTGTTGTACATCCTTATATCACAATGTATCTTAAAATTTTACTCCCTCTGTCCCACAGAAATTTGCACACTTTCTTTATTTGGACATTCCACACAAATTTGCATACTACTAAAAAAAGTAACATTGATTTACGTGCACACTCACAAACCTATACACATATTTACCCTATGCCACTACTTTATATATAAAACACATTTTCCTTAAAAAATGTGCCATTCCGTAGGGTGCAAATTCCTACGGGACGGAGGGAGTATTAGACAGTCACTAGACGTATAAAATGGAGACAAGGTAGTGTTATACACACTAAAGATGAGCAAACTTTTGCACCAGCACTATCGTTCTCGTTAATCATTAACATTAAAAAAGTGTACATAAACAACATGCTTCTGTTAAAGCATACTAGAGCATGGGGACCCATGTTCTTATCTTTGTAAGGTAATAAAATAAGAAGTGAGATTTTTTTTTTTTTGTAGTGGAATATGCATGTATAGAAGCACACTTTCAGGTTTTTAGGAACCACACGGACAGAAGCAACAAATTTAATATGTAGTTTGGTGAACAACCTTCCCAGTATATCACTGCAAATCACATTAATATGAATTCAAAGTATTAAGTAGAAGTCAGAAGATGTCCCTAGAAATGATTCACCTACCGTGACAACAACAGTTTTGTCTTCATTGTATAATGGCTGATCTCCTGAGGCAGGATCTACAATAGCTAAACGCTGATGAGCAAGATAACAGTTCTGATGGTGGTGCAACCCACTCCAGTCAGGGCCTCTGTGTCGCAACCTACAGTTTCCGAATTCCAGATAAGAAGACTCGCATTAATTGCTTGAGGATTGATTATAGAATCACTGCTTTCAGACGAGTAGTCTCAATATTGATCAATTATATCAATTGAAATAACCATAAAATACATGTGTGCTTAACAAAATATATCATTTCTTTATCAAGAAAATATAATGTACAACTGGGTCAAGGACTTTCATCTGTACTTCGCGAATTACAATCACAAGAATAAAAAAGAGCAGCAAATTGTAAAGTAACCTTCAACAGGATAGGGGGAAAAAGATAAACCAATGCATCTTTCACGGGTTTCATGAATAACAGAACTTATTTAGCAATGTTCGATTGTATAAAAACCAAAAAACACCAATTCAGTATAAACCTGACACTGACTGATGTATTATTATCACATATTTAGTTTCTAGATTTTTTTTTCTTTCCTAGTTAAATGATTGTAGCTAAAATATTGAAATATTAAAACTGACACAAATTAACCAAAACTCATTGTTTCCAACAGTTTAAGTAGAGCCATGTTTTCAGTTCGAGACTAATTCAAAAATAATCCATTTAAAGTTGAAAATGAGCATAAAAGTGTTGCTACTATATTTTAACTAAACTATAATTAACAATCACTCGCCAATACCCCTTCACATTTTTCATTTTCTTATGTATGCAACTTCCTTCTAAAAAAAAGAAAAGAAATACTTCAGACGGACATCACCTTTTACTACTGACAAAGCCAATGCACTTGACCAACATTTCGACATTCCATCAAAACAATATAAATAGCCAACCAACCACAAAATAAAAGGAATAAACATGAAATAAACTCCAAATATGTAAATTTACAAAAACAAGATATTCATTTCACGGAAAACAACATAATAAAATACAATGCAATGAAACTACGAAACTGTACACTAAAAAACCCAAGCAAACAGAAACGAAAAAAAAAAAAAAAAAAAAGAATCATACCTTCTCGATAGTTCGATAATCCTGGACCGTTTCAACTGAGAGTTCTCAGCGACGCCGAGCACAGCCAGAATTCCACACATAGTTGCGCGTGTCTTCGTCTATATATCAACGTGTATCTATCTATCTATCTCCCTCTACGTGCGTTTTTGCCTGGAATGGAGGCGCATAGATAGAGAGAGAGAGAAGGAGGCAGCGGTTAGAATGAAATGCAAATGGAGGAGAGGGGAAGTGGAGTTTACGAAGAAACGAAAGATCTGGGCCGTTGATTCTTGACTGGTTTTCAAAGATTCCTTTTGGGGGTTTGAATCTGATTAATTAGGGTTTAATCGCCGTTATATTTGATTTAAGATTCAACTTTTGTAGGACCCACCCGGATTTCTCCTTTTCTCTGGACAAGTTTTATTTTTTAACGAAAAAATAAATGTGAAAAGCATTTTAGACGTTGCAACTGCCAATCAGGGTAACACAATAAGGGTGTGTTTGATAGGGCCGATAAATTGGAATGCGTTAAATTTAATATGGTGTAGAAATAGTATAGGATATATATGATAAAGTAAGATAAAATATAATATGGGTGTATGATATGGTGTATAAACAACCTTATATATTTTATACTAGTGTTTGATAGGGTGTATAAACATCCATATAAACCAATTAAAATTATATTTATATCCTTATTTTTCTTATCAAAATTACCTTTATACCCTTATTTTCCTTATATGTATGTTTGATAGGTAATACAAGAGTAAGTCATTACAATTTAGGATCAGCAAATTAAATTTCAATTTGGGGCTACATCTCACATTTTCACGGACGGACGAGAAGGCGACGGCCGTAATTTCCGGTAAGTGTGCGTGTGTGAGCGTGTGGGTGTGGCTGTGTGTGCATCTGTGTGTGCGGCTGTGTGTGTGCTGGTGTGTGTGTGTGAGTGTGTGAGTGCTGATGTGTGTGCGTGAGTTTGTGTGTGCTGGTGTGCGTGAGTTTGATATACATTTTTTATATACATTTTTGTCCATTTTAAAAATGAAAATGTGAAAGGAGCCGATGAAAAAAATAGTGAAGTAATTATCTTTGTAATTTACTTCAATTAATAGCCAAAGACGCAATTTATAATTAGTTAATTGTCTTTAAAGTGTTTGTGAAAATGTCTGTAGTGTTGATACATATGAGATATCCTGGAATTAAGTCATTTCTGCCTTTAAAGTGTTTGTGAAAATGTTTGTAGTGTTGATACATATGATTTTTGTACCTTTCATGATTTTTATGATTTTTGGAATTTTGCTTGTAGAATACCATTGGAAGTCTGGATACATCCTTGACCTTCTTTTCCAATACCATTTTATTTTTTCCAATACATTTTTGGAATTCTGCTTGTGTGAGAATGTTTTTTATGTCTTAGGTAAGGAAATTTGCCTAACAGTAACAGATATCTTTAAAGATGCATGAAAAGTTTGGGGTATTCTTCAATTGAACTCAAAACTTTGGAATATTTAAATTCCCAAGTTCCATTTCCCCATTGAGCTTGTATTTTTTAATTGCCTTAGATTTTTTTAGTTGAATTTAGTATTGCGGACTACATTTTATATTTATTAAGCTCTACCAGGTTCTTGTTAATAATGCATCATCAGGTCAAGTTTATGGTGCTATACTTATACCTCAGTATTGATAATGCATCCTCATGCTTATCATTCATAGCTTTACTAATATCCACATAACGATTACATCCTCATTTAAAAGATAAAGATGACGTTAATGTAATTTTTTTTTATAGGTATGGAAGGGAGTAGCAACACAAAAGATAGTTCTAAGAGTGCCGGTGATCGCACGAGAAGGCCGTGGACAGACTTTGAAGAACGAGTACTTATTGATTGTATGAAGGAGCTTGTGAAGGATCGTTGGAAGACTAAAAATGGCTTCAAGCCAGGTTATATGAAGAAGCTACAGACCATGCTAATGAAAGCGCTGACTGGAACAGACCTTCGTGTAAATCCACATATTAACTCGAAGATAACTATGTGGAAAAGAATTTATGGTTCACTTTATAGGATGATTGGCACGAATAAGGGAAGTGACATTGGCTTCAACACTGAAACTTGCCTCATTGATTGCACAGAAGAAAAGTGGCGGAACGTTGTGAGGGTAATATTTAACATTTGTTATTATGTTATGTAAATATTCATATTTGTTTTTCAATAACGAATTAATGGGTGTTACATTTATGTAACAGGATGATCTGATCGTTGCCAATATGCGTCTGAAAACATGGCCTTTTTATGAGGATTGGATGGAAATTTTTGGTTGTGATGTGGCAACTGGAAAAGCCTCTGAGAATGTGTACGATGTATACACAAATTTGGCGAGAGAGGACGACAGACGCCAAAATGACGAGGCACCCACCCATGACCCTGTTGATCTTGCATGGGATGGTGTTGAGGTCAACATGGAGACACAGGACTACTACCCTGTAGATGGAGATAGTCACACTGCAGCCGAAGAAACTCCACCACCACCTAAAAAGTCTACCAGGAAGAGATCGTCCTCCATATCCACCCCTCCTAATGATCCACTGATTAATGTGCTAGATAAACTTGTTGAGACACAGGTGACCTCGTCCGAGCGCGTTAGCGACATTTGTCGAGCCATTTCATACGAGACCAATCTGGGACAGGCAAGACAGGATATCTTTAACATGGTTGACTGCATCCCCAGCTTGACACTCGATCAAAAGATCGAGGTGTCAAGTAAGTTGGCTACCAACAGTGGAAAATTGGAGATGTTCATTGGTATGAAGCTTGAGTCGCGTACTCGTTATGTTTATCTTTGCTGCATGGGGATTTGTGAGCATTTTCGCTAATTTCAGTTGAATTATGTATGCGTACTGATACAATTATGATCTTTTGCTTTTGGGATGTAAAATACTTTTGCTGCATATAGCCATGTAGGTGTGATGTTTACATTTTGTTGGTGGATCATGACTTGGTATTTGTATCTGTTGTTTGCTACATTTGGAAGTGTAGGTGGATCATGACTTGTTTGCCTGAACTCATTTAATAATAATGCACGCTTTTTTTGATGTTGCTGAAATACAAGAGTAATAATAATGCACACTCTTTTTGACTTTGGAAATTAATCATCTGAACACGCATGCAAAATATGATTAATGATAAAAATAATCTGCACATTAACATTAATAATACACAAAACGTCCATTATAATAACAATAGTAGACCAACATAACAACCTGAGATGAGAACCTCCAAACAAGTAGCATTATACTACCTCCGTCCCGGAACTACTTTCATAGTAGTTCCGGGCACGCGAACCAAGGAAAAATAAATATGTGAGTGTAAAGTTAAATAATAAAATAAGAAAAGGTGTATTTTGTTGACTTTTGTGAGAGAGAAAAGTTTCCTTTTTTGGTGTGTGAAAGAAGAGTTGGGACGTCCAAATAAGGAAAGTATGAAAGTAGTTTTGGGACGGAGGGAGTAGTAAACAAGTCAAACTAACACAGAAGAAACCATTAACCTAAATACCTCAAACACACACCCTGAAAGCATAGAAACATACAATACAAGACGTCCAAATGATGTTGCTAACCCATGGGGATAGTGATGAGGCCAAGAATTTACCTCATCTAACAAACGATCAAGGGTTGGAACATGCATCTGGATTCATCATCGTTCGGCTTGAATTTGACGAACGGCCTCCCAATTCTTCGAATTCATCATACTAACCTGCACAAAGATCGGGCCGGAGGGGGCTCCGGCGTCGATCCTCCGACGATCAAGTCAGTAACATGTATTTTCGATAAAACCATAAGAAAACTGTAAAAGGTATTGTTTCTTGGGGAAGAAGAAAGTAATATGAATAGTCATGGTAATCTTGCTTTGAAGAAGGCCAAATGAGCTTATTTATACCTTTTCCCTATGAAGGGTAAAATAGTAAAATATGTAGTGTTGCCCTAATTCAACTAGGACCAATAAGCAGAGCCATGCTACATTGTAGCAGCTTTAGCACGGCGCCTCAACTCTGACCTCTCATCCAGAGGCGAGAGCGAGATAACTTCTTTGGCTCTGAAGAGTTCAGAGCCTGAGACATGGTACCTTTAGAATGCTAGTCAAGTTCAGAGACGTGAACTTAACTGTTACAAGTTTTATACAACTAAGTTTATATCAGAGCTTACAGCTAATGTGAATGATAATCGCCCTTAGTTTAATCTTTAATTCCTTCTCGTATGTATATCTGCTTGTGATCTATCTCCATGAGGCTTCCCTTTGGAGAAGTTTTATTTGACTCTGACGCAGAAATGACAGGTGTCGGGTCAGAGGTGAGAGGTGGGTTATCTTACTTCAGAGGTCTGGGTCTATATGACGGTTACTTATAAGCTATACAGCTCACTGGTCAGCTCGTACATAGCAGATCGCATTATCCTTTTCTTTACTTCCCGAGGTGACAACCTCTCTCTTGTGACTTCTGGGATATGGCATATTCATGCCCTATCAACTACTCCCACTATTCCTAATAAAATTTCTCTTGAATTTTATTTGAAATATGTCAATGCGTTGATACTCACGCGTGTTTCTGTGTTCTGTACTCTGCCTATGCGCTGTATACTCTACATAGGTGATTCACGTCCTCACACTGCTTTCATGCTTGGCTCGCGTCTAGGAGCCATATCTCTTTTTTTATTGTTCTAACATTTGTTCTCTTCTCTGACCCTACGGGGGTCGACGACCATTGACCTCTAAATCAATTCTTGTTCTGAAAATTCAGCAAAGCTACATACCACATAGTATCGTATAGCGGGTGTTAAGTACTGCTCTGATTCATTCAGGGCCACTTAATAAGATCATCCTACCAAACAGCAGCCCGTGACATATCACCTTCGGCCTCTCGATCAGAGTTGAGAGCAAAAGAATTTCCTTTAACCTGCGGATCATTGCCACACATCTTCTTGTTCGAAAGTATACTCTAGATAGGGTAAACTTCTTCAATTCTAAAGAGTGAGTTTCAATCTTGGAGTTTTTTAAGCAAATGATCCCCATTCTCTAGGATGATCCATTGTCGATTCTTTTATGTTGGTGCAATCTATCCTTCTTTCTCTGAACCTCACTTTAGTCTTTAAAGCGAGTGATCTTATTATTAACTCTCGGGGGTTGACGCCTAGCGCATGATCTCGCCTCTGGGCTTCACTTCCGCTTTTGAAGTATATTTCTTCTGTCACCTCGAAACTCATGTAATCTGACTTCTTATCCTGGGAGCTATATGTTCCACATATATTCTCGAACTTGTTCTCTAGTTTCCGGCTATATTATGCACCTGTCCTAAGCTGAGGCTTCTGTGACTATTCACACTCTGGTATGTGACAATACTTCTTGTAATGCAAACGCGGTCCATGCCATCTGTCCTCTCGATTTCATCGCTTCTAACCTCAGAAAATCTCAAAAAACAACGAACCTTCATTTCTCGGCTCCAAAGGCCCATCAACATGTTCGCTTGTAAGGGTTACTTGTCAGGCCTCTAGTATCTTTCTCTATCTTCTGGAGAGCTCAGAAGGGGTTTTTATTATGTTTCAAAAGCGCTTGGCAATGCTTAAGCAAAATGATTGCATACCTTAGCTGCAAATGATGCACGTACAGTCTTTCCCAATAGGGTTTTGGCTTCCCCGTTGACTTCAACACCTTGACTCTGTACCATTCCAGATCTCATGTCTTGGTACTTCAAATCCCGATTCCTTTGCTTCAAGCTGTTCTCACTCATTCCTTTATACTTCTTAGTTCTAATACATGACATCCGAGCTCTGAGATCTGTTCTCATGTTGAAAGTCACGATACATAATACCTCTAAGTTTTGAGGAGCTTAGGGGGTAATAAATATCTTTCACCTGCTGGGCTGCATTCCTATGCATACAATGACTTCCAAAGGTTATGTGCCTTATGTCATATATCCAACTCTATCCTCTGGAGAATGCATTCATATCGTCATAAGCACCCCTCTGGCTTCTGACTTAAGGGGTGAGAAGTCAAAGACGACATCATGAGTATTTCTTGCATTCGTACTGTTTCATCGCCATAAATGGTGAGATTTAACTCTCTCCTCTGACCTCTGAAGATTCATGAGGCCAGAGGGGGATTTTCTTCCTCTACCGATAAAGGGCATTTCGTTCTAGATGATTCATCAGGTAGGACCCTCTCGGGGCTCATTCTCACTTGTTGAAGGAATCACAGGTCACAAGTTGTTTGGTTAGTCAACCAATCTTCTGTGCAAAGAGCTCTCAACTGTTACCTCCGACATGTGGGGTATTTGGTTCGTATAGCCTACTCTCATTCTTGTTTGCTAAGACTTTTACTTCTCTAGCTACCATAGGGGCAGCTCCAACCGCTTCTTCCTGTACTCATTCTTCTGGGCCCAATATGAGCGATGATCAAAATACCTACTCATAATAGGTCACTCTCTTTACATTTCCCAGGCGATATCTTTATTCTGGTACCTGCATGTCCCTTGGTTCCTTCTTGTCATGAGGAAGGCTTTTCTTCTGTTGACCAACACTGATTTCTTCGACCTTGCACTCCCCTCGGTTCGACCTCAGTTCTACGGTCTCAGTTCTCTTAAGGATTATGTCCCTGCTACTACCTCTGATGTCCCTCCGACTTCTACTTTTGTGAACAGTGTCTTTGATATAGGGTTTGCGTGCCCTTACGCATTTGATGCTATGATTATATGTGTGATCTTCCCCCTCAGAAAATTTTTCATCTTAATTTCTTAAGATAAAATTTCTTATTCGTTCAGACCGGAGGTCAGAGAGCAAAAAATTCGTGCTCTTCCCCCAAAGGAAAATTTTCATCTTGATTTCTTAAGATAAAATTTCTTATTATTTCAGACCAGAGGTCAGAGAGCAAAAAATTCGTGCTCTTCCCTCTCAGAAAAAATTTCATCTTGATTTCTAAAGAAAAAATTTCTTATTCTTTCAAACCAGAGGTCAGAGAGCAAAAAATTCGTGCTCTTCCCCCTTAGAAAAAATTTCATCTTGATTTCTAAAGATAAAATTTCTTATTCTTTCAGACCAGAGGTCAGAGACCAAAACAATTGTGCTCTTCCCCCTAAGAAAAATTTTCATCTTGATTTCTAAAGATAAAATTTCTTATTCTTTCATACCAGAGGTCAGAGAGCAAAAAATTAGTGCTCTTCCCCCTCAGAAAAATT
>JAPKLY010000039.1:557053-574438 GCA_026898435.1 Prunella vulgaris
AAAAATTCGTGCTCTTCCCCCTCAGAAAAATTTTCATCTTGATTTCTTAAGATAAAACTTCTTATACGTTCAGACCGGAGGTCAGAGAGCAAAAAATTCGTGCTCTTCCCCCTCAGAAAAAAAATTTCATCTTGATTTCTTAAGATAAAATTTCTTGTTCGTTCAGACCGGAGGTCAGAGAGCAAAAAATTCGTGCTCTTCCCCCTCAGAAAAATTTTCATCTTGATTTCTAAAGATAAAATTTCTTATTCTTTCAGACCAGAGGTCAGAGAGTAAAAAATTCGTGCTCTTCCCTCTCAGAAAAATTTTCATCTTGATTTCTAAAGATAAAATTTCTGATAATTTTGAACTACGGTTCTGATCCGCTCCTTGTATTTCTCCGTTCTGAGCTTAGCGATCTCTCTTTCTTCTTCTGTCAGATCCAAACTCTACTTCCTCAGTTCTCTGTTCTCCCCGTAGTTCTGTATCCTGTGACTTTCCATCCCAATCTCGGCAGGGATCACGGCCGAGGCTCCATAAACTAGATTGAAAGGTTTCTCTCCTATGGCCCTCTTGAATCCTAATCTATAAACCCGGAGGACAGAGTCCAACTGCTTTGACCAGTTTCCTCTAGTTACTTCAAGTTTCATCTTGATCCCGCTCACAATAGTTCTATTGGTTACCTCAACTTGTCCATTAGCCTACGGATTGGCCATTGAGACTCAGTGCTATCGAATTTCCATTTCCATGCACCACTTTTGAACTTTGGCCCCTGCGAACTGGGCTCCATTTTCCAACATCTGTCATTCTATCTAAGAGGTGAGACAAATTAATATCGTCATGCCACAGTTGTGGGTTTTGCTTTTCCCTTTTTATCTTAACCGCATTCATCATAGTTAACCAAATGGGAGTATTTCATTCCCTTAATACCACGTTTTCCAATAGCTCTACTATCTCTGGGCATCATATTCTCCATATATCGATTCTCATAGCTGGTCTGTCATTTCCAGCAACTGATCTACTAATTCTGGTAGTTGCTCTGCTAACTTTGATAACTACTCTACTAACTTTGGGTCACTTATTATGCCCTAAAGATATCTCCGATAGAGGAAAAGGGAAAATATGTTGGGCACACTCCAGGCCCTGAACACGTTCTGAGTCCTGGATTCTAACGCACTCTAGATCCCACTGACTGGCTCATTCAGAGCTCCGGCCTGGGACAAACCTGTGACCCTTCAGATCCAAGCTCAGAGTTAGTAGTTTTTACCAACTAATCATGTTATAACTTATAAACTTTCAATTGTCACAGAGGTCAGTGTTTAGCTGCTTTGCTATGACTTCATAATCAAAGCATCATTATTCAAGATAGTGGCTCTTAGAGCACCAGTGCTCATTCGATCATTCACAACATTACTAAAATCTCTTTATCAGATCCTCAGAGGTGTACTCAACCACCCTTATTAACAGACTGTTGGACTCTCCGAATGGATGGACAAAATTGGCTGGCACTTGACTGACTAAGACACTTCTGAGCTGACCTTACCGAGCTTGTAAGAAACACTTTTCACTCTCAAATTATTGAATAACATGGCCGAGTAAGGCTCCCTTCTCCAACTCCCATCAATAATCCTGACCACTATTTTATCGTAACAACGATTCACAACTTCCAAACTCCTAAGTGGAGAGCTATGATGAATTTCCTTATTAGGCGGAGATCTTCCTCTATGAAGAGTTCCCATCTCTTCCCTATGCAGTGCTTTCTAATTTTTAGCCTTTATTTCCAGAGGTGTTAATTCACAGCGCATTATTACTATAATAGACTCTATTTCTTCTTCCTCTAAATAATTTATCACGTTCAACTATATGAGTATTGCGAGTATCAACTATGGTAGCTGCTCTACCCTCTGGCGGCTGCTCCGCCGGCAGCTGCTCTGTCATTTCTTATTTCCGCATTGTCTTCTCTCAGGACGTCTCCAAAGAAAAAGAACAATGTGGTCGGGCGCGCTCTGGGCCCTAGGTTCAGGTCCACTTTGGGTCTAGGCCAGGGGCTCGATCAGCACCGCTGTCCCAGACACGCCCATGGCCATGTTCTCATTCTTCCCCCTGCTAGGGAAGTCGCTATATTCAAAGTCAAAGCTTTCCGCTGACCACTGACTTCTGCTATTTGACCTGCCAAAGCCTAATTTAATGCCGACTGAATTAATGCCCTGGGCTCCAAATTTCTGGACGCATTCGGGGTCCCAAATTTTGACACATTCTGGGTCCAGATGGCTAGCCTACTTGGGGTTCTAGCCTGGGACACGCCTGTGGCTATTCAGATCCGGGCTCAGAGCTATCTGAGACTTATGGGATGTAAATCAGATCCAGGCTCAGAACCAACTGAGACTTATGGGATGTACATAAGTAGCCCTACAGCAAAAAGGGTGTGTTCAATCCAGATCTCAGAGAATTTGATCATTATCTCACCTCTGACCTCTCAGGGACAGTCATTTCAATATAGCAAACAAACAATGTATATTTGTACATTTATCATCATTCAATCATTTAGAACGTGCCTTAACAACATATTCATCAAGAGACAATTCATCATACCAATTCTCGATTCACTCCCGATTCATTTTATAAAAAGTTATTTCATAGATGGTTTTCGGAAGTATCTCAATTATAAGGCTAATCCAACTTCACATGCTAGTTTTACTAAGCATATATCAAATATTGTGTAAGGGAATTATCACATAGTTTCCAGCGAGTGTTCAGCATGCTATATTCCAAAATCGGTAAAGAAAATAACTTCTACAGATCTAGAAACATAGGCTTAACTCTATATTCATCAAGTTTCACAACTTCGGATTAGATATTCAATGTATCCTCACAATACACCAACTAATCAAGAGATATTGACATGAATTTATGACAGGCTTCATGTACTTTCACAAAATCTTCTTTATAAAATTATCCATACGTATTTTTATATGTTTAATTCATCTTCGTCGTATACTAAAATCAATCGTCTAATCCATTTAGCACATGTTCTCATGATAGATTCGCTTTTATCAAATAAGTCATGGATATCTCAAGTTATATCTTAACTTGAATTCACAAAAAGGGTGTAAATATACCTCTCTTGAGTTGTTGAATACGTCTTGATGTGGTCTCTTTATCCGCTGGTTTTCTTATCGCCTCCACCAATTCATGCTCTGGGATTTATCCTCTCCATGCCTCCCCTTCAAGTTTTCACACTCTCTCCAGTGTAGAAATCATAAACATTTTTTCTCATAATAAGCGAGTAAATCATTATGTACTCAATTAAGTTTCATTTGAATTAAATAATTCACGGATTAATGCAGTAGAGCATGTATTATGAAATAAACTTAGCACCTCAATTATTAGACCAATTTTCCAAATAATCGTATCTCACCTGATCATGCTATCAAGAGACTCATTCAATTCCAAGATCGTATTGCAAGGTTTAAATATCAATTTCACGTAATTCCATTAAAAAATCAAATCAAGAATCACTAATTTCATTCAGAGCGTTCCAACTAAACCGAGGATTAATTAGAAAAACCAATTACTGATCTTATCTCATTTTTGTCTTAAACGTATGCTAACTTTGCTATATACGAGTGAATGACATACTTATGAGTTCAAAGGGGTTTCTCAATTCTTTTCCCGCAATCTGTACCTCATGTATAGGCATTTGACAATCATGTTTCATCACATAAAAATAAAATCCAGAAATTATAGACTTCCTCAAAAAATTATTCGAACTAATAAAAGGGTTAATTAGTTCTTCTCATCACAATGTCGACTGCATTCTTGCATCTAAAGGCAGATTGTCTTCCAAAAATTTACTCAATGTGCGCATATCAATTAGAGATGGAGATGTATCTTATATCCCACAAATACCTTCTCTTGGAATCAACACATTCATCAAAGGACAAATAATGTAAACCCAAACAAGCTCTCTTTATTGCTTTAGGCAGCAGAGTTAATTTCTCAAATATCATAATCATAGCAGCAGATTTTTTTTAAACCAATTTTGTCAACTTATTCAATCTATTCAGTTTCCTAAAAATTTCATCAAGCATAAGGTGTGTGTAATTCATCTTTCTCCTCATTTATAAATAAAATTAGAAATTTCAATCTTTAGAAATATCAAGTTTACTCTCAAAGACATATCTCATCTATAATCGATAATCGCCAAGTGAATCAATTCAGCTGGATTTCATGAAACAGGATATTGGGTGGCACACCCATTTACATACAACATTTCAAGTAAATCGTATGTAATTCAAAATTCATTGTTAGTTTCAATACCGTTATTTTGGCAAATATTCAATCAAGTAAGGATGCAGTCAAATATAAATCCATATCTCATGATATTCACCTATTTCATTAACAATCATACCTTCATTTTCTAAGTGTGGGTGTCCTATCCCGACAAGCATTTGCGTAAGTGTATCGAGTAATTTCATGCCTCCGCAGCTTATGAGGATAACGAGCATCCGATGGAAACATCACCTCAAGATAAGAGGAATCCAAGCAATAATTAAATAATCAAATAGCAGTAAGGATTCCAATGAATAATCCCTCAAGCATAATTTAAAACTTCATACCTCCATGGCTCAAGATAAAATCAAAAATTCTAAAAGAATGTCACCTTCGAAGTGGAAGGGAGAAAACACAGGAGCCATAGCCATTTTTTATAATTCAAAATGCTTGAAACTGCAACTTACTGTTATCTTCAACACACTCCATTAGCAAAAAGTCACTCAAGCCAAAAATGTAATCATACGTCACCTGAAGTTGTTTACAACAGTCACTGGTGCCAATTTTGAAGATATGACTCCGTCTATTTCGTGAGATGGTTTTATCGACAATTTAATCATCACCCACATTCTCCTGGGCATTTAATCAAACACATGGTGGGCATAGTTAATCTTTCTTAAAAATATATATGCTTATCAATTTCAAGCTTCCCAGTCTAAAAATATCAAGACCATCTTCACATACCGTATATCAAACACAACCAATGATAGCAAAGTGAGTCAATTCAATTAGTTTCCATGAAACAGGGGCATTGGGCTGCACGCCCATTTATGTTCAACATTTCAAACAAAACGAATACACGTTACAGCACACTGCTAGTCTGCATATTGCTACTCAATCAAGTCAGGATATAGTCAAGTCATACCCAAATATACCAATCAATAGTAAATGATAATAATTATATCTCATGAACACATATGCCTTCTTGTTTCAAGCATGGATAATAAACAATTTTGCTGTGTGTAACAGGTACTCATACCTTTGTAATTCACAACAAAAGTAGGAATTTCACGGTGTTGGGGAATTAAACGTAGATCTATTCGGGATTTACGCTAAATACAAATTTAAGTTCACAATTAATATCATGATTTAAACATAATTAAATCAAATAATTGTATATCTAACAACAGGCTTTGCATGCAAAACATATGAACAAATATAATCACATAAAGCCCTAAACATGCGGAACTAAGGAATTTAGTGAATTATACCTCCTGGAGAAAAGACAGTTTCTGAGACAAAAGGTGTCCTTTGTTTCCTTGGTGAAATGCACTTTCTGAGACAAAAGGCATCCTCTTGATGTTTCTCAACTTGATAATCCCAAGAGCCTTCTCAAGTATTCCCTTATCCTTATTCGTACACCCGGTGGGAGGCCACACGAATAATCAGAACACAAGGAAAGAAAAATATTTGTTGCCCAACCACCTTGCAATTTTTGAAAATTGCCTTAGGAATTATATTGTATATAAGTCTTGTATCATCTCATATTTATAATGAGAATACAAGATCTTGAATATCTTGAATATCTAATATTTCAAATCTTGATTATCATGAATATCAAATATTCTAATCTTGATAATCTTGAATACTAAATATTTAATTCTTGATATTTCTTTACCTCATAATTTTTGAAAAAAATACATCATATATTTAATTCCATGAGATCTTGATTTTATTAGATATTCTTGTATTCAAGATACATATCTATTTTCCATAAAAATCTCTCATTAATTTAATATATAATTATTTTTGAAATTTATAATAAATGGGCCCAAAATATTTTTTTATTTTTAATCACCTTGTCAATTGTTGGACATCTAATTGGGCTACTTGAGGGGCCTTTAGGAGAATTAAGATTTGACCTCCTAATGGGCCTTGAATTCTAACATTGAGCCAAATGTCATTCAACCCATTAACATTAATCTCACTCCACTATTGGATTAATGTTGCACTATCCATCTTAACCCATATTACAATCATATGGCTCCCGATTATTATTTCCCGTGTTTAAGATTCTCTTATCCGTTAATTAATCAAGCCACTAAATGCTTTAATTAATTTAACATCTTAACCTTGGAGTAAGGACAGCTCTTCTTTATCTTCATATTGGAAACAAATTCCACTTGCAAGATTTAGTATGACGAACGTTTAGAGCCCACCAAGGGGACTAATCATGCAAGACTCTCCAAGCACACGTTTCTCTGTATTAAATCTTAGCAACTGTCATGTTCTCAATGGCGTCACCCAAAATGCAAAGTATTGAGTCTTATTGACTCTCTACCCATAACAAAATAAAGTGCCACACACGGATCACACACAGTCCTATTTAAGGGACAAAGGTTTAGAAATAAACGACCACTGAGGTCTAATTCTTCATCCCATAAATCATTGCTGAAGAATTACCTATATGTAGGTCCTCTTCAATGCATCATCATGCACTAGTGCAATCCCTTGGTCAAGAAAAGCCAATCTGGGATCTACACATCAACTGTTTACCAATGGGGTGTTCAAATCCCATCTAGGTTGTGAATTTAGTACTTGTTACAAGAAACTGATAATGTGATCTTGCTGTGAGTTATCCGGGGATCACCACATTTATCTATAGTGTAACTTGTACTATTATATGAATGGATTGCAATAAATAAATAACATTCATATTTATCTAAAGCACAGTGATAAAAGATTTATTTTAGATAAAGCTCAAAGATTCAATTTAGTTATACAAAGTAAAAGCATACTTTCTAGTATAACCCTAACACACGAGAGTATCAACTCCGCAACAGAGCAAAGACATATCAACATGTTACCTCTTCGAGCAAGGGTAGACAAGATTCTACAAGCGAGGCGTCTATTCTCGATGTAGTCGGCATTCGCGCACCAAAATCATCGATGAACCAGGATCTAGGGCGAAGTAATTCCCCGATCAAGAAAAATCAGGGCGCTCGTTGGGGCAGAGTAATGAAGCGGGACTCATTGGCACAGTGAGGCGGTGGCTGCGAGGATGCGGTGGTGGTTGATTCAAGAGGATGACGGTGGCCATCGATTTAGCTGAATAGGAGCGAGCAGCGCACGGATGAGTGGCCATCGGTTTTCACCCATGAATTAGGAGAAAGGGTTCCCTTCGTGCTTATGCACTAGGAATGGATGCTTGGTGCTGATCGATGCACGACGCCACTGGCCATGGGTATCATTGCACCCATGCACGATGGATATACACTTTTCTACGCAAGGAAATAAATCCTAGCCCCCAATCGCGCCTGACCGTCGGATCGATGGATCAAATTTAGACGCCATGGATTTTAGATTTTAGGCGACGAGCGGCGCTGTAAGTTCCGGTGAGATGGATACGGGACTCTATTTCTGGCAAGGTTGTCATCGAGCAGAGATTCCCATTTCCGAACAGCGTACGGGCTGTGGCTGCGGTGTTGATCGGGCCTCCAAAAATTGCCAAATCGGAGCACTGACCGATCGATTCCAATACTAAATCGAATGTAGGGCTGCGGCTATTTACCCTGACCTTGATACTCTTTGCACCCTGGTGGCTTTTTTAGGATCTTTTCACAGATCGTGCAAAAATATTTCCAAATTTTATAACTCTGTAAGGATGACATTTGTAGAGGCAATAATTAGTGTTAACAACATATCATTGAATTACTTTTGTTAATATTATGAGAATGCTTCAAAGAAATGAAAACTTAGCCCCGGTTTTTTGAGGTTCCTCATCTTTCAAAACAGATTCTTGTCAAAAGAACAAGGAACCACCAGATTTCATGAGAATCCTCACGCCTTAACACAAATTTTCCCACAGACGGCGCCAGTTGATGAGGCCAAAAATTTCACCTCATCTAACAAAGGATCAAGGGTTGGAACATGCATCCGGATTCATCATCGTTCGGCTTGAATTTGATGAACGGCCTCCCAATTCTTCTAATTCATCATAATAACCTGCACAAAGATCGGGCCGGGGGGGGGGGGGGCTTCGGCGTCGATCCTCCGACGATCAAGTCAGTAACGTGTATTTTCGATAAAACCATAAGAAAACTGTAAAAGGTATTATTTTTTGGGGAAGAAGAAAGTAATATGAATAGTCATGGTAATCTTGCCTTGAGAAGGCCAAATGAGCTTATTTATACCTTTTCCCTATGAAGGGTAAAATAGTAAAATCTGTAGTGTTGCCCTAATTCAACTAGGACCACTAAGCAGAGCCATGCTACACTGTAGCAGCTTTAACACGGCGCCTCAACTCTGATCTCTCATCCAGAGGCGAGAGCGAGATAACTTCTTTAGCTCTGAAGAGTTCAGAGCCTGAGATAAGGTACCTTTAGCATGCTAGTCAAGTTCAGAGACGTGAACTTAACTATTACAAGTTTTATATGACTGAGTTTATATCAGAGCTCACAGCTAATGTGAATGATAATCGCCCTTAGTTTAATCTTTAATTTTTTTCTCGTATGTATATCTGCTTGTGATCTATCTCCATGAGGCTTCCCTTTGGAGAAGTTTTATTCGACTCTGACGCAGAAATGACAGGTGTCCGGTCAGAGGTGAGAGGTGGGTTATCTTACTTCAGAGGTCTGGGTCTATATGCCGGTTACTTATAAGCTATACAACTCACTGGTCAGCTCGTACATAGCAGATCGCATTATCCTTTTCGTTACTTCCCGAGGTGACAACCTCTCTCTTGTGACTTCTGGGATATGGCATATTCATGCCCTATCAGATAGATATCACATTTATTACCAAGTTGAGGACGATCCAGACCCATCGTCGGATAGGTGTTGGTATGAGTTTGGCCAACTACGCAAATGTTCTGGAATTAGCCAATCACCCGGCATCTCAGGTCCCAGTGGATCTGGTTCATCAAACAATCTAACACGCATGGGACGGCGATTGCTTTCCTTGGTCGAGGAAGATTCTCCAGGTTCATCATCATCCGGTATCACAATTGGAGAGTTGACAACCCCTCTTTGTCGGATTGGTACAACAGGACTGTCTGGAATGGTGATAACTTCTGGATGGTTGTTTGTTCCTTGAGCAACATGGGTCTGTTGTAGGCCTAAGTCTCCATTTTCGGCAAACAAATAACGAAGCTTTTTGTACTCAGGCTCCCAATTGTGAAAGTAAGCTTGTGATAGCGGATTCTCCTACAAAGTTAAACATTATATATGAATACATAGTACAATTTTACGTATGATATTTTAATGTAAATTATGAATCAAGAGAATAGTGTTGCTCGAACCCGTATCATACACTCCCACAGTTTGTTTGATGAATGCAAAGTGTTTATTGCATGATCCCACCATACACGAGGGTGCTCGATCATCTGCTTAAACTGGTCGTAACGATTTTCAAGCTCAGTCCGCGCGTTCCATAGCATCAATCCATGTGAGCCCTTTGTGATATATTTGATTTACTACAGTAATAGCAGCGCAAATGGCATTGAAGTTGACCTCCGTTCTTCCATACCATTTACTTAAATTTTTTTGATCAACCAAAGCATCTATGAACACCCTGTCCATTTCGTTGCTCCAATTGACATTGTA
This sequence comes from Prunella vulgaris, assembly GCA_026898435.1. Classification (NCBI taxonomy): domain Eukaryota; kingdom Viridiplantae; phylum Streptophyta; class Magnoliopsida; order Lamiales; family Lamiaceae; genus Prunella; species Prunella vulgaris. The sequence goes on from JAPKLY010000039.1 coordinate 566,908, forward strand.
AAAAAAAGTTTCTTGTGGTGGAATTTCAAGTACCATGTTGTGGAGTAGGTTATTGGTTGAGAGATATGATGTTGTGGGGAGTGCTGAAATGTGGAATGAATATCATGTCTTAAATAGATATGAGAAGAAATACTAGTCACTACAAAAATCCAAGTTACAAAAACTTTTGTCAGGAATCTAACTATTTAAATGATGTATGCTTCAACTTTTGTCAGGAATCTAATTGTTCACAATAATGTGGAGTGCATGAGTTTGTCGTATAGTGGAAAGTGAGTTCATGAGTTCACAATAATGTCAGGAATCTAATTGTTCACAATAATGTTGAGTGCATGAGTTCACAATAATGTCAGGAATCTAATTGTTCACAACTACTGCAGCATGAATAGACCACACTTTCTTCAGAAGAGAAACTATTTATTTGATGGACGGGTGCATGAGTTTGTCGTATAGTGGAAAGTGAACTCAGTCCTTAAAAGAAGGGAAAATGACAACACAATTCATTGTGCAGTGTGTTGTCTATAGGTAGTCCCGTCAAATAGGAATTTGTACTTTAGGGGTATAAAAGCATGTCTATGCTTGATGTTAACCCTATGCCTTGGAAAAAATTAACCATGGCTAGGGTTAGGGTTTTACAACATGAATTCTTATATGATGATGGTTGGAATGCTGAAATTGATAGCACATTTGCTCAGGCTCTGTCCGATGAAGCACAAAAGGGAAACTTTCATGTGGATGGAGATAACACTGTTGCTATCCAAGCTGCACAATTGGCTGTCAACAAAATGTACAAGAAGTTTTTCAACTTCAAAGTATGCCTCCGTCAGACCCAGAAGTTACGCAAAAGATACCAAGTTTTCTCATGGTTACTCACTGTTCCTGGTGTTCGGTTCGATGAGTCAACTAATCGTCTGCATAAAGATCCTAATCTCTGGCATAATATCTACGTGGTAAATAAAGTTTTTCAATTTCAATTTATATATATATATATATATATAAATATTTTGAGAATTATTTTAACTATCTTTTTTTATAATCAATAAGGCGAATAAATTTGCTCAAGCTTACGCCGTATATGGCGATCCTCGTTGGGAACAACTCAAAATTATCTTTGGAGATCCATCTGCAAATTCTCAATCTGGTCAATCCACAGATGGGGCTCATCTCACCGACATCCCATCTGATGATGAGAACATCTGAATAGTGGCAAGAATTTGACCAAGTTATTGTCCTGCGTGTAATCGTTGCTATCTATAGTATGGTGTTGTTCATGTTAAAATAAGTAGGACATGAATTGTTATGTAGCACCGAGATGGAGTTTCATCCTGATGTACGTGTTATTTGTATTAATATCAATTTCTCGTGTTTGTGTTGCTAGAATAGAAAACCCAATCGTAGATGACAAATCACAAAAATACACTAATACACAATTCAAACGAGGAAGTAAAATTAAATCATTCGCAGGAAATACAAATTAAGTACAATGGTACATATCTATTGTCTATCCCTGAACACATCATGACATTACCACCATAATCTAAATAGACCGACCAAAAATGAAACCCAACAACAGTACAATAAAAAGTACAAATATGATAAAAATTACAACCAACAACCAAAGGAGAAAATTTGATGGATCTCCATTTTCACTAACAAGATTACATGATCTAACCATTGATGTGACGTCCTGGGATGAATTGCTATCATGGACCTGCTCGTTAACTCGGCAATTCACAAAGCTTCTACTTGTGGTTGATGCAGCCGATCTAGTAAATGAAGTTGTAGAGTCATGGGACCGCTTATACGTTTGTAAAAGCAGAAATTGAGGTAGTAGTTCTGGCGGATCATCCTTGTGGTGCTCATCACACCAAAGGAAACGTCTCTTATGTCTTCCATTCACTGGGCAATGTAGAAGTATCTGTCTGGGTGTTGCGAGTTTTGAGAAGCACATCTAATGAGCATAAATCCATTTCCACATTCACACTTGGGAGTAGTCATTTCACTGGATATTAACAAAAAACCATTATCAATACAAACATCAGTGTTACATAAGCAACAATATCACATAAACAGTGTTTAATACAGACCAAATAATAGATAATTCAGTGTTTAATACAAACTAAATATGATAAAAAGTACAACACATAACACAAAGTATTTTATATTTCAGCTCTCCACTCATTCCACATGGACAATGTTTTTTGTTCTCTCCATGAGTTGAATGCAGTTGTAGATGTCAATGAATCTATGAAATCAACATCCCCTATTTCATGTTCCTATTTGGGTTCAAGATCTGGTTCTGCCTCAACTGGGTCAATAGGCATTTCATTGCGTATGAAATTATGCAGGAGAAAACAAGCCATTATAAGTCTGATTTGGACTTTGATTGGATAAAAGGCTGGACTAGCAAGTATGCCAAAACGCTTCTTAAGGACGCCAAAGGCACGCTCAATAACATTGCGTGCTCTGGTATGATGCATGTTGAAGTGTTCATGGGGGTTAGTAGGTCGTGAAGTGCCTGGTCCCCATTCACTCAAATGATACCTAGTCCTTCTATACGGCATAAGAAAGTCTTCAGCATTCGGATATCCGTTATCAGCCAAATAATAGTTTCCTAAAATTAAAAAAAAATATTGAAATGGGTCACTAAGAGATGAAAAAAATTATTTACATGGATAGTTGAGTATTTGGTTTACCCTTTGGAATTTTTAATCCATTTGGTCAGTTTATAGCATCTCTAAGTACTCTACAATCAGCTGCTGACCCATCCCAACCGGGTAGAACATATACAAATCTCATATTTGTATCACAAACTCCTAGGACATTGGTCGACACACGGCCCTTTCAGGTTCTAAAACGTGGTTTGTCAGAGGTGGAGACTTGAACATCAATATAAGTACCGTCTAGGGCTCCTAAATAACCCTATGATAAAAAAAATTATAGTAACAATTAATAGGATTTTACATATCAATTTGTATGCTTCAAAATGAACATGAATATATACCTTAAACCATTTCCATCTTGGGTTCGTAGAGTCTTCTGGGACAGGAGCAGGCCTTACCAAGAAGAGGTCATGGAGTTTTAAAACAGCTTTCAACACAACATGCACATTGTGGGATACTGTTTGCCCTGACCGTTCATAATCAAATCCAACTGTCCTATTTTTTTTATGGTGAGCAAGAATTCCTAAGAACATCGACACTTGTTCTTCAACACACACATATCTTATCCCTTAATCCTCCGAGTTCCCTCAGTAAAAAACATAATCTTGCAAATGTATTTCGATCCATTCGCAAGTTTGAAATACATTCAGCATCCCTAACCTCATACAAACTATGAAGTCTAATTACTTGTTGAGGAATTTTAGGTAACATCTCCCAAGTGATTGCACGTCTTCTCCTATTTCTATTGTTGATTAACAGAATAATGAAAATAATTAGGGAAATTAGGGTTGACTGGTGCATAAGTTCCTCGACTAACAAGTACAACAAGTTACACATTCTAGAATTCAACACCATCGTTTCAATGTGAATACGGAAAGTTGGCTAAAAAAATCTGTACAAGTACAATAGCAATTCAAAAAATATAAATGCTCTTAAACACCAGGTAATGCAAGGAATTAGAATACGCATATATTTTGCATTTATTATAAAAACTTTTGAAGGTGTTTAGTGACATGTTAGCTCGTTTTATCCATGTGTGAGCGAAACAAAGTAGTATCATTAATCAATTTAACAAGGGTAAAAGAAAGGAAGGAAGAACTTTTGTCCAGGAATAGAAACTAGGTTCTTAGAAATACCTAACAAAAACAAAAACAAAAAGTTAAAAGAATAAAAATTTGAAAGAAAACAAATGCAGAAACAAAAATCATTTCCAATCCAGTGAAGAGCAGAAACAACCAATTACTGCAACTTGTTCTTTTCCAATTAATAGCCAACAATTTCCATTTCATAAATGTCTAATCCATGCAAATACATTAGAGCAGAGCTATCCGAGTTTAACTTATCTATTCATTAACTGAAAATTTAAGTAACACTAGGTAGTTAATTGCTCAAGTGCATAACTAAAAAAAGTCTGTACACGTGTCTGTGATGAAGACTTACTTGACCTCCTTTTAGTTTGGGATACTGTGGTGTACTCAATTTTTATTCCACTTTAGAGAAAAAAAAATCTAACTTCTAAAATTAGTTGCTCTTGAAAAAGTGGTCCACAAACATACAAACTCGCCAAGTAAAATCCAAATCTCATCACCAACTAATGAATTAAGTTCTCGTATACACGAATGCGGCTACAAGCATTTAATATCTTTGCCATGGAAACCAAAGACAGAAAACACCAAACATAACAACTTTTTTGTCAATCAAATAGCAAATTATCGCAGTTCTTTAAGCTCTAGCATGGAGAAAGAAAGAAAACAAACAAAATCTCACAAAATTTAAAATCACATTTCTATTATTACACCTAATTCATGTGCTTGTCACAAGCATAAAATCAATCAGAAATTGATCAACGTTTCTATTTCCGAGGCAATATATTTTATTTCATCTTATAAAAAACATAACATGAAACATCATAAAAGCAACTCAAAAATCAAGTCTTTCATCACAAGACCCTATAAACAGAAAAACCCTAAAACAAAAACTTAAATAAATTATACTCATATACCATACCCATTCCCATTCCAAGAAACTACATTTCAAGAAATTAATCCATTCCAAGAAACTACATTTCTCTCAAGCATTTTGTCGAATAGGTATTGTGCTTCACGGGGTTGTCTATTTTGAAAATAGCCACAGATTATAGAGTTCCAAGATGTGCTAAAACAGGGCATAAAATCTGAATTTGATTTCAAAGGGAACAATTTTCCGTTTACGCAAAAAAAAAATTCATACAATTTCAGATCATAAAATCTGCGAACCTTTTCTTTTTCCTCTGCACAGATTGTGGCGGCGTCGCATGGTGGACGGCGTCGTGGTGGGCGGCATCGAGTCGTGGGCAGCATCGCCGTGGTCGGCAGCGTCACGGTGGTGAGCAGTGTCGGCAGCGTCGCGTGGTCGGTAGTGTCGCGTGGTGAGTAGCGTCGTGGTGGGCGGCGTCGGCGTCGCCTGTGGGTGGAGTGGTGCCCTAATTTTTTATCTACAGATTTGTAATACAGTGGGAGGCCCTATTAAATTTACAGAAGGCTACAGTAACCATGTTAAAAAACTCCGGGTTCTTATGATAAGAACCGGGTTTTCACTATTAAATCTACTCCCTATCAAACAGCCGGATACCCCTATACAACCTTGATATGTGAAACATAATATGGGTTTATTTGGGCCAAATACATGGTATCAAACACCCCCTAAGTTTAGGATTCTTTTTAAACGTTGCAACTGCCAATCAAGGGTAATACATTTATGTTAACTTTGTTAAGGGTTTATTGAATTTCTTCGATAGTGTTTACAAAATTAATTAAATATCAAAATAGTAAAATTTGTATTATTTATTATAATTTTATAAAGAATATTAAAAGGTATATTATTTTTATTTAATTGATACTAGTTAAATTGATATAATTTTTATTTAAGTGTTTGCTTAGTGATATATACCTTAAAAAAAAGTTATAAATGACGATTGAGTAGGTATTGTGTGAAAATAGTTCATGATAAGTTTATAATGAAATTGTCTTAATGTATCAATTATTTAGTCAAGTGTATTAAAATATTTATCAGGTGTATCAAAAGTTGAAATTAATATATAAATTTTATGGCTTAGTCTTGTATGCACCAGTTACACCGTGCAACTCAAGTTCATTTTTAAAAAGTTACACAAAATACTACTGAAAAGTTACACATGTTATTACTGAAAAATGTATCTTTAATAGTATAATTTTTCAGTAATAATTTATTTTACTTTTCATTAGTATTTTGTGTAACTTTTTAAATATGAGTTGCACGGTGTAACTGGTGCACAAGAGACTTACTCAAATTTTATTGACCTCAACATTTGATACACCTTATGAGATTTTTGATACACTTGATTAAATGTTTGATACTTTAAAACTTGTTCATAATAAGCTTATAATGAACCATTTTCATACAATACTTTGTCACGGCAATTTAAAGAACTTAAAAATAGGGACATAACTAGAACTTTTTTTACAAATAGATTCACTCAAAAAATCAACTTATGACGAGGGTCTAAATACATTTTTTTGCATAAAAGTAAAAAATATTTGTACAACAAGCCGAAAAATATTTTGAATAAATTATTATGTTATAATTTTTTACTTACAAAATTATTATTTTATAATTTCTTATTTGCATAATTTATTAATTTACAACTTTTGAACATATTCATTTTTTGTCATTAATTGATTTGCACGAAATGAAAAAGAAAAAACACAATTTACACACAAAGCGAAATAAAATTTTGCACAAGCACAATAACAAATATGGAATTTGCACACAAGTGAATAATATTTTAAACAATTAAAAAAATTATCCTAATTCATTACAAACTAAACTAAAAATTTTACATCTAAAGAGAACAACACTGCCCTCTGTTCTACTTGCCGAAATCCACCTCCAAACAATTTAGCACCACCAATTCATCACCTCTAAGCAATTTGAATCCACCAATCCATCACCAATTCGAAAATAGAACCAAAAGGCACAATAGCATTACCAATTCATCACCATAGAGCAAATATTCATCACCTCTGAACAAAAATGTATAATTTCAATTACAAATAGATATCATATCAAACAATTAAAAGCACAGTTCGAAATATGTTTCCAAAAAAATAACAATAATCAAATTTTGCCCAAAAAAGCACAATTCATCACCACCAATGCTGAAATTCACCACCACCACACGGTGGCGTCTTGTTGTGGTGGTCTTCGAAAAAAGGGAGAGAGAGAGAATTGTACCTCCGTTGTCGCTTCCCACACTACTGGCATTCGCAACCAATATTGTCTTCATCTCCCTCACCAATGTTTGAAGTTGAATCAATGCCATCCTTACTCAGTGTCATGTTTGTCAGAGAAAATCACGAAGCCGGATTGAAACCTTCTTCATCTTCGCTAGAGAGGGTCGCGGGGAGGCACTGTGTGCTGTCTTTTCTCACCCGTTGTTGCAGCTCTCACCTCCACTGCTACCACCCATTCGTGCAAGCCATCACCGCCATCTTTGACCACTACCCCTTCGTGCTATTGATTGAAGCCATCGTCGCCCCTCTTTCGCGCAAGCACCTCTACCTCCACCTCTATCGTCCCCTCTCGAGAAAATCATAATCTCACATTTAAAATTTGAATTATAAATATGTAATACCCGAGATTTTTTTCTCATAGGATATAATATGTGCCTAAATTATTATATTTTATTATTATTATTGCTATTAATATTTATTATTATTATTATTAATATTTATTATATTATTGTGTCATCATTATTCTCGTTTTGTTAAATTGATGTTATGCAATTAGTGGTATATGATATAATAATTATTGTGTTACTTTTAAGGATTAACATGTATTATGTTATATTATAT